>OZ023167.1:14414114-14834114 GCA_963678695.2 Diplodus puntazzo | reverse complement strand
TCTCAGATCATATCTGAACATGTTGTTATAGTGGCCCAGCGTGGCAGTAAAATAACCCTCCTGCCCACTTTACGCACCTCCAATACCATGAGCTCTAACATTCCCCCCGTACAGCCGACAGAAAGCTGGCCAGGAGAACACTGTTACTAGATTGCTTCCCAGAATGCATTGGGAAACTGCTAGGCCAGGGGGGTTAAAAAGATGCTTCTAGCTGCCCAGTTGAGCGCTCATCACCACATAGCTACTCATCAAAGAAATTTGCGTGCAATTAATTACATGATTCTCCAGCTCTTCAATCTGTGCTACTGAGTTGTTACTTCAATACTGGCTTTTAGGGAGCCATCCAACTAAAGCCACAGCCAATGTGCCAAATCACAGCTCCCTGAGCTGGGCAGCCTCAATAAAGAGCTGTATGGAAAAAAAGACAGCAGAGAAAAAGCCCTCTCCTATCGGCTTGCAGGGGCTATCATTTCTCTCTTTTATTGCCATTTATTTTCCTCCAGGAATTCACTGCCAGTATATTGGCAGGCCTTCCAGTAGATGGAGGCAATGAAATTTAGCGCAGACACTTAACACTGGGTCAAGCCTTGTGTGCGGCTCATGTGCGGTGGTAATATGATAGACAAACGCTTCTAGTTTAGGGATCGGCGGCTTTTTTTTATGTTACAGGAATAGCAGCAGAGTGCTTGCCGTGACACATGCTGCTGAAAAAAGTGCATAAAAATGCAGAACCAGAGCCTTTCAGAAGGAGAGAGGAGTGGATGCAAACATTTGACAAATGGCAGAGCACCATTGCTGTGACTATTTAGTAGAGACAATATAAATAGGTCAAAGCTCTGTCATTATGCTAAACCCTGAGGCGAGGGAGAACTACTGGCTGGGAAGTAATGCAGTAGATGCAGCTAGAAAACATATAAGACAATTGAGACTAATTAAAAGACATTCCACTGAATTATTTCAGAGAAAATCCCATTGAATAAACATTTCATTCATTCATTAACTCGATATCCATTGTAGAAGACCACACGAGAATGACTGTGATTGGATTTTACACACATGTAACTGTAGAAGACACTGATGGTGCTAACTGATTAATGTAAAGTACAACACATTTAAAGGGCTAAAACACAACATCATTTACTCATATTAATCACATTACCTTGAATACCTACAACTTACTACAAGCCCTCTGTGATGAACTCTTTGGATACCTGTAATTATTTCTTAACCGGTTACAGTATCTTATAATCCAGTGGATATTAAAAGTCCCGGGGTCATAAGCTGATCCCTGGTCAGCAGGTGGATATTGCCATTTAGTGAACAGGCAGTCCTGCCTATCAAGCAACATGCTGTCATTACATGCTGGTGTAAACCATCAAGAATGATAGCGTCTCACCTTACCTGCATTTCGCTCCATCTGCACTGCTATTCCAGGGATTAGAGACGGCAGTAAAATCTGATGGCAGGATATACATTTCATATTTGGCTGACCCAGATTGTCTGCCAGGTGCCTTGCTGTTATCACTAATCCTTGCTGTAAATATCCTCATTTAGTCACCTTCCTGAAATTCACATCTGTCGTTATCAAGTCATAAAACAAGACAGTGCTACGGTCCCACTGTATTAATAGTGGCCTCAGTTTGCCTGCTTCGTGAGGAGTATGCTAGAAAACATCTGCTCTGGCAGCTTTAACAGACTGGTAATGGGAGACAGCAAAAAGCCAAGGGCAACAAAAATACAACCAAACAACATGATTGTAATTGAAGTAATCAGTACTTCAGAGACAGGAAATAACTCGCATGTAACGCAACAACATACTGTACGCTTTTTTGTTGCAAGATGGAGCATAAAGCCATGATGATGACGGAACATTGTCCATTAACATTATAGTAGAACCACATTGACGGTGCACCTGACTCCCTATCTTCTAACTGGTCATAAAAATGCAGCTGGAATGTGCCCATAATGGGCTGGTAGGCAGCAGACAGGCTGCAGATCTAACAGAAAGCAATTTCTGCATTGCTTCAGTGCTGCCTGTATGTGCTGATGGAAGTATCGTAATTATGAATTGAGCATGTGAAAGATCCAGATAAAACTGAGAAAGAGGAAATATTTTGACACCTAACCTATAAAAACACCTGCTTGTAGAGGTGTTGTATGGCATTGCTCTATGGCATTCAATATTTCCAATCACAGGTTCCGAGTTCCATAAATAATTAGTCTTTTCTAATGCACCTGTTTTGCTACTTTTGTTAAAGGCTCTGTTTGACTATTTGCCAATATTTCAAATTTTATCATTTATTATTTTCAGTATTTATAAAATCATATTTCGGGGGGAGCACGCATGTAGGTAGATTTATACTGTAGATATTACCTGCCAATTGTTTAAGCAACATTACACAACTATTTCGCCTCAAAATAACAGCATCAAAATTATTTTGATGGTATAGTGACTTCTTATGCACTGACTTGGGGCCCAAATGCTTGTTCTTGCAGACTGTAACTTGGGTTCGGCGAAAAGAGTGTCAAGCTTTATAGCGCTGCGTTGCACAACACCAACTATGGGTCTTCAGCTATAACAAAGCTTGCTTGGCATTCTGCGTGTAAGTATTTTCCTACCTACTCAGGGCTCACGCAAACCCCTCTAAATAACACAGTTCCGATCAGCACTAAGTTTGATTAATTTACTTATTAAAAGATCAGGGCCTCACCGCTAACTGCTGCTAATTGTAGCTACTGCTAGCTAGTTAGCTCAGATAGCCATGCAGCTAGAGGCACTATTAGTTGACACTGCCTGCACTGGAAATATTATCCAGACTGGAGTCCTGGTGTGAGCTGCTGTAAATCACCTCTGTACAAGAAAAAAGTATGGGGCACCAAGTTGCAGAAATAAAATGTTGCTTCAAAAGTGTTAACTTATATTTGGGTCTCACTTTAAGGTTTTACATACTTGCACATTTACAAATGCATTTTTGTAGACCACCACCCATGCATCACTTTCCTTTCTCTTAGCATAGCATAATCAGTGCTGGCAAAGACAATTAAAAACATAATCATCCATTATGCCTTTTCGATAAAGGCAACATTTTCTGTACAAGCTTCACTAATCAACTTCTGATTGATCTAAGTGTCACTAGTTGCAAAGAAGGGGAAATTATTTTGAATTTAGAGTGATATTGAAATGATCTATACACAATATTTACTCATTGAACTAAAGTAACACATCACAACTCAGATGAGTGATGTGAATTTACTGAATGAGTAAGGAACAATATTTAAAGTGGAAGCAATTGCATGAGAAAAGACACACTGCAGGCTTCAGAAATGGTCAAGCACATTGCACAATTATGTATATCTATATCAGTTATAAGCTGAATAACATTCAGTAATGCCACTTTAACAGTTGGAACAACCTTGGAAAGTTGTTCCTACTTGAAAAGCCTTCGTGCAGCAGCACTAACTAGGGCACTTATTTGTACGGGTTCAAGGCAAGATGCTTTTACACAAGATGGAACGTTGACATCTTATTTTCTATAAAGTTGTCATAACTTAGACACAGAATTATTTATTTAATGTCAGGTTTACTGTGGAAATAAAACAAGTCAAATATGTTCCAGCATTAAGATTTAGGCCTACACAGCACTGAGAATAGCTACCTGCCACGCAAGACCTGACCTGCATCCAGCAATGACTACGCGCCTTGTAGAAATAGCTTCCCCACATGTGTGTAAGACATATTACAACACACAGGGGACCTGTTACATTTCAGCCTAGTTCCACATCACTTGGCTCAAAGAGAGACTGTTTAGGTGGTTTAGTGCTCTTATTTATGTTGAGAATTACAGTGAGATCAAAATCTTGTCCGTTTTGTCCTCCTCTGACAAGCTGTGTTTTCAGCAGCTATCAGCAATCTTGGCAGGGCAAAAGAATTACTCCATGACCTCTTTGCAAGCCATGCCCTTACTGTGTTTGTGTTTTGGTCTGGGCTTCCTCTAGCGAGTAATGGACTTCCTTCATCTCATAAATCACACTTATACACCTCTTTTGATCCCCCTCCCCCTTTTCATCCACCATGTTTTTTTTAGTGTACCACATCTTTGTCCATGTGAAGTTATTTTCTGTCACAAAAAGCAGCCAGACAATGGTGGCCCTCTTTCTTGTGTTCTTGGAAAGGCACTTTTACATGCTCTGAGGGCCACAAATGTCAACCACAGGAAGGCAATTATGAGAGTAAAATTACTTCCTTACCGTTGTCAATCCACTCTCTGGACCCAGGGAATGGTTAAAAGCCACCATGAAATAGGGCACAGTTAGAGTTTTCTCCTGGGTACCAGCCAAGGCTGCTAACCTTGCTATTAAAGGCCCCGACAAGCTTTGTCAATGCAATCTGCTGAATGCCTTGAGTGACACACGATCGATATTCTCCACTCTCCCGGGTCATCACCAGTGACAGAGGCCTAAGTAATAATACAGCACTAGCTGCCTCTCTAACTTGAATGCTTCCACTGCCACAATATTTCTCCCTTTTTTTTTGTCTTGGGGCATGCGAGCTAAATTTTTCTGCGCTGAACGAAGGAGGAAGATATGGTTGGTGGGAGGGAACAGAGGAGGGTGGAGGTGTGTTGGGCATTGGGGTGATGAGGAATTGCTGTGTGTCTGGATTGATGCTGGCGAGGGTAGTGAGTGTGGCCGGCTGAGGAGGGGTACACAGAGGGAGGGGGGCTCTGATAAATCGAAAATGACTGGCTGCCGAGTTGTAATCTGCCAGCGTCGAGCCCCCTGTAGCAACAAGCCAAATGAAAAAGCACGCTGACAGGCCGGAGAGATGGAGGGCCTGCGGTAGATTGCGGGGAGGAGATGGCGCAAAGGGAAGAGAGAGAAAGAGGGAGAGGGGAGAGCAGGGGGGGGGGGAGTAATGGTGGGGGAGACGTTCACGTTTGTTCCAGTGCACGGAGGTGTCAGGAAGCAGTGAGAGAAAGGTGGCTTGTGGTTGCAGGCAGTAAATAAAGCTGTGTATACTCACGTACACACACATACACAGACCATTACCAGCTGAAGACATAAGAGTCCCATTACAAATTCTAATAAGGTCTAATGTAAACACGAACAGTTGGCAGTGTTGTACCACCCATCAAGAGCTGTCAATTAGCTCTACACTGAAAATGTATTTTATGTGTTTATATGGCCGGGCATGTGTGTGTATACAGAGAGCTTGTAAATCACTTGTTATGTGCTATCTTTGCTTTCTGCATAAATGCCATCTGAGAGGGATGTGTGTGCATGCACACGCACAAACACACACACTGGCAGCTGTCGTGTCCTCCATGAGCAGGTGAGTCAAGCTCCAACATCAAAATCCAACACAAGAGCTCCACCTACTGCTACTGCCTCCTCTGTGCCCCTTCCTCTTGTTGTTCCGCACGCCAAACACCAGCAGGAGGCTGTCCGTGTACAGCGAGCAGCTCATTTCTACCCATTCCATTAAATTCCAAAGTAACCTTTCTCATTGGACATTAGCATCAGACTGAGGAAAAGCCAATCGAGACAGGGCTAATAAGGCTGCAGCAGTCCGGCCTTGTCTGGCTGCCTGATACAATGTCAGCTGCGATGAGAGCTGAGAGCTAAGCTTGCTCTCCCCTCCCAAGTATTAAGTGTGTAAGCCTGATGCCTGTTAAACAGGGTCTTGCATGGGCAGGGCCTAGGAGAAGGAGTCAGTCTACTTCACTGTCTGCCTGCCTAATAGGCCTGCTGGCCGGAAAACACAACAGCACGCGCTTGGAAAAAATGCAAGGTCAATTCAGGAGCAGCGGTGAGCTCAAGACAAGAGGACCAGCATTGTAATTGGGAACTCAATAAAGCTCATGTAGAAAACAATGTAAGATGATGCTAGCCGATAACCACCCACCAGGACCATAGAGAACCCAGAGCAAACAATCTGTCTGCACAGCCATCCATAACCCTACACAGAGTTTATACATCTACATCAGATGAGCTGCATATATTTAGAGATCACTAGTGGCACAGCATGGGGCTTAATGAATTCACAAACAGCAGGAAATAGCGCCACTGTATTTTCAACAGAATTATCTGCAGCTCTTTGTCTGTTTATCCATTGCTGCTTTTCTTCCTCTGCCTCACCACAGCAGCAGACATGCCCAGTAAGGCAATAGGGGCCTTGAATCTGTGAAGGCTGCATCCCTCCTCCCCCTGTTTCATTTGCAGACCCGTGGCTCACAGTCGGACTGTTGCAGAGAAAAGCCATCTCCCTCACAGCATGGCTGCTGTTTCAGGGCCAAGCCGATCTGCTGCATGCACCCCTACTTCCCGCGCTCCCACTGGGCTATTCAGGAAATCACGGCTGATACTGAGCCGTTTGTCTCCCTTTTGTGCTCACCCCTGGTTGAGTCGCGGCAGAAGAAGAAGGAAAAAAAAATGGGGCATATAGCTTTTTTCCCCCCCTGAGGAAACACTGAAAATTATTTTTGTTACCCTCAGTGTGGCAATTTTGGTGAAAAGCACACAAAAAAATGAATAAAACACAATTTAAAAGGCAGGCTCTGCAGGAGTGGAAGTCTGCCTGTGGCTTTCTGAGTTTGCTGGGGAAAATTGGGTTCTCAGCCTGAGGTTTATCACTTAAAACTTCAGGCATTTTTTTGGAACAAACTGGTGTAATCATTTCAAATAAGCCAGTATGAGATGACTTTATATAAGCAGCGCAAGAATCCACTGAGGTCTAATCAAAGAAATGCTGAACGAAGTAATGTGGGAGTTATACTTTGCATTTCTGTGGCTTTCCACTGTGACAGCTTTTGTGTCATATGACTTTGAACTACATAGGCTGTGGATGGCATGAGCACTGCGTAAACAACCCAGGAACCATGGATCAGAGACTCATCAGTGCAGATTTGCTAGTGTTGGCTGCGGCACACATATTCCTCAGCCACAATCAATTATCCTGCCAAAAAAAACAGGCCAAAGAGGCAGCTCTCACATAATCATGGCTAATGAGCAATAAAAAGGGGGATAACCTGCATCACAAGACCTTGTCCATCACGCCGGCTGATAAGATTAAATATGACTTCAGAGCAAAGTGACTTGCTGTTTGGAAATGGATGTGAGCAGGAGTATTTCACTGATAAGAGTGTGGAATTTAGTTTTGGTAACTCGTGTTTTTCAGGCTGACCTACGACCTGCCCTGCTTTAATGTCGGCTGACCTGTCTCCATGATAACCTTGTGTGCTAATCTGCATTCTCTCAGATGAGATTCTATCGCACTCACAGCAAGACAAAACATACCAACCTGACGCAAAACAAAAACCTTATGAAATCTGTGTTGAGCACTACATAAAACTCGGTCAAGGCTGTGACGTTGTACCATGAAAATGATTCCTCATTCCTGGCCTTGTGTAGTTGTCTCATTCCCAAAACAGCTTTTACCCAAAACAATTTTAACAGAATCAGTTAACAAAATCACCGCCTTAGCTTGTGTCTACAAACAACAGCTGTACCTTAACAAAGTGAACACACTTAGACAGCAGCACAGTTTCGAACAGTATAAAGGTACTTGTATTATAAATTATGGAGAAGCTCAGTGAATGCAAATGAGAACTGTACAGGGCTTATTTTCAATCCAAAAGACAAAGACGAGAAGTGAAGCGGAGAAAACATGCAAAGCTGGGTACAATCTTAAAAGTAACAGGAAGCGTTGGGGGTTTGGGTGAGAAATGCTTTTACTTCCCTGCAGTCTCGCAGGAGAGCTCAATGAGAGCCAAAGAACAAGGCTAAAACAAGCAGCCACTGCATTTAAAAGCAAGCTTTCAACCGTGTTTTTTATCAAAACTTTTTTTTATGCCCATTTCTTTCTCAATTCTTCATTTACAATAGTCTGTATACACTACACTTCATAAAAGGACGCCAAGCTTTTGTAGGCCAGAAAGATTTGAGTGCGGGCTCACAAGAGCTAATGTCGAAATTCCCCTGAGTGTCTTTTAAACACACGGGTAAATAATTCAGGACAGCCTGAACAAAGACTGAATCTGAGAGAGAGTGCTGGGTTCTCTTGTGTACGCTGCACTTTCTTTCCCCGTCCCACAAGAAGGAACAATGATGCGGGCACTCCTCTCTCTGTTCGTGACTGAGAATTTTTCTGCTTTGTTTTGAGCTTTCAGAGCTGATTTTATGCTGGAAACCAGAGCTACTGCAGCTGCTTCAGTCAGACCCTGGTGTCTTTCTACTCTGACAGGGAGCTGCAGCACTCCAGCCTGTCACCCTCCTGATGACCTGTGGGTGGTGCTACATGACAAGACATCAAGACGGGACTGGGAAGGAAGAGGATGGCAGAGATGACTGGAAAATAACACATACGAGTATTAGGTAATAAGGGTGCATATAGCCTGTGACGAGAGAATGTTGTTTTTCAAGCAAAGCAAAACATTTTTTTCTATCAAACACACACACACACACACACACACACACACACACACACACACACACACACACACACACACACACACACACACACCCTTTTTCTAACATAAAATATTCAATCAAGGAGTAGTCAAACTAAATAGAAATTACTTGAAATAAATATAACTATCTTCTCTTTCAGCTTTCATTTAATGATCAATCCCTTCTATTTTGCAAATGTAGCCCTGCAACAGGAAGGGATGTGTGTTTGTCAGGAAGTTAAGCTCAGTTCACCCACAATCTGAGCTGCACAAGCTATGGTTGTTTGTTATGGTGTGTGTGTGTGTGTGTGTGTGTGTTTTTTTTTTTAAAGCAGGTATCTTATACATATATAACCTTAAAGTCTTTCAAAACTAAAGAATGTTGACTGTGTCTGATAAATAATATTACAGGAACTGTTAAGACAAGTGTCAAGAAAAATCTATTAAATAATTAATTTCACCCCTTTGCAGACTTATAGTAACATGTAGTAACATTTAGAAAATCAAAGATAGATCATATGACTTGCTAAAGAGGAACTCCACTAGTTGTACACTTCAAAGTTGGTTTCCAGGTGCTGAGGAGAACTGCTGAATATGTGAAATAAGTTGTCTAAAGTTCGTGGCTCCAGAGAGAGCTGTGTGAAATATGATAAATGTCCTCAGGTACATTACGTCAAATTGCATCATGGGTAATTTAGGTGCCAGGTATTGAAGAAGGCAACATGGAATAAAAGGATGTTATCTCCGGTTCTGCTGCAGTTTCTTTGATGCTGTTGAGTACTTGTTATAGCTCTGATTCAGATTCACTAAGTGAATAATAGTGCCAAGGATGCAGCTCCAAGATTTTAATTTATTTTTTTCAATTAGCATTTCATGAAAGAAGCATTTTTTTCTGGATATAAAGGGCAGATCAACAGTGTCGAGATAAATGTTTGACAAAACTATAAAGGACAGAATTTCCTTGTCCCGCTGGCAGACTTAAAAAAAACGAGAGTTGACTTTGGCTGATGTAGTGAATTAACCTCTGCCACATGGTGCAGCCACTTTAGCTTCTGGCAAAGACATAGTGCATCGAGGACATCACACACTTCAAATTAAGTGTGAAATAATCCACATCCTGTTTGCAGTCCAGAGGAAAACATTCAGTCCAGTTCGGTATGTCATGTCCCATGATTGCAGAAACTCTTTTTCTGTGCTTTCCTGCCTGTGCCTGTACTTTCCTGCAGACGACACGTACATTTTTGAGGGGAGTCAGCTCTCGCTCGCCCTCTTTTCTTAAAACAGACTTGTATACTGTACCTACAGCCCCTGTGGTTCCACACTGTTCCACTGGTTTCTGCCAGTGAATAGTTTACCTGGGCATAGCAGGAATAATACAGAATTGAGCTGCACACAGAGAGCAGAGGAGGAGTGGTTGGAGGGGATGTGTGGGGTGGAAGAGGCTACCTTTGCTTGTAGCCCCGGGCAGGACTGGGAATCAGTTCAAAGATTCCCCATATAACTCTGATTAAAAATACACAATGGATCTTTTTAACTTTCAAGGCTAATAATTGATGAACACAAAGGCCCTCTTGAATTTTCCATGTGAAAGAGGAGCTGACATTCGAAAGGTTCACTGAATCTGAGCTTGTAGCCCTTTTCTCCCTCCCTCCTCCCTCTCCACATCTTTCTGCTCTCCATCTCCTTGTAGCTGCGGGCTAATTGCAGCGATTTTAGATGATTGTTATTAAAAACAGGCGAGCGGCGGCGCTTTGCGAGCTGAATACCCTCGAGGAGAGGCCCTGTCACACCGGGAGCGCCCGTGCATCCTAATGACTGCAATCAGGGCCTACAAGAGCAAGGGCGCCTTTGTTTTCTTCGATGCTGTGAAGGAGGTGAAGAGATGTGCACACACAACAACACACTCCAATGCTCTTCAGGATGAATAAACCTGAAGAGAACAACAACTGCGGCGGTCCGCTCCTTGTTGGTGCTTTCCCCCTGCAGTATACACACCTGAGCAGCACCCAGACAATCACAGCACACAACAGAAACAACTGCAACAACTCACATATACATAAATACACCATGTTTTATTCACATTTGCTATGTAGTCTTCTGTCTTCTGTGTGTCAAGGGGCTTCATCAAGTAGGAATAAGGTTTGAGCTTTTGTACTGCCAACACTAGTAGCAATAATGCAAAATGTCAAAAAGGTCAGACGAACAGTGTCCTGATAGTGGAAGTACAGAACACACAGAATGCACAAACTGTGCTGCTTGTTCCTCTACAGCATTTTTACCATTGTTGGAAAAAAAAGTTATGAAAACTTCAACAATGATTCCATGAAAAGTTAGGACCCTGTGTAAAACACACTGTGAACATTTGCTCATCCTTTTTGACATATAATCAACTGAAAACAGTACAAGACAATATATGTATTGCCGGCCCTTACTGATCAATCATTGTTTTCTGTAAATATATGCATCTTCTCAATTTTGTGCCAGTAACACATGTCAAACAAGTTAGGAGAAAGGGCACAAAAGACTGGGAAAGTTGTGGTGCTCCAAAAACACCTGTTTGGAACATTCCACAGGTTAACAGGTTCATTGGTAACAGGTGATTCTAATCTGTGATCATGATTGGGTGTAAAAGTGGCATCCTTGATAGAATCAGTCAATCACAAGCAGGGGTGGGGCCCACTTTGTGAGACACATGATTGTGTAAAGGAGATTACTACATGGGCTCAGGAATACTTCTTAAAACTCCACACAGTGTTTAAACAGGGTTGTTGAATTAGGGTTGTAGAAGGCAGTGCTGAAAAATAACCCTTTACTCGTGACATTTTATGTTAATTTCCTTAAACTTGGAAACATTATCTCTACATACCTCACAAACGGTCTCTGTGTTTCATAGTTGCTATAAATAAAACATGATTTGATCATCTTGGAATGAAAAAAATCGATCTGGATCAAATTCCGTGTTCCTTAAAGCAAACCTGATCTTTCCAAAACATTTAGAAATCAGAAATTGAATTGAGAAATCTTACTGTCACACTGAGAAAAAAAAAAAACAATTTCAATAATTTGTTTGTTACTCATATGTTAATGATGGGTGGGTGTAAGTTGTGACATTCGAATTTCAAGCCTGATATGATAAAAGTTTACAAAAATTGCATTAAATTGGTTTGTTTCATGCAGCTCTGTTCATTTCTACTAATAACCCTGAGGACATGCACACACAAATGAACAAACAAACGTTTGCCCACGCGAAGCTCACAGCATGAGTCTGCAGTAAGTAGCAGAGATTTAACAGTGTGATTAATTAAATTGTAACTAGATCAATTCTAATTATCCAGCAGGGTTGGTTCTGATTTAAGGCAGCGGGCAGCACAACGACCAACCACACCAGCACTTATTTGATACAATTACAAATGTACAAATTACAACACGCAGCAATCAGCACAAAAAATAATGAAACACGCAGTGCTCACTTACAACAAGTTAAATAAGAGCAGCTGGGGCCAGCCAGTGATCGATATCAGGGGCTATCTGCTGAGTCTGGGATTATGATAATAGAGGCAGGAGTGGAGGAATGAGGAAAAACCTAGACAAATAAATTAGAGGGCAGCTCCGGTGCAGATACTTGACATCATGAGCCACAGTTTTTGGAAATACAAGAACATCAGTGTGACTGAGTAGGTGATCAATCAGTCATGGATGTGAATAGGCCAGTTGGGAGCTCTGCTTTGACTTGGCAGGAGAACATAAAAACAGCTGTATTTTAAAATAAGACAGAGAAGCTTTACTCAGAATTTCACAACAATTCCCCACATCATACTGTCACCAACCTGTCACTGATGCCTCTTAACCTTTTTTCTCCTGCACACAGATTTCGACTTTCGGGTGACTGCATTTCACAGGAGTGCACACAGAGCAGATAGGAACTGCAGTGCACATGTGACTATATGACAGCATCATGGGTGTGAAACTAAATGTTTAACCCCCCTTCAAACCTGCTGCTTCAGCCAACATATGTCGTCACAGCTTCTTGGTGACACCTGTCAGCCTCTGTCAGACAGTCAAAACAGCCAGTGGTCTGTGTGAAAGCACTGGGAATGTTGTTTGTTTGTCCGATGCTCCATCGCTTTCCAGTAGC
Organism: Diplodus puntazzo; assembly: GCA_963678695.2. Classification (NCBI taxonomy): domain Eukaryota; kingdom Metazoa; phylum Chordata; class Actinopteri; order Spariformes; family Sparidae; genus Diplodus; species Diplodus puntazzo. Next base: position 14,821,532 of record OZ023167.1, on the reverse strand, counting down.
AGCAGAGGGGCCTGGTAGCAAGTGGATTTCACAGTGTGGCTGAATGCAAATCAGCTCACCCACAGACTTACACACAGACAAGCACACATACACGAAAAGAAAACACAGGACCTGTGGGCAGAGGGTCCTCCACAACACTGTAGCCTTCTCCCTACCCATGCATAATGCATGAAGAACATGTAAATACGTTATTCCGTGCATGCATTAATGATCATGGAGAAACTCGCAGTCTAAGCACCAGGGCAATTAATAAAAGATGGCGCACAGATAAAGGCCCATACCTCCCCCGTCTCCTAAACCCCCACCCAGCCTCCCCCACCACTTGATCCGTTGAGACACATTTCATGCCAATTCCTAACCTTGTTTTATTTCTGTGCTGCTTGGGGGTGTGGTGCAGCTGGAGTAGAGCTGAATAATGAATGGAGGCTATCAGAGTGCCTGACTACTGTAGAGAAAGTCTGCTTCACTGAAGATACAGCAAGGATTCATGCACAGAACTGCTGTGGTCCTCATTGGATGCTCTGGGGAGGAAATGAGGGGTTAACTAATCTCTGGGGAGCTGTGAAATGAGGACTTCATCGCCTGAAGACGGCGCATAAAACATCGACTCCAAAAACGCAGACACAACCACATTCATCTCACAAGGCACAAACAGTGCAAATAGAGACTTTTCACTGAGTAATGCCAATCAAGTTTAAGGAAGATTGTTATACTGACCGTACACAAAAAAAATCCGAACTACCGTCTTACTCCACCTTTCAAGGATCTATCAGGATAAATATTTTCTCAACACTCAAAATGCCCCATAAACATAGCAAAGTTTAGCCAGATAATAATCTTTAGTATTGACTGTTTTGCAGCTTATGTGAGAAAAACAATAATAATATGTATGGACCTGATTTATCATGTCTATATGCACTGACCCATTAAAGTGCAAGGCTATCTATCTCGCAATGATGCTGTCTTCACAGTTTTTTTTATGTCCATAATTTAGGATGTATGCCCATAGTGTGAAACACAGGGAAATGTATTTCTTTACTGATGGACAATAATGCCACTGCAAACGTAAGAAAAGCTACACTTCTCTGTTTTTTACATGTGCCACCACGAGCATCATTGAGACAACAGCATCTACACTGTATGTTACACAGCTAGCATGCTACCAATGTTAGCTTAATATGCTGTGGAGATAAGGTGGTTCCCATAGGAATTAATGGACTTTTCGTGGACTTGCATACATATACAGATATATGAAGAGAGAAGGCATTAGCATACAGTAGTGGCTTTTGGGCTTATTGTAGCACCATATTCAACTGCCTCTACTTGCATTTCACATTCGATTTTTAACTGAGTAAACTGAAGTGAACCAGAAATAGTCTGAGGCAGATGGTTGGGGAAAGTGAAAGCTCTGCCTTGTCTATTCTTTGTTCCACAGAGTATGAGCTGGCCAGGCTGACAGCTTGTCAATCTAAGCGACCGAAGGGACAAGATCTGGAGATGACAGCTCTTTCTCCTCCTCCCTGTCTTTGATACCTCTCACTCTCTCTGTCTGCGTGTGTCATTCCATCACTTGTGTGCAACCACAGGCTGACCTTTCACCGCCACCATGCTTCTCCTGTCTGTCAAGCACAAAACAGGCGAGAGGAGGGAAAAGGAGGGGAAAATAAAATCCCCCTGCAGCTAACGCTTCACCCCTCTTCTATGTGCTGATTTCAAGTGACAGTAATCACTGTTTATTAGCTCACTTTGCCCTTGTCATGTCCAAGAGCAGCAGCCACATATTAGAGTGATTAGACAATTAGGGCCATTACAGTAATACACTGGCCAATGTCACACATCACACATTACACTGTGGATGGAGAGAGGAGACAAAAACTCTCCGTTACACTCATTTTAACAGCTCTAAGCCAGCAGAAAATGGGCTTAATGATTGCAGTGAGTGTGTACCACTGCCCTATTTAGAAATAGACTACATTTTCTGTTCAAATTAACGGTGCGGGGGGAAAAAGGCACAAAGGGGAATAGACTGTGCTAAGTAGAGAGAGAGGAAGACCTGCTGTAACGAGGCTTATGCTGAAACACTAATTAACACAAGGCCCTGTGCTCATTCCCTAAAAATTTACTTAACACGACTCACACCGCTTCATTTATCTGAGCAAATGAGCGGAGAGATGTGTATCTACTTAAGCTGCAGCAGGTCAATTACCAAAGCTAAATAATTCACAGAATGTAATATTTAGGTCCAAAAAAATCCTATTCTAGAAAAAAAAACTACACTGAGTAAATGCTATCATAATTAGTTTAATTAAAGCATATAATGTATTAATTATTACATGATCATTTCAGTAGAGATAGTTTAATTTCTGTGTGCGCCTGCATGTGAGAGATGAGACATTCTCGCTTCTTGCGGAGCGCAACAGAAATGCAAATGACCAAATTAAGCAGCAAGGGAGCAGACTAAGGGATTTCTCCAGTAACGGGTCTGTGGAAAAGGAAAGCATGTGAAGTCCAACGGTAAGGTGACATACCATCACTCTGCAGAGGAGAGGAGAGGAGAGGAGAGGAGAGACAAGTGAGAGGACAGTGAAGTAAGAAGATTAGAGAAGGGGAGATGAGAGGAGTGAGGAGGAGAGAAGAGCCAGCATCTGGAGACTGTGAGACATCACAGAACTCGGATGGTCAACCTCTTCTCTAGCAGGAGGGGTAAAGGGAGGGAAATCTGTTTCCTGTCATCTTCCATCTTGTCAGTCTTTGTTCAGACATCTTGCATCTCCTCCACCAGCTGTGTGCTGCCTGCGCTGACAGATGGCTGCTTCTCTTTGATATGCACTCTCCTCTGGCCCACTCTCCCTCACACTCCCCCCCACCACTGGGTAAAACTTTGAGGGAAAAAGCCAACTTGGGGTGTCGACTACAGTGCGTATTGCTTTAAGCAGACAAAGCTAGTTGGTCACACTGAGAAACTGTTGGCCATTTGTAGAACACAATGGTGTATAATAAACAGACCTTTCCCCAGTGTTCTGATGGAAAATAATGATTTAGACATTATGCATTTGAATGCGGGTGCTGAGTGTGAATAGTGTGTTTGTGTGTGCATGTATGTAGATCTGTTCTGCAGAGCTGGCCAAGTTAGACAGATTTTATGCCAGGCCTCGCTCACAGGGAGGCTGCTGAAAAAAAGCATAGGATTGTTTCTTTGGAGCACGCCAGCGTAGACTGGTATTGCCAGACAGCTACACAAGTTTACATTCAGACAAAAAGCAATTGTTGGGCTTTGCTCTCCAGCAGTCTGTGAGCATGTGATCCATCCTTCCATAAATCTGACATTCCCATAGCTCACATTGCCAGGCTGCTTCTGTGTGTATGTGTGTGCGTCTGTGTGAAGTGACCCTACACTGCGGGTGAGCGTGTGCACGGCACAACAGAGGGCTCTTTGAGCCAGGGTACCAGGGTCTGCCCATGCGGCTCAGGCAGCTCAACTATGGGAACCATCCTTGTGCCCAGTCATCCAGCAGGCTGAAACCAGAGCTGCTCAGGAGCGGGCAGCAGACGGCAGGCAGGGCCCAGCATTCCAGTGGGAATTTAACTGGGGCTAATGAGCTCTGGGAGGACTCCTCGGAGGAGAAAATGAGGCACACATTCACTGTGCTGCCCTACACACACCTTTACTCAGATCCAAGTTTGTGGACACATCTTCGCTATCAAGCATAACTCAAGTTTTCAAATATTTTCATGCCATGCAGGGCCTTAAATACAAACACACTAAGCTCTCAGTCCAAGAATATGATTCTGGGAACCTGAAAAGAAAGGAATAGCATCACAATTTCAGGGAGCTTATTATTACAAATCAAATCTATTGCTCGATTAAAATAAAAAAACAGATTAAGAGTGGTATGAATCTTCTCATTGATTGAAACGTGAAACTATTCCTTCTGAGATGTTTTTCTCCAGTAGTTGTTTATTTGGAGATATGTGGTAACGTGGTAATGATAAATATTCAATGCTTTTATAATAAAGAAAATAATACAGACTATGCTAAATGAATCTTGTGAAGGAAATGGAGACTCCACCTGGTGGTTTAAAATGGGCATAATATGAAAATCTTAAGGATCACAACTGTAATGATCACAGTAAATAAAAAAGTAAATGAAAGAGTAAGTAAATGAAGTAAATAAACCTGCAAGAGTAAAACCAGTGATTTTACAAATTCACTTAAGTGGCATAATTTGAACTTAAATTACCCCATTTTAAACTAGTTTGCCAAACATGATGCAAAAATTACAACAAGGTCTGCACCTCCTACAGCATATACTATATATGCATATACAATGTCAGTGCAATGGAAATGCACACATCCTGTTTTCTTTCCTTCAGGTTGTGTATGAAAGATGGAGATAAAAGGCGACAGGCAAAAGCGTACAGCCTGTGTGGGTGAAAGTTGTCTTTCCAGTTGGCTAGGCATCCAGTCATTCGCTCCATCCATCTGTCAGGCCTGTCCCTAGTGGCTACACTGAGGGCTCGCTCTCTCTCTCTGCTTTCTCTCTCTCTGGCCTGCAATTGTTCAGTGATCCAGACACCGGTCAGCCGCTCCCTCTCTCCATTCTGCCTTCCACCGAGGAGACCAGAGACACAGAGGCAGACACTGCCTTGTTACAGCCCACTCACTGTGTTTACATCCAGCAAATTAACACAAACATGGCAGGGGGATATGAGATCCTGCCTGGGGCCTGAACCCAACAGCAACTGCCACTTACATCATACACACATAAACACACACACACACAAAGGAAAACAAGGCAAACCGCTCCTGTGGCTTCAGAACTCACAGGCATTGTCATGGTTGTGTCTTTCAGACAGACTAAAGGATGCCGCAAGAGCCTGTCACCACACTTATTTTAGCAACCATCATTTCAACTTTGCATTCAAATTAAATGTGTCCTTTAATATTGCTGCACATTAAAACAAAAATAAATAAAAATCGTGGACAAAAAGTCCAAGGATGTCTCTCTTGGTGGTCCACCTTGGTGGGTTTAGAGACACTAGGGAAATATGATGGGCAAAATCACCGCCCGCCCTGACAGCCTCCTCATCTATTTAACCACCGAATACTTTAGTTATACTCTACACTCGTCCACTTTGAAGCTTAGCATAAGCAGGCACACAAGACGCCCCGCAAAACCACTTAGCTCTTCATGAACAAACAGATCTAACAGAGTGAAAATCTGACTAGTCAAGCTACTTTACTCCCTCTAAGCTTCTGTTGTCTCCTCTGTGGCGGAGGCTTTTGTCTGACAGATGTTTACAGGGGATGGGCGATGTTTCCTCGCTGCGTGCTGCCTGGGAAAACATCTGGAGTTTGCAGGGATTTGCCAGTAATCCCTTCGGCAAGCTGTGGAGCACTTTCTTAGAATTTCAACGTGTCTGTAAAGTAAGCAAACCTTTCTGGAGAACGGAAAAAAAAAATGACAGGGCCCGCTTTGCGACAAGCCTCGCTGAGGTCAACAGTACCATAAGCTTCTTACCGCCACAGCTTTTAAGTATAAATAAATTAAACCGGCTTGGCTAAAACAGCTCCAATAAACTCTCATTAAAGTCGTCCAAGTGTGGATGGATGGGCAGAGGGATAAAACTTTCATGGAGATCAACTCATTCATTATTCGATGCAAAGGAAACTGCTTTTGTCATTGGGATGGTTACACTGGAGGAGGCTTCTGAAGCAGCAAACACAATTAGACGCAAGCTACAAACCTAGAAGCAAACCAGCCGACAACAGTCTCCCAGTAGACTTCTGATAGAGGATTATATTCTTTTACAATTTCCCTGAGAAGAACACTCCACAGGAATGTATAGCGTTGGTTTCAACCTTTTCACTGAGTTTATGTTTGAAATAGGTGCTACTACCCAAGGGAGGTTGGCACACCATGTGTCTCTCATATAACATACTGCGGCATCATCGGAGACTGCAATGAGCCTCTCTTAATGATAACCCACACTCCACTCTCTGGTTTTCACAGTCATTATGGTCATTACAGTCACCCCCTACTACTCCACAAACCATGTCTGGTACACAGGCTCAGTAAATACAGAGTCAATCTACAATCTACAGACCTTCTCTCCATGCGGGACCATGAAGCAGGGGCCACATCTTACACTGCAATGTTTGGACAATGTGCTTCAATGGGCCTCACTGGTGTAACATCTGGGACCCATGATTAAGCCAGTTGTTTCGGAAATTATCACGTGCCAAGTATGTAAAAACCCAGCTATAAAAATTAATAACAATGCTATGAAAATCATAGTTATCCCAGTCAAATCTATTAGCATAATATTTACGAACGTCAGCGTGTTAGCTCTCCGATGTACTTAGTAACTTGATGAATACTAAGTTCTTTGGTTGTTTATTCGTTCTGCCTTAAAAGAAAGAACACATGACCAGGACAATGGTTGCAAAGCAGGCAAAACCACTGGCTGTTGAGCAGAAGGAACCCCCGTTAAAGAGAGGCATGTTGTAACTAAAGCCGGTGTTTAGTGAACTAGTAGGCATATAAATCTGCCAATGTCAAGAAAGCCACAATTTGTTTGAAGATTTGGATGAAATAACAGGAGCCCTGAGTGTTTCATTTTGTTGAAAAAAAATGGTCTGAATGACGAAATTTGATATGAAATGAATAGAACATGGAAATAAATATTGTACTGTTTGTGGGACGCTGTATGCATAAATGTCAAGAATCCACTAAACACATCGATGTACTGTATAAAAAGCTTTCCATCAATATACTGTACACATACTCAAGTCAATAAACAAGCAGTAGCCAGCCGCTGCCAAATGTAAGCACAGTAAGAAAAAATAAATTGTATTTGTAAGATTTGGCTAAAAGGCTTATCTGTGATTACATGTTAGTGATTGTCGGCACATTAATACATTTATTGTATCAATATGTAATGCAGTGCATTATTTTGAAAAAAGTAAAATAAATGAAAACGCGTCCTTTTTAACATACTCAATCCAGTGATGATGTTACCAAAGGCTAATTGTGAGAACAATTTGGTATTAAATAACTGTATTTTCTTAAAGACATGTTTGTGAAAAAATGACTACAGGTAAAACTGACGTGTCTAGTTTGGGTTCCTCATCATGTTTCAGAAGTTTATGAGTTATCAGCAGTGCCACCAAGGAAAAATTTCTTCATAGTTTCATCCAAAAATTGTGTGAGGCCTACAGAGGTAATAACATCCAATACGGTTAAACTAATTATTTTTCTTTATCTTTGTACCGATATGTCCTCACTGTACACTCACAAAGGCATCAGTCAAATGCCATGAAATGTAAATGTATCTCTCAGAGAACAGCCATCTGGTCATGAGAGAGGCCTGAGTTAACACACCAATCACAGGGCACTCAGTGTGTGTTAAATTGAATTAGTCCAGTGTGAGTCAGGTTGCTGTTGCCCTCCGTGGGTCTGTGGCCCAGAGTTGGCCCACTGGGGGGTCCTGGCACTGGCTTATAGGACAAAGAGCTGAGAGCAGACACAGAGCAGGACTTCAGTGTTGTGTTCTCTTTCCACTCGGAGGAATATAACCCACCTCCAGCCTGCCTCCATTCTCCACCTCCCTCCCTCCATCTCATACCCTCTCTCTTCAGGACATGAGCCCACACACAGGGGTAGCAATTACCCTTTTACCCAGACTTGGATGACCCTGGGTGCTTGACCCAGCAGCCACCATGCTTCGTGCCCTTCTCACCCTTTCTCTTCAGAGAGCAGGGGAGGGTGGGGGGAGGAAAGACAGGCACTCAGTCAAAAATGGCAGTACTTGCTTAAGGTCACTTCCTATTCGCATGCTGCTGAAAGCGTGCCTGTCAATCACACAAACTCACACAGAGGCTGACTGCTCCTGAGGCGAGACAGCTGGGAGCAGGACAAGCCGACGGCTGCATGTGCCCTTCTTCTCCTCCGACACACACTCTCAGCTTTCGCCCCAGACCCCAATAAGCACTGACACACACATCCTGTTCTTGTGTACAAGTCATTTTAACAGGGAGAACAGATATAGGGGGAAACAGAAAAGAAAGAGAAAAGCCAGGCCACCTAGGAGGGATGATCACTGCAGCCAGACACACGGCACCAGCTGATGAAGCTGTCAAAATTTTCACAGCTTTTTTGTAAAAATTTGGGCCTCTGTAATCAACCAAAATTGTTGATTCAACAAGGCTTGTAACAAGTCAACTTGACAGTTAAATCTTTATTTTTTTCCGTCCTTTACTTACCAAATTGACTGTAATAGAAAATCAACTTGCTGTCTCATCTTGCCTCTTTTTGTTTAAATTCCCTCATACTTAATAATGTCACTTTGCAGGTTTTGTAAAAAAAAAATAATAATACATCCCACACAAACAAAGTTGAGTGTGGAGCCTTTTTTCATACTTATGTTACCAATAATCCCAGAATCTTAATACTCTGTTAATATAGGTCAATAATTTAGAGGTAGGCTCTTAAGAGCACATGGTGGTGATATACTGTATTATTTGACAGCTTTTAAAGAGGAATAGTTAAAATAGACCTGGTTCTGAGAGATAAAAAGAGTGGCCATCTTCTCACTTTTCCACCTTAAGACTGCTCAAGTACAAAATGGCAGACCAGATGGAAACAGAGCACCTCAGGCCCCAACAGATGCTCCCATGAGGCCACTTGGCTCAGTTCGCTTACCCACGATAATAAGCCTGATCATGGCAAAGCCGGTCCAACACGTATACACTGCTGTCTAATATTCTTTAAATACCAACCAAATATTCTGACCAAACTGCGAGAAGAAAGACATAAACCACAGGAAACAGAGCTCGCTTCGCCATGTTCTATGTAATGGGATAGCTTTATTGATCCTACAGGGCAGACACCTGATGCTAAGTGGAGAACTCGATCAGTGTGAGGGGTCACCACTAAAACCATTGGTCACAACCACAAAGAGAGACGCAGCATGACCAGGAGCCTGGCTTAGCGGATGGCCAGCTGACTGACTGGATGATCACTGATGGCTGACGTCTGCCTGACTGACTGCCTTGCAAGTTTAAGTACTGGTTAACTGACTGAAGGTAATTGTAACACTAGCTGTTTTCATTAGCATGGCTACAAACATTCGGACAAAGTGCTAGGTGCTGGCCCAAAGCTTGGAAGAGCAATGCTGAGGTGTTGTGTCCCATTACACACGCTATTGGATCTGATGTCCAGACAGTGACATCACTAATTGCATTAAAACTTTATAACTGGACTATCACAAGAAAAGGTCATGTCATCATACATTTAAGTTTCTATAACAGGTTTTTGATCTTTTGATACTGTACATGCTGCGGGGAGGGTAAGTCATATTCAGCTGTAATGAAATTAAATCTGGTTGTTCTTGAGACTACAGAATCACATTCAAACAACAATGAAGGTACTGAATGCAAAAATCTGCACATATATTTAAAGATGTACAACTGTTTTGCAGCTTAATGGCTTCATCTACATTGCAAGGATATGCACTCACAGCAGCAAGGACTGTTGAAATAGCAAGAACTTGTAAGTTTTTTGCACTTAGGGAAATCACAGCAAATATAAAGCACACAGCATTATCTAACAAAGGCATTTAAGCATAGCATATTATCAGTTAGCCTTTCAATGAAATACCTTTTACCACAGGCCTACAAACCCAAATTCCATTGTGAATTTAAAACAGCCACTGAGGGGAGGTAAAGAATGTCAGCAAAGACTATCCATGCACAGCTAAATAATTCAACATTTTCATGGGCAATCAATATCATATGTTTAGAGATTTTCCAGAACACTCTGAGCAGAATAAGGCCAGGAGAAAAAATAAATATACAAAAACAGAAACGTGGACTTACCTTTTCGTTGTATTTGAACTTGACATAAAACCAACTCGACTTGATCATCCTTCTGTCCTCTTTTCCTGACTGATTCAGTGTGCCGAGAGAAAGTCTCTTCCTAAGACTGATGTTGAGTGTGCAGTGCGGTGACACTGAAGTGTTTCTGCTACTTTATCCTGCTGGTCTTTGCGCTTGTTCTTTTCTCGCTCGGTCTCTGACTTGAAGCCTCTAAGCCTGCTATCGTTTCTTTCACTCTCTCGTCTTCGTGGTGTAGTGCGGTGTGTGTGTGCGGTGTGTGTGGCGGGCTTGGAAGGCTGACAGAAGAGCTCCTCAGATGGGCTTCAGCTGTGTTCAGCGGTGGTGGCAGATGCCAGCAGAGGAGAATGTTTCCCTTCTGAGTGGGCAAACTCTAAAGACTGAAGCACCAGCCTCGCTCGCTGACCTCTCCCTCACTCCTCCTTCTAACTTTCCCATCTATCCGACATGCTCCCTTTCTTTCCCTCTCTTGGCCCTTTTTGAAATGTTCCCTTTTTCTAGCCCTTTGCACACTCAATGTCTCCCCCCAGTGCTTCCTATTGCTCTCTTTTATGCTCCGTTAAGCTCTTTCAGTCTGACCTCGTTTAACCCCCTTCTGTATCTATTTCAATCTTGCATTTCTCTGCCCTCTGTAAAGTAACACTGTCTGCTTTATTATTTCTACAGACAGCAGCCCCTGATGTTGGTCTGACCCCGAAGGCGCAGAGTTCCCACGAGGCAAATAAACTCTGACGGCTGAACAAATGTGCCTCGAAAATGCTCTGTCAAATGTAGTTATGTCGAGATCAGTTTGGATACAGCTCAACTCTGCATGGTAGCTTCAAATATTTACAAGTATTGCAAAAAGCATTATTGTTAGTGTGCTCGTATCATACAATGCCAACAACTGGCTCACTTGCCAGCAATTCATTATGATCCCAAATCTGAACCAAATTGGCACAATCTTGGTGTTTTTATAAATAATACATTTTCACATATTTATGCCCCTTTTCCTAATACAATCAATTTCAATTTGAAGTTCTACTGATTTCAAAGAACATTTCCACAGCATATCATCACCATTTAGGATTGTGAAAATGTTAGCAAACGATAAGGAGGCACAGAGCAAAATCAGCTTTCTTGGAGCTGTGTTTATGGTTGTTATAGCCACTTAAAGCTCTGTTTTGGTCTTTACTGAGAAACAAGAAAAAGATTTCTGGCTCTTTAGCTGCTAAATGCTGCCTCATGTTCACCAGCTAGTCACTAAAAGCTGCTTGCTGTGACTGAAAGCCACACTGATGAGATCAGTAGGACTTAACCAAAAGCATAAAGCTGCAGACCTGATAACCAAAACACTGAGCTGGAAGACACTAGCATGTGCTGCAGTGCTGAGAAGACCTAGAGTCAGGTGATAATTCTCTGTGGGTTTGTCTCTACTTTAACATTAAATGTCATGATCTATTGATTAAACAAACTTTGATTGGAGCAGTTTCAGAGTTTCTGCAAACTTGGTTCTAAGCTTTCATTTTTCTGACTGAATCCCAACCTTACTTCAAAGTTCACCACTGACATTTTGGATATCAGAAGTAATAACTGTCACATTTAATCCTATTTGACATTTGAATATTGCATTTCATTTTAGTTATTGTCAAAAATGTGTTCAAGGCGCTCTTGAGATATTGTGTTCACAGGAATGGGACATACGCACGCGCAGCCGGACAGATGGCCAACCTGAAAATATAATGCCTCCAGCAATGGCTCTCATGAGCGCAGAGGCATTAAAACAAATTCAGTGATTTCTCATATAACCCCATCACTCATAGCAAGAAGTTGACTGAAAAAATACTTTGTTAGGGTTGCTAAAAGCAGGTTCACACTTCTGAAAATACATAAAGACAGGGACACCTACAAAGCATGGTTTCAATGAGAATATCATGAAACTGTAGGCTTAACAGACTGAGTTTGCATAAATCACATTACTTATTCGCTGAAAGTATGTTTAAGAAAATAAACTTAAATTAAGTACTGATGCTTTACATAAGCTTCCTGCCATCAACAATTCATGTAGGTTGTGTTATCCTGTCATTTAATTAAGATTCTTGGATCAGCAATTTGAAACTATCAGAAAAAATGGCAGCCAGCCAACAACCACCCTAGAATAAAACTGAAAATTTACTGAAGACAGAAAAGCTGACAAGGCGCCACCTCAGCCAGATGAGATAAAAACGGTATTAGAGATGACATAACATTTGTCTGAGAGTGTCTGCAAGTATCTAAAGTACTACTGGGAACATATTTTGGAAGCACCGTGTATGGTGCTATTTTTTACAGTTATGTATTTTGCTAACGTTGATGACATTACATCAGTATTCAAATATTACATCATGATCCCCATTTTCTGTTTTCCCCAGGGTGGACCGGTTCTGTGTCATTACTTTTTTACCTCTCACATATGTCTGCACTGTCTCCCCACTCTGGTATGAACTTGTTTGAGAATGTGGAGTTCAATCATATATGTTTAATCAATGACATCCCTGTGTAAACAAAGCCAGCAGTAAGGAAGCAGGGTTTAGGCAGGGGTCAGCAGACCGATATCGTGAACTGGACCTTTAAAAACCAGTAGCCTACAGTAAAGGTTTAAGGACTAAAAAGGCCACAGACAGAGCAGAGACTGGGCCACCCAGCCATTGTTTACATTCTGCCACTCCCCCCAGAGCACAGATCCCATACACACAACACCACTGTGTATATAATCATGTCACCTTTGACTATAGCTTGAGATGTCTGCCAGCTCGAGTGGGCTGTTATACCACAGGATTTAGCCAAATTTGGCAGCTCCTGAGTGAAACCGAGGCAACCCTTCTATCATAGGACAGCAGGTTATAAACAAAGGCAATCAGACTCAGTAGTGCCAAAAGCTGTGTTCTCATCCACGGAAACATAACCTCACCTGCCCAGAACTTTGCCCAAAGCTTTGAACCAGTGCAGGGAAAAAAGTCAAGCAAAACCCATCATCACTATGAGATTATAGAGTAAACTACAGTTTGGATTGACTACATCTCGGAGGAGTTGGGCTTTACTGAAGGATTGATTGGTATTTGCACAAAATTGATGTCTGAAGTAAACTGCTGTCTAATCAAGTTGGGTGGCAAGATAAACAGGTGAAAATGTAGAAATCCCTGCCAAAACAGTAGGTTCTAGGATTTCTGATGCTTATTTATTGAATAAAAACAGTTTTAGGAAAATTACAAAGTTATACAGCAGGTTATCAGAACTATCCAGAACATCATTGGCATCCATCTGACAAGCATCAGGGATTTCGGTGAGGTGAGGTGTCTGCATGCACAGAACAGCCACCCCAGCCACAGCCTTTTCATCCTGATGCCATCTGGAAAAAGATACAGAATTGCTGCCGTACCACTGGACTACGGAGCAACTTCTTTCCTCAGGCTGTGGGACTCCCCAACTCATCCACATCACTTAACTGTAAGTAGTTTATTTTTTTGATTTCATTATTATTCATCCATTAGTTGATATGGTTTTTAGTTTTTGCGTAGCTTAGCGGCATACGACTGAAATTTCATCATAGAATCTTATGTTGCATAATTAAATGAAAGAATCTTGAAATTCAACAGTTCATGCACAGACTAATGCTGTTATGCTGTATGATTGCAAACCAAGAAGATCATTAAAAAGTACCAAGCATTGAGAGGGTTATAATCTCTAAAGTATATTTGTGCAGTTTGTTGTGAAGCTGCTGACAATTTATATGTATTACACACCTGGAATTAGTGCCATCATGTTGTTATCTGTTTCACTAGTTCTGGAAGATTTTTAGACACAGAGACTGTTTTCAAGTAAAATACAGTCAGTCTGTCCTTATTAACTGACGTACATCACACCAGATGAACATTATGTATTGTGTATTATGTACTATTCTTGTCTTCTCTACCCAGGAGTCTTTAACCCTTCCCTCTTCCTCTTAGCATCTTTTCACTTTGGATTCTCTTTTCAGAGGCAAGCAGTGCAGTCTTGTCAGGTGGGCTTATCTTCAGCGGTTGGTCTAATCAAAAGAAAACAAACAGCAGGTTTCTTAGACTTGGGGTTGCTAGGGGCCGGCTGTGTGTTTCGGTGTGTGGGCTGCTGTATATCTTTTGCTCCACTCCTGTTTTCTCCTCCTTACTCTTCTCGCTCTCTCGTCTTCTCACTTTCCGCTCTCCTCTTGTCACCCACGGGGAGTCTGTAGTGCTGTAATGCTAAGTGACAGCCTGCCTGCCTGCTCACTTCCCACACACATGCCTACGCTTGGCCGTGTCCCCCATGGCCATCGCTGTGCCCGGAAAACAGAGCTGCAGAAGCTCAGAGGGCCAAAATCCAAAATAACGGCAAAAAGCTCAGGGTATCATTTCCACAGCCTGGTGTGTATTTAGACACAACACAGACACTTGCACAAGGCAGAAAAGATGAAGTCATGGCTCTGGCGATAATGTGCAAAGGACTATAATGCACACTTGCTGGAGATTATAAGGTTATCTTGAGATGCTTTTGGATCTCTAGTAAAACAATTAAATATAGCGTGCAAAGAGATCATATCAAAACAATTAACTTCAGGGCAGCAGAGGGGAATAACACAAGGTTAGGGAGCATTGTTTCCGCATGGTTTTATCTGCAGGCAGGAGAGGCCAACAAGGAAGAAATGGGTTTTCATGCTCCAATTTTTGGACAACTATCCAATACAGTGATATGTCTCAAAGGTGCATGTGTTTTAATGATGTGTTCCTTTTGATTTCTCTCATGCTGAATCCCTCCTTCCCACAGGACCGACCAGAGGAGCAGCTTTAGAAGCCTACAGAGGCCCTGGAGCTGCCTGCCTACACAAACGCCTTCCCGCTGGAGGCACTGCCTCTCCTGGGGGTTTACACAGACCTGTGTGCCTGAGTCATTTATATGGACATGCCTGTGTACTTGACAGTGGTGACTCTAAATGCTCATCCAAGTGTGTCCTTGTGCATGACATATGAGAAATGCAGTAAATTTATGTGTGTGTTTGTCTGGGTTCTAGCGAGCGCAGAACTCCTGTCTCTCTCCCAGCTACAGCAGCCCAGATGTTCAACCCCCCAGAGCTACGACGCCTCAGCCCTGCTCCACTTTTCCATTAAACCTGCTGGCATGAGAAAAGAGCTAGTACGAAGGAGAAAACAACAAGCCTTCCTGCAAAACTCTCTCCCTTCTTTCTTAAATGCTCTTATAGTTCACTTTAATCTTTAAGCTCTCGGGGGGCAAACACAGCTCTGTACTGCTAAATGCAACACGGGTGTCTTACAAAATCAAATATAAGGTATGAGAAAAGACAAAAGGAGAGGCTAGGGGAGAGCAATATTTCTGAGTTTGTCAACCTGCAATTAGCCTCTACCTGGATTCGTGGTGTTTAGTTAGGGAGGGAGGCAGTTGCAAGAGCTGATTATGTCTGCTAGTGTCAGACTTCCTCCTCTCTCTGTAATACTGCTGCACGCACCGAGAAGCAGTGGCCCGACATGGCACGATACAGTGCATGTTTCCTCTCTTCCTCTCCGCGGGCTGTATTGGCCAGCAACACAAAAGGCCATTTCCTGCTCTCCACACACACACACAGATATTAGAGTTGAGGCTGACTCTATCTGATGGCCAGATAATACAGGCCCGAGTCCCATCTAGGCCACAGCCAGGAAATCACTTTAGCTTCCCCCTCCTCCTCCTGCTAATACTGGGGATTATGGCACCGGGCTGCCTTGGCACAAATGACTTTTTGCTGTAACGCAGTGAGGCTACTTGTATTAAAGTCCATGAGGTGCAGTAATAACCTGAATTTCCTCTTCTGGGATGTCTGCCTGCTGACTGGCAGAAGATAAAATCTGTATGTAGTGTGATTTAATAAGAACGCAGATGAAATTATATAATAATTGATTTTATGTGCAATGTAAAACTGGTTGGACCTTTCAACAATGTCAACAAGAAGACATGTGATGGTGAGAAAGGATGAAAAGGTAAGACCGAGAAATATAAGCTGTTACATATTGGTTTAGCCACCAGTGTTTGCATATCCAATACATTTTCTGTTAATATGCACATATGCACATTTCTTTGAACAGATTTTCTGAGCACTAGCTGTTACCTGATTTTTCAAATGCTCAGAGGTAGTTTCGTCATGTAGTTTTCATATGATTACATTCACATAGCCATAATATTTATTTTATTATTATTTAACATAATGGCGACACCTTATAAACACAGCCATAACCACACATGCAAAAATGAATACATAATCTTCCAAACCAGATCCAGTGACTTCACAAAGTGCAGCCAAAGGTAAAGTCAGAGGATCACCAAAGTCAGTAAGTCAGTCTGTACAAAATTTCGTGACAATCTATCCATGCGATATTTCAGCCAAAAGACAGACATTTCCATCCATAGAGCCAAGGCACTAGCACGCCTGCTACTCTGCAACAAGGGCAGCTGCAACAGCCTAACATAAAGGTGACAGACAATACAAAGATCACAGACTGGATGAAAGACCAAGAAGTTAAAAAAGGGACTTTGATTTACAACTGTACATTGAAGCTCTCTGCAGGCAACCAAAGAACCAAGGTCACAGCAGGACACTGCTGGTGCGTTGTCACACCGTAAACCAATGGGCATGTCACTGATATCATCGATGACTGGTATATTTCTGGCTTGGTTACAAGCAGGGACAACAGCATGACGTCCAGTAATCAAACTATTCTCCACACTAAAGGCATGAAGGAACAGACCTTGTGTGTTTAGTGCGGAGATTATGTCTGATGCACAATCTAACTCATGCAATCCAATCTAATCAGTGCAGCAGCAGAATGTTTCAATGTCTGTATTCAGGATATGTGTAAGAGGCAATTAGAGAACACTTGTATGTGACTGAATGTAATTTTTTTTAGAGAGCAAGCACCCTTAACTGGATGGAGGACAAATCATGTGCAGAGTTAGAAAACAAGTTACAACTGTAATGAAAATGATAAGATTAAGCCTAGGTGAAGTGTCATGCTCCTCGGTGATTGAAAGTGCTTAAATTGTTCTACAATGAAGCCAGAACACAGGTTATAGAGGAACATTTGATTTCTTAGAAAATAAATTAGTTAAGTTCAAAGAAAGAAAGACAGAAAGAAAAAAAGGATCACTATTTTCACTTCATGGGCAAGACATTTTATGTTTGTTTCCTCTAACTTCACAATCATTAGCATCGTAACAAGCTGTTTTCTATAAAGTAAACACCTTTAAGAGTTAAATGCCATGATGTAGTGTGTTTACATGTAACCATTGCCTTGTAAAGGCCGAAAGAGGTAAGTACAGGTGTGCCAGCAAGCAAAAAACACACTGAAATTACAGATTTATACACACCAAAACACACACGCACACACAAACAGAAACATACTGTCTGTCTGAGTCTCGAGCCAGGACTTCATTTGGAACTCATTTCCAAACACTAGTCAGCAGGCGATTTGGACTGGGGTCTGGTTGAGGAGGGGAAAAAAACAGGCTCCAGGGAGAAATACGCAAGAGAAAAAGGAGGGGAAATGATTCCATGATTCAATGACTTACAGATGCATGAGCCAATGCCAGCTACATGATGTTTCAGTTCACCTCCTCCCTGGCTAAACGCCTTCGCACGCATTCACCCTCTCCTCTCCTCTACAAGGGAATCAGCCCACAGACCCAGCTGTCCCAGCGTTGGTCAGTGGACAGATCAGATGAACGCAGGAAACGGAGATAAACACAGATTAATTGCTCACAGACAGGAGAGGATTGGGATAGGGCGAGTAGGGGGGATGAGAGTTGTACAGCAAAGGTTCAGGCACACGATGGGTAAAAGTGGGGTAGGAGCTGGACTGATGCTAGCCAGGGCCATGACAACACTTCCGAAGGATTACCAATAAAAAAAAAGAGAGAGAGAGAAAGAGAGAGCAGCACGAAAGGAGGAAAAACAAAGATGAAAATCACAGAGTGAGTCATGAGAAAATAAGTAAAGGAACCTGCTGGCAGCCAGCGGAAGAGCACAGAAAGTAGTTCAATGACAACATGGAGTTCACGTAAATATCATCCTTCTCGTGTTCACTTACCCACACAAGATAAGAAAATAGCTGTTAAGCGAGTTTTGAGTGCCACAACAAAGACAATGAATCCGTTAGTGGGAGACAACAAGCTCTCTCAACATCAGAATCCTTGATACAATTAGGAGCACATTCTTCATTGGTTTTGTCACATATTGAACATTGGATGGGGATGTCTATCTCTAATATAATAAAAGAGACATTTGCTGAGGTCTACTCACATACATTTATAGGTGTGGCATATTGAATATTAGTGCATATTCTATCTACAGTATGGAGTCTAAGAAAGTTGGGACACTGTGTAAAACAAATAAAACAGAATGTGATAATTTGCTATTCATACAGTATACATAACATAAAGAGCACCAAAACAACATATTCAATGTTTGGCCTCATCAGCTTCAGCACGGGTGGCTAAGATGACTGGAAAGACGGGAAGTCTGGTGGAGTGTTAACAATTATTAGAAGCACGTTTATGGCCCTTTTTAGTCACCGTTTAAGTACCTGTGTTGTAGCTCAGCTCACATCTCGAGCATGAGAGGCTCTCAATGTGTGTTTCTGGGGAAAGAGTAAAGTTCATAGCTGTAGCCATGCTGTTTACTGTGTTTAAAGTTATCAGTGCAAGCTTTAAAGTGCCTATGAGGTATTCATTTAACAGTGTGCATAGAAACAGCACACATACAAATATGGGTGCCTGCATACATACATGGAAGGAAACCCTGTTCAAGTCTTCTACAATAATATCTTGTAAAAAGAGTGTAAGCTTAACCACATATGTGCTACAGTCTGTGTGTTTAGCCAGCTGTGACAAGCTGGGTGGAGACAGGACATATAGAGAGCAGACTCGGTTCAGCAACAGCTCAACTCATAGACATGTCCACATGTAATACTCATTAACATCACTGAGGGGAAAAATCCATGCGCTCCTGTCAGGTTGCTTAAGTCACTAGTATCAGTCAAATAATTCACTTAATGAGACCAATGAAACTTCATTAGTGAATGTGAAAAACAGTATGGTAGTGTTTCATCTCCCATTGACCTTCAGTTACTCTACAACATGACCCACCCCTGTAAATCCTTTTCTATTTTCGTGCATGTGTGTGCACCACAAACAGGCGTGTGTGTGTGTGTGTGTGTTAGAGTAGAGTGTCATTATGTGCAAGTGTGTCTCTTGAAGCCGGACAGAACTATCGAGGGGATTAAACACAAGCTGTTGAACAAATCGACTGGAGCAAAGAACAGAAAATAAAAAAGCAATATCATAATTAGAAGCTTGAATGGGTTGGATAAGTAATGAACAAGCGAACAATCCCAGTGAGAGATTTCTCTGTACTCAGTGTGACCTTCTGCGCTGTAAATTCCAACAGGGCTTCTGACTTCATTATCATTGAGGTATCTCCAGCGTAAGGATCTTTTTAATCTTGCAATTACTTAATTTATTGCTAAACACAATAATAAAATATAGCCGCAAGCGGCAATCCGCGGGTTCTAACCCCTTTCGCCCCAAACCGGCCACCCTGACCCTCATTCCCCGCAGTCGATGACATCGGCCACCGTGTTCCTCAACGCTCTGTGCAACACACAGCCATGATAAGCCCCAGATTTCTCCAAATTGGGTTTTCAGCTGAAAACTGTTTTTCACATTATGCTAATTAGCAAAAAATCTAAGTGGGCGGAGCTTCATGGTCTGATTGGCTTTTTTGTAGAGCACATGGAGCTGGACTTGTGTGTCAAAATTCAAGTCAATACGACTTACTGTGTGAGGGGAATGGCCTTCCCAAAAACGCATTGTAAATCCTTAATTATAGCGCCACCATCTGGCTGACGGGGCTCATATTTTAATAAAAGTTGATGCACATCATTTCCAATCATTGGGCCAAGTTTCAAGTTTCTGGCCCATTCCAGCTCACGGGAATTTGAGCTCAAGCGGCAGACAACAAATAATAATAATAATAAACCGGCACAATCTTAGAAGGGTTCTACCCCTTCGGGGTTAGAACCCTAATAAACCGGCACAATCTTAGAAGGGTTCTACCCCTTCGGGGTTAGAACCCTAACTAGGTACAATGACCGTAGATTTCTGTTCACTATTATTACACTGCAGCTGCTATCTCTGATGACACGGCCATTGCGGGGGGTGTAGAGGGCTAGAGGTAGGATGAGTATAGGGACCTGGTTTGCAATTTTGTCAAGTGGTGTGGGGAGAACCACCTGCAGCACATTTTCTTATTTGCTTTAAGATTGAAATATGTTTTCCTTACTTCAAACGTTTGTTGCTTTGGAGAAAAAAACTGAGGAGCAAGGCTCAAGCATTCCATAAGTTTACTCTGGCGCATGCCATTTAAACTACAAATAAAAAGACAAACTACAGCTACAGTAGCAGCTTAGCAAAGCATTACTTACACACAGCAGATCTCTGAGCAAAATGCATAAATGCTAGTGTCAAGGATTTGGACAATTTCCCATGTTCATAATCTTAGTATATTTTGCTAACATAGTGAAATGTTTAATTTGACGTGAATACAAAGTATAGCTGAGGTTGTCAGTTTTGCCTACACTGTAACATAAGACAAAATATTACACAAAAAAACTTGTAACTTGATGACATTGCTGAAGCAAAACTCACGAGATCATCAGTCAGGCTTAATCTTCAGTGGCCCACGAATGTCCAGCAAATTTGTGGTACTGGTATCCAATAGTTGTTGTGATATTTCTGCCTGGTCCAAGGTGGTGAACTGACCACTGAACCACTATGGTGGCTAAAACTAATATAAAAAAGGTCAGCGCTAAGATACTAAGAGAAAGAGTGCAGCGCGATCTCAGGGGGAGAGGTGAAAAATATTGTCTATGTGATGTAGTTACTAACATTACAATAGCCAAGGTGTGAGATAGAGCCTCCCAATTATCTTTTGTAATGTTGTGTAATGTAATCATGTCCCTTTTTTGTAGTAATTACATCATATAAACCAAATTTGGCACTGATGTAATGAATAAATGTGTACATGTGTAACCTTTAAAGGTCACAATGACACATCCCCTCTAGTTGCCAGCACAGGCTCAGCCAGGTCACTGTAGCACAAATAAATACTTGTGCATGTCATGACATCTGCTCTTTACCAATTTTGGTTGGTTTGCTGTGTAAGTATAGGATACAAAAAACATTTCAAGGACCTCTCTGTCTTTTTTCCCATGGCAGAGGATAAGTCAGCATGGGACCGGAGGATAATAACCTTCGTGCTGTAATACTTATGATGCCAGAGCATGGAGAGGATGGCTGCTCATTCTTCTGCCCATTACCACAATCCACATAGGGGCTCTTATGTGCGAGCACCACCATTAAAAACTTGAAAAATAGACTGCATCCCATTACCCATGCTTCTTAGCAACAGCCATTACTGTGGATTGGTGGAGGTTGGGCCACATTTCTTTGAGAGGGGTGGAGAGTACAAATTATTGATCGCAACCTGTGAACTACATGTGTAGCATTGACAGGGGAAATGCATCAGGGCAGGAGAGGGGTGGGGATGTAAAGGGCGAGGGGGAGAGAGATATGTGGTACGTGGCCTCTGACTCACATCCTTCTTACATCGCTCGCTTCCAGAAAACAACAAAACTTCGCAACACGCACACACAGACATACATGTGTGCTCCCTGACACGTATTACACCCTTTCTGCTGCTCCGCTTGTTTCTCTCCACCATTCCTTCTGACAGTCTTGTGTGTTCTGCAAGTGTATTGTATAGCTGGAGGCGAGCCGGAGAAGCAGAAGATGCAGCATAAAGGCATCAAAGAAGCCATCTCCACTCCAGCTCTTAGCAGGTCAACTCAAAGAGATAGCAGCGAGCCAAAGACACTTGAATCAAGGTTAACGGCAGCTCAGGGGGTGGGTGGGGAGTGGGTGGATATCGAAGTGATCTAAAGCAGAGTTAAAAGGACTAAAGGTAGATCCTATTAGAAATGCCATATTGATCCGTGTGAACCTCACCTTTTGAGCGAAGGCATATCTGTTTATCTGAAATAATGATGGTTGCTCTGAGCCTCTTTAGCATGCGATGGCGACGTATAATGCATCACATTGAATCTTTATTTTTCATGTCTTTTCGGTCAGTAAAGAGGTCTTACAGCGCTATGACTTGAGATCAGAGAAGTACATCACTTTAAACATTTTCCTTTACTTTTGACACAATCCAGACATTTTGGGGAAAGGGGTAATTAGGTCTGGTTCATAATTCAATATTTCCATCTTGAGTGGAATCCTATCATGACAGTATGACATTTGGAGCCACAAGAATGATTCATCTCTCTTTTTTAGAGACAATGTGGGAAAAGATTCTTGGGGTGACTCAAATCAAAATTCCCATTGATGTATGCTATATCAGTGCAATTATGTCATTTTGGATTGTAAAGTTTAGGCTCTATTAGTTTGAAAAATGTGTACAATACTCATGCTGGACCCAAAATCTTAGTATGTTCAACGTCTATATTTTACTTACAATCGATTGATTCACTGATTAATTAATAATTAATAGGTCTTACTGAGTCTCCACAACTGTAAGCCCATAAAGCATATCTCAACCAAAAATAATGACACCAGTTGTTGAGTTTGCTTCAAAATCTTGTCAATAATTTCTGCAGGACAAATGTTCTGCAAAGGTGCTGAAAACGAACAGGAAAAATGCAGAATGAAACAGAAATCTCACAATGAACTGAAAAGAACTGAGAGCACAGCATAATACAAACTGCGTGTACACAGTCCTTTAAAGCACATAATTCACCAGTCAAATCTACCCTAACAGTAAAAATATTTCATATATATTTAATATTTCATTTTTTTAAAGATGTAAAGTTGCTCAGACCCTGTTTGTACCTGTTGATGCCTCACTGCATGTCAACAAGATGATTTCAGTAACTGACGACAATCGAAAGAATTTGGTTTACTGCTGCAACATTTTTTGCTCATTATACCCAGTTAGCTCTGAAGTGTGACATTCCGACACATGGGATCTCGGCTTTACACAGAAGAGACAGCCTCAGTGACACACACACATAGAGTACGCATGGCGCTTCAGCCTTCCACACTAACAAGTTGATCCCTGCAGAGTGGCATATTTTTTTCTGAAGGAGAATGACTGTTGTGTGTGTGTGTGGTTGTGTGGAGAGAGCCCTGTATAGTTTCAGTGCGCCACCGTATAATAAGCTCTACTTATTTTAGCTTCATTATCGCCAACCAGTTCCCCTGCATCACAGAACATTACAGCAAATTGGCTCTGAGATAGACAGTAATAAGAGAGTGAGAAAGACAGGGAACGTGTGTGTGTGTGTGTTTGAGTGTCGATCATGTTTGTGCCTACATTAAACAAAGCACACAGAAAAGTCATACTGGCTTGCGGGGTTCAACCCAGCAGTGTGTACTCTAATGATGTGAAATGCCACTTTGCTCTGAGCATGGCCTTTAAAAATGAGCCATTTCTGCTTAATACTGGTGCATTTTTCAAAATTACTACACATGCCAATTGCCATTTTTCTACCCCTTTCTACATTACAGCTACTCACTGATGAATCAGTCACGCTTTGCCCTGAGGAACTTAAAAAAGATCAACCCTGTTAAACTACATTGCAGCGAATTAACAAGAAAGAGAGTGTTTCATTTAAGATTGGAAAATACCGATCGGAGCAGCAGACGGTACAAGGGGGGCTCTAGTGGTAAAACTAACACATCTTAAATGAGATACCACGGTAAAAAGGGTCCAAGGCATTCTCCTTTGCTAGCAGCAGAGGGTGCCAGCACATCACAGAAACGCCACAGCATGCCACCTTTACAACACAACTCCTGTTAACTCACCTAAAAATACCAGACAAAGAGACAAGGACTGGACCCATTGTCACTGTTCCATCTCTGCGCTTTTTCTTTTCTGGCAGCCACTGAGGGCTATGTCTGGGAGAGGACGCGGTCTAGACATGCTGCATTTATTTCAGGAAAGCCTATAATGATGTTTCACATGGTGACTTAATATCATAAACTAAAGCTCACTCACATTGCATTCTAGTTCTAATGAAAACTTTAGAGTGAGGGCTTCTACATTTAAAAAAAAGTTCAAATTATTTGACTGAGCTCAGGTTTGCATATGCCACAATTCTTACAGGAGTTTTATAGAGTTTTATGGACGCCAATGTTAAAGAGTTGGAGCATGCTAAGGTGCATGGATATTTTTAGGAACATTTAATGTTTGTTCTCCCTCCCCTTGCCCATGGCAGACCATGGTCAGAGTCTGGATGAATCACAGATGGCTATTTCTCTCTCCCTGCCTTAGGGTGACAGGAAAACCAGGCTGAGACTGCCACCTCCTCAGCCCGCAGTGGCAAAGAGCTGGCACTGTCAAGAGGACAGGGAGAGGAAAGAGGAGGATAGAGTCTGGCCTTCCCTGCGGGTTCCTCAGAGAAACTGTCTCCATCTGCTCATCTGGGCCAAATCTGACAGTAAACAGATTTCACTATTTCCTTTTATACTCTACTGTATGTGATCTCAGTATGCACCTGGAACACAGCCTGTTTTTATCAAAATACAGAACATGTCCACATTTGCATTCAGTGTGTATACAACACTTCATGCATTGACACATCACAAATTGATTGTGCTTGGCAGTGTGGGACCCTGAAAAGTGTTTTTTTTGTTGTTTTTTTGTTTTCTTGCTGAGGTGTATCCAGTTTTTCTGACAGTACATTGTAACTTTCATCCGGAGCTCTACTCCTTCCTATTGAGTGGCCTGTAAGGTTAGAGGATCAATACTGCTTTCTTGCCCTGGATCCCTGCGTGTATGTGTGTGCCAGGTTTATGGGGAGTTTCCAAACGGATCTGGTTTAGATGGAGGCTTGGTCTGATGAAAGAGCAGTCGAGGCAGTGGTGGCTGAGCTCAAGGTCAAGGGACGATAACTCTTATCCCCTTTTCCACTTGAGATCTGTCTGGATTCAAGTGGAGGTGCACTGCTGAATCCACAGAGAGAGTGGTGAACGTGTAAAAAAATAGAATGATCGTAACTTGCTGCAGGGTGTTTGCATTTTGAGTGCATGTAATGTAATTAAATGGACAGAATGTCTACTGATGTTATCGTTTAATGCTTAAACCTACCCAGCCCTACCATGAAATTAGAAAAGTAGACTGAGAAAACAACGTCCATTTATCTGACTCTTGTTTTTACCATGCTGCCGTCCATGGTTCCATGATCATCACTCAAGAGGGAAATAGAGCGCTGTTTGTCAATATGTCAGAATCAAACTAAATTTCTTTATAGTTACGTAAGCAGCATTTGACAAACAAGATGTTTATGTTCTAATAAGAACTATAGTAAGTCTGCGACTGAAAAATGTATATCTTGCTGTGATGTTTCATTTACCAGTAATTTTATTCACAGATTCAGAGGAATGTGTTAATGTCCAATTTATTTACTAATTTAATTAAGATTTCTCTCACATGCACTATATGCACACAATCTCCGATTGAATGGTACAGTGGCCTATTGATTTAACACTATGCCCAGTTCATCCAAGTCCTGCATCAAAAATAGTCATGTTTAGTGTTTGGATGAGGATTATCCCTCCAATCTTAGGTAACAAGACAAAAGACAGAAATGTATTATGATCATCTTGAAGTAAAGTTCTTGAAATCTGATATACCCTACTCAATAGCATATTCATATTGCTGTTACCAATAGCAATACCATGTAAAGGCTTTTACAATTCAATTCTTTTAAATATTCACTATTAACTATTAGCTATACTATTACACTCCTGGCTAAAACCCCAAAAGTCATTTAATCCATTACATGCCTCAGTTTTGCAGTACTGCAGTGTATGAAAGTGTATGAAACTCGACAGTCGACACAAAAATTCTCTATTTTGGTCTTACAGATGTTTAACAAATGTTAGAGATAAAAAAAAAAATGTTGGCTTGGCAGTGTATAAAAAGGCTTGAGATGTAGACTCAAAATCTAATTTTTTTTCATCAGAGGAATCGGTCAGACATCTAGCGCACAGTGTTGCCAAAATGTAACTTTGTTGCTGTCTGGAGTGAATTACTTCGCCGTTACCTCCAACAAATGTTTCTCCAGCATACTCTTCAGCATCTTCTCTTGGTTTGCACTGCATGTTAGTTGTTATGATGGTTTAGATCTTTGCGCAACAGAAAGACTGATTGCTACGCACTGAAAAGGCCTCCCTACTCTTTCTCTTAGAGTGAGGGTTCTAACATATCTAGATATCGTGTACTTACAATTATCAACAGCCTGAGTACTCATGGTGAAAGAGGCAACAACACAGATGTGGTATTCCATAGAGATGTTGTTGTTGTTTCCTTTTCTTTTCCTTTCTCATATAATAGTTTTTCCTATCAGACATTGTTTTTTACTGTTGTTATTTAATGAGAGTGGCTGTCTTTACTTTCCTATTGCTGTATGGCATAAAAATGCTGCTCTCATCTAAACATTCACATTGCTTATTATCAAGACCCATAACTACTTCTTATCTGATGTTACACAGAGATTGTAACACATTTGCTGCATATTCAAACATTCCTTGGGGGCTAACAGCTTGTCATGAGTTCACAATGGACTTCTGAATGTTATTTTTCCTGATATTTACTGTTCAATGTTTTTGTGAGAATTGGATTAAAAATTGAGTTCAAGATGCACCTATAGCACAAGCCGTCAGTTTTCCCATGCAAAATTTATGCAAACCAGTGCCCTCTCTTATTGCTATTCCTCCAGAGATGATTGCTCAATTTACAGTAGAGGAAGCTCTCTTCTCTTGCACAGATGTTTGCATTCTCTTAACCTCTATTTCTGAGATGTGTGTGCATGTGTGTGTGTGTCTGAGAGGGGGAGTTAACTACATGATGAAAAAAAATGGACCTGAAATCTGAAAACTTTCGGCTGAAAAGATCCTGTCCTAATTTGGACACAATGTGCCTTGCTAGATACTAAATGAAAGCAGCTGTATGACCCAGGGTTCCACAGCTCTTCAGTTTATGTTAGGAGCCCAGAGGATAAACCCTCCACTTATTAAAAACCAACAAAGACAAATATGATGGAAAGTGCCAGCCTCCTCTGTATAGTTCGGTATATTCTCTGCCTTGTGGTTTCACATTGGTACATCATCTGTTGTCAGACAATGGGGTAACTAAGGAAGACATTACAGTCAATTAGCTTAGAGATGGCATGTAGTAATTATACAATAGTCATGAGAGTGCCCTTATCATAAGCAGCCCGACAGACATCCTGTGAACATTATCCTCCATTATTACACTCAATTTCATGGTGCTACGTTAAGTTACATCCCCAGTGGACTGAGGGTAATCAAAAAATCAGAAACAATTCACTGGGAATAGTGAAAGTCCTATATGGACAAATTACTGAGAGGATATGGTCGAACATTTTATCAAAAGCAGGGAAATGAGGTGGAAGGGAATGCAGGGAAATTGATTTTCTTTTTACCCCGTCAGGGAATGTGGATCTGATGAAAAGCTGAGGAGATAAGAACTTTCCAGCAATGACTCAACACATGCAAATATGAGCCTTTCAGATATTCTTCCACCTCCCTGCAGCCATTTCTCGTAATAGTCATTAAAGCCTTGCTCTCATTTCCGGCATGATGAAGGACTACTTATGCTGACTTCAAGTGCTCATCATCAGCTCCTACTTCCAAGTTTGGGAGTCATAAATAGGACTTGTCACGCATTTCAGTGGTTTTGGTTTGGAATTAATTAAAAAAGACAAATCTGTGTGTTTTCCATGCCAATTTGTAAAGCAGAAGGAGGGTGAAGAGGGGAACATGTGCATCAGATCCGTAAAAGATGTTGTGATTATTTTACTGAAAATAAAAATGAATAATTACTTGAACAGAGGGGGAAAGGTTAAACAAAGTTCATTGCCGATAAGTTCCATGATTTAATTATATTCAATCACAGTGGCTCACACAGCTTCAGTGCTTTTTGTATTTTTTTACAGTTACATCTACACAATGTGGAGACCACAGAAAGTTTTTAGCACTATATACCATAAGCTCGCTTAAGTACAGCACATTCCCAGCCCCTGGTACTATCTAAAAAGTGCCAAACCAGAATTCATATTAATTTGACTGATAAGTGCACCATCTTTAGGGTTCTTGAGTTTATAGTACACAGGATTATGTGATAAAACAGTTTGTTTAAATCCCACTGCAGTGATGTTGATTACCTTGTCATCCTACATATCAACAACAACTGTCCTTCTCCTTGCCTTGAAGGATACAAGTAATGATGATGTGTAGATTAGCATTAGATCGGCGATTATCTGATCTGATACCCGCCTTTAAAAACAATTAAAAATGGACAGTGACTGATCATATAATTCACCTCTGACATCATAAATTTTTCCCTCAACTGATCTAAATCAGTCTTGGCCTAAATCACCACAAGCCAGTGTATAAAACATTGACACCTGCCTCGTTTAAAGGTCAATGGCTTCTCAAAGGATTTTTTTTACATTAAAAAAAATCAAAATCCAGTTCCATTTATGGTAGGTAACAGCGGTAAATGTAAAGATACTGCATACAAATATTATAGTCTAATGCAGGTGGAAAAGGAAATTTGCAATAGTTTAGTAGCTGTAGAAGCAAGGAAAAGAGAAATTCAGCTCAGTAAAGTAAGTTAATTAAAGACACCAACAGGAGCGGTGTGCAAAACTAGGGCAGAGTACAGTAGACTGAATTTTAAAGAGCGAAGAAAAATAATAGCTCACTAAATTACTTTTATGTTTGCTTTAAACTGAAATCTCACCCAAAGAGTCCCCATTAAATTTAAAGTCATAATATCTGGATATGATCCAAGTAGGATAATACTATTTTTTTAACCCACTACTGGCTTTGATCACGCCTAACAGTTACTGTTTTAGGATGATTAAACTGCTTGCTGAAGCTATACACGGTGGTGGCACTTTTCACAGAGACTCACTGAGTGGGTGGGAGTCTGTTTTTGTCTGCGGCGGTGGGAATAGAAGTTAACTTTTTTTTTTAATGTTTATTTTACTTGACACCTTTAGTTGTTAGAGTTAAGAAAGCATGACTAAATACATATTGTAAAAATGGTAGAACACTGTTCGGATTAAAAACACATGCTTGCTGGATTGAGATGCCTGTTGGGTCAGGCTGTGAGAGGAGGCCGCCCTTCTCAACAAATTCTCTAACCGACTAGAGAAAATCCCTCCTGAGAGATCATTTAGAGACAGAACGACATTGGGAAAGGAGGTCATCTCATGGAACTCACTTTGGATTTATTTCAAGACTCAAAAAAGCTCAAAAAGCTCAAAGAACCTACGTGAGTTAGGCTGAGTCACATCTCAGTCACATCTCAATCAGCACTCAGGCATAGTTAGTGAGGGAGAAGGTGAGCAGGCGGTCATGGATGAAGCAGGACTGGGAGAGAGTGGCAGTGTGGTGCACATGCTGGGTAAATACCAGCCCAGACTATGTCATTTTTTTAAACTGGATATACTTTAACAGTCAGGGTTGTCCCCACGTGGGAATATTTCACTCTATGAACCTTTGGTGCTCCCATAAATAATCCACTTTCCCAGCCAGCACCTGCTCCCTGACCTCCTCTTTTACAGGGGGCAACAAAGTGTAGCACAGGGAAGACAGGGAGGAGGAGCATAAAACACACATCTACAGAGCTGTTTCTAGGTACCCACCCTCCAAACACATACATGTATGTTAAGGTACACACATAAATGTATCTAGGATTAGCTAAAATCCAGGATATACCTAATTGACATTTACAAACCAATTGTGTTTACAGTGTGCAGGCTTCATCAGAGAGCAGCAGGAGAAGCAGGTTTGGCAATTATACACCTTATTAAAGCCTATTAGTGTGCTGCAACATAGAGTAGGGCACAGTATGTGTGCGTTTGTGAATGAGGTAGTTTGTGTATGAATATTCAGTCTATGGCTACGGCCCATTATGTTGTTAATTTGCCCATCCGCATGAATGAAACTCTCATTACACACCAGAAAAAGAAAGTTACTGAATGGATGAGAAATCAGGAACTAACTTTACAATTTTTTTCCCTAATGGAGCCTAAGGTGGTGCAATCTGAGATCCGAGGGTGGTGCCACAGCAAAACTCATGTCGATCTATAAATTGAAATAGTTTATCCACAGGTGATCATGGAGTGCCCAGTAGTCTTAAACAGGGTGCTTAAGGTCATTTTAAGTCTAGAAGATCCGCGAGATTAAATCATTTATGCCAGGCGCTAAACCGGAACTTAGCTGGCTCAGAGAGAGAGAGAGAGAGAGACTTAGTGTGAGGACGAGGAGAAGACACAAGTTTCGCAAAGCCACACAGTGTTATATACACATCTTTTAGTGAGAGAGAGAGAATAAAATCAAAATCCGGACACATTTGAACTATCTTGAGCGCTCATCTGCTCATCTGTGGGCCTGTGTGTTGTAAATGGTAACAGATTGGATTAGACATAAGTCTGACTACTGCGCTGGAGTGGTCCGTCCGTGACAAGGGCTGAACAGCCATGATAAAAGCTTCTTCAAACAACTCATTGCCCTGTGCTGACTGACAGTTGAGATGGGCCTGGGCTTGAAGTGGGGGGACTCTTTGTTTTAAAGTGCAGCCACTTAATTTTCACAAATTGACTACGAGGGTTGTCAAGAGAGAGAGCCAGCGTCAGGTTGGTGTTTAGTGACGGCAGATGCTGTCCGTCAGTTATTGCTCTGCCACCCTACAGCAGCTACGGAGTCTTCACTGTTTGAGAGCAATGGAATGACTCCGTCTAACAGTCATGCAGCGGGAAGTGCAACCCCCACCTTCATTCTGCCCGTTCGCCTTTAGAGAAAAGTGACACTTCAAAAGAAAAGGTTTGTCAATGCAGGGCAAGCAGGGAGAGTGTAAAAAAAAACAACATTAAACCGTTTTCAAAGACATGTTGGCCCAGACTTGTCAAACAGCATCAGGGGTTCGAGTTTAAGACAGGCAGTTGGCGGAGGGGACACGGTAAACTCATAAGTCATCAGTAGGATATGCAGGCAAGGGGGTGGATACATGTAGTTAGAGTTGCGGGGGTGTAAAATTGCTGTCAGAGAGCCTCAAGCAGGAGGACGCCCGCAGAGAAACATGACTAGGTCAAACCTTGTATATGGCAGGACTGTGTGCGGGCAGTGTGCTAGATTGTGGCCACTGGAATAATCTATTCACTCCTTTTTTTAATCTGTGGATGTCTACTTTTCCTTTAACTCCCTTTAAATTGAACTGATTGATTTGCCCAAGTGATTATTATTTGGGGTACTTTAACTGTGTGCTCTCCCTCCTATGTCTCTCAGTATATGGGAGGTTGTTTTCTCTCCTCCTCTGCTCTCTGCTGGACTGTTACAGTACATTAGCACCATCTCAGCTTCTCACAGCAGTGAGTTCTTTATTGTTTTCCAGTTTCAGTCCCTCATGGTTTATATCAGGTACTGTAGTGTCTCTATGCCATCTGTGCACATATGATGTACCGTGATGCGGAATGGCGCTGTGACGCATTGGCGAGGTATGAACTGCTTATTGATTTTTCTTTGTGAAGAGGGTGAGTGATGTGTGTGCACCCAGTGGGTCATGGACCACATCCTGCTTCACCCTGATCCCATCAGCAATAGTCTGAGCACCTATCGTTCGTGACATACCACAACTCCAGATTCTACAAGTACAGATGCAGCCATCACTGTCCTGCCAGTTCCTTTAACTTGCTGAAGAAAAAGCCTCCAATTGTGTGAACTCAAAACTGAAAAAAGTAATAGGATCTCAGCATCACATCTTGTCAGACAGTCCTTGATTTCCAGCAGCGCTTACATGAAAGGGCATGGTGAAGCTGCGCAGAGATGTACAGTCTGCTGAGAAGCTGGCACATGTATGTCGTCATGGTAACATTGTGTTGTACACTATTACATTCCTTTAAGTGCTGTAAAAACACATCCACACACCGATTACACACAACCTTTTCAAACCCCCAGATGCATTAAAATGTTTACCGACTGTTGTCATGTGTGTCAGAAAGATACAAAGACCACAAAACAAGCCGTCATGATTGGATTTGATTTGATCCAGTGCTATAAACCGCCACTGTGACAGCAACAATTATTTTCTCCACAACCAAAGCCCCCACCAGAATGGATTTAGCATCTTATCTGACAATCAGGACATTGCTTTTCTTCGAATCTCTTATTGGCTTAGTGGATAAGCTTATTAAGGGTGACCCGCGAAGCTGAAAGAGCTGAACATTATATTACATTTTCACTGCAGATTGAGAAGCATGTAAGCTTGCCACCGTCCTGACAAAATCAGAGCTTCAGTCCAAATATTTATGCGCGCACGTGCACACACACACACACACACACACACACACACACACACACACACACACACACACACACACACACACACACAATAACCACAATCTGCCATTAGTGCTTTTAGCTTTATCTCATTACATATTTGGCCACCAGTAGGTTGAAGTTAGAGTTCAGTCTAGGTTAGAGCCTGATGTGGGGGATAATACAGCCTCTGGCATGCCTAAGGCAGGCTTTTTTCATCAGGGCAGGTAGACTGAGAATATACAGAGTGAGATGATCCAGGGAGCCAAAGGCCAGACACCAGAGCCCTCCTGTTGACTATCTGACCTGGTTAGTGCCTCTAAAGGAACAGTCTTCCAACCCCGGGGCTAGACACTCCTCAGCGGTCTCCGTAACAATTACTTCTCACCGCTGGGACAAAGACCAAAGACTACTGCTCTTTTTTCACATGTTTTAGGCGTGACAGATGTGGACAGCTGTGAAGTGGTGGCTTTTACTTTATTGCTCTAATAAAAGAACTCAGATGGATGACCTGTAAAAAGCACTGTCATGTCAGTCCCACATTGCAGACATTCAGCAGTATTCCACTCACATCGCCACTATAATATGTCCTTGCATTGGATTTTTTTCTTTTTTTAATGCAAGCCTGCTGTAACTACGAACAACAACATGCAAGATTAGTTGGCACTACTGTATGTGTACGAAATGGTAATACCTCTTAATTAGTTAGAAAAAGAAAAAGCCCATAAAAGACATTCTCAGTTCCAAGAACTACAACCAATAATGCCAGGGTGGTCTGCCCGGTGATGGTGCCTGTTATCTCCATTACACTACACTGCCTTATAATGAGCCAATGTAAGCAGCACAACCAGCTGACAGTGCCTGATGCCAGGATCACACTTAATCCATGGTTCATTTAATGTGCTGGAGAGGTTTACACAAGGATATCATGGTGCAAAGTACTTAAACTAAGATTTAACTAATTGCACATTTTTATATTGCCATGTACATTTAAGCATCTAAAAATGTATCAACACAGAAAGATACTAAAAAAGAAGAATTAAAATATACAAACAATGCAATAAAAGTAATGAGAGTTAACAGTCTACACAGAGTCGTTACCAAACATATCTCATATTTACTTCCTTCACATCTCACATATGTCTTTTTTTGTGCCTACAATAGAAGATAACATTTTGTGCCAAAATGTATAGATGTATGTGAAAGAGAATCAAGTAAATACTTCAACTGAGATACGGAGATAAAATCATAGACAGTAACGAAAGTCAATTATAAAGGAAACAGTGACTTCAGACACAGCCAATAGCCTTTAATTTTGAGTCGGAGGAGGTTCTCTCTTTTACATATATGACATCTGGATAATCACAGCCCTAAGGCCCCCATGGATTATTGCTCTGTTGTGTTTTACAATCTCCTTATATCTGTAATTTAAAGTCAAAATCTGTATCTGTGTTGCTTTTTTTTGCGAATTATCTTGTGCAGCCTATCCTCTTCCAGGTCACCACGGTGTTGAGGCATTGTGTGGCTCAGGCACTACTTGGCAATGCCTAGACCTGCTCAGTCGTCTGCCTAGATCCACATTCTTCACATACATTTCATATATAATGTACTTACATCAGAATTTGTGTCAATGAAATTGACATGATGAATGTGATTTTGTTGATCTGATCTTTCATATCTGTTGCATGTCATGTCAGTCCTGGGAGAGGGAGCATAACATTTTTACAGTACAAACTGTCAGTATGGGGCAGATGCACTTTTTTTTTAATCTTTCTTAACATCCTTGGGTTTCTGCAACACAAAGGAAACTGGGAGCATTTGGTTTGATGTAAAGGATCTCCTTGCATCCATTGTCAGATGAAGATGAGGCTGCATAGGTCTGAATCGAAGACTATGATCTTAGTACAGCCCTGAGGTTTTAGAAGTAGTGAAAATAGTGGTGGTTTTAGAGGGTTGTAATAGTAAACAGTGGAACTGTGTTGCGTCATCTCATTCTGGTTTTTTTGAGAACGCTGACATGGAGTGCACTGTATACAAAAATGTTCATGCGGAAATCTCAATAATCAACAGTATAAACAGTATTTCAACTGATAGAGGGTAAGAAGAAACTTCCTCAAAGTTTTTCTGCAGGCAAACCACTGTTCCTTCCAGAGTGACTATGGTCTAAAATGAATCATTGCACCCAAATGTCTGGGAAATAAGACACATGAAAAAGACAGATAGTCAGACAGACGGACCAGCAGACAGACAGGCAGGTGGTTGGGCTAAGATGGGGGGGTTCAACCTGAGCCCTCATTGCTCGTCTCGTCCCCTACTCATCGTCTCCACACTCCCTCCAGTGCCAGAGAGCAGATGGGCCTCACAGCACGTCCCTCTGTTCACCAGAGCTACTGTACAAAGCAGCACACACCACAGGCTACCAATCCAACATCAGTGAGCTGAACATAGCCTGACCAGAACAGAACAACCCCCCCCCCCCCCCCCCCCCCCCGGAGGTCTCTGATGAGGTTTTTAAGAGGTTTAATACAGTAAATGCAGCCTTAAATCAAATTCTTAAAATCTGACAATTAAAAAAAAACTCACTTTCATCCATCTCCAGGAGGAAGTTTCCTCTATCTGGGGTCTTTTTTTCGCTGTGAGGGTGTATGTCAGTGGCGCTTATAAACATTTCTCTATTTTCCCCCCTTGAGCTTACAATATCTCAAAGTTCAGTACATTGGGTCAGTGCCAGAGATCGAAAACATTTGCTGCAATCTGCACGCTCGGCTAGAAGAGAAACAAAAAAGAGAGGGAAAGAAAAACACCTCTTGCTTTATTCAACACCAAATTCTCTCTCCTTCTCTCTTCATCCCTCATTGTGCTCAGAGTCAGAGCAAACAAAAAGTGCTGATAACAGGTGCTCTCTCACCAGGTCTGAGTATCTCTAAATGGACAATTAAACCTTGAGACAGACCTCTGGCATTTAAAATGCAACCTTGTCGGAGGACAATGCCTTAACGTTTATTTACAGTGGACCCAAAGAAAGAATAATAGTTCTGCTGGGTAACTCTGCAGCTTGTGTCTTGTGACAGAGGACAAAAAGGGGTGGCGTAGGGCACAGATGATGATCTTTTCAATTATGCATATGTCATAAAGCGTGACAGTGTTATTGAGCACCAAGGTTGATGGGTCTATCTGCATCTTGAAGGGAACTCAAAACTATTTTTCATTATTAAGAAAGGTAACAGTCAGGGCTTTAGCTGCCCTCAAAGCCAAGCACATTAGGTTATCATAATCATGAGTATGATAATCAGTAAAATGTTTAATTTTTAATAATTACCAAGATTAAAGGAGCCCATTGTAATATAGAGACCTCTCAGTGGTGACTAAGCCAACATGCCTGAAACCATGGGTGTTGGTGTTATTAAGTTACAGCCTCCTGTGATGTGTGTAGAGGGTTATGGCAATGCATGCTGAGTTCATGTAAACACATATGTGGGTGAGCAGGGAAAGGATGTGAGAAAGAGAATGGGTGACAATGTGGTTGATGCGTTTATGTGTGTGAGCTTGCATGTGCATGGCTGCATCTGCCAGTACTTATGTGCGAGCGTGCACTGAGGAGATCAGGGTTGGCCTGTCCTCTGCCAACAGCTTATCCACCACTCATGACCGAAAGCTGCGACCACAGTCACCTGCCAAAGTGTGCAACACACACATACACACACACACACAGTCGGGCCACATTCGATATAAAGTTACTTGTGAACACATAAAGTATTTATTTATTACCGCAAAGTCTGACATAGACATTCTTTCACACAGTCAATCCTGTACTGTATGCACAGCCATCACAGCAGGATAAGACAACCTTGAAACTGGCAGGTACAGTTGCACCATCTGTCTATTAGCCAGAACAGGGACAGACCTGACACACACGCAGCAGTGGTGACCCTCACAACAGAGGTGTGTCACAAAGGCTACAGGATGCGCGCTGCATTCACGCGACTTCTGTTTTGTTTCTGTCATGTGAGTTGGTGAAAATAAGAGCCTTTCAAATCAACCAACCCACATAAGTAATGACTACAAGCTGAGGTACAATATTTTTAAGCAGTATACCTGCTAACCCGTGTCTTTGTTTTCCCTCGTGTCTGCTTATCTTGCAGCGACCCATGCAAACATGTCCTTGAATATGCAGCTCAAGAAGACCAACCTTCTGCTACAGTAGAGAAATGGCAGAGCATAACCCCAGTCTCTGCTCGTGTGTGTGTGTATGTATATACAAGGTAGATCACTGTAACAGATAGTCCTTGCTGGTGGAGATACACCTCTGTATCAATGTAGCATAAATATTCATTAGTGACCCTGTCACCTTGCTACCCAAAATAATATGTTCCGGTATACAGTACACTGTGATATACACTCACTTACCTGAACACTATATTTCATACTGGCAAAAATTTTGACTTAATTCATTCATTCACATGATGCAACTTAAACATTACATTAGTTCTGGATGTGCTTCACGTACATGTAATGCCACTTAATCTGTCTTTTGTTGTAAAACACACAAATGTGACACAGATATTTGTTTGCCTCAGTAACTTGGAATTGTAATAAAAACTTCACATGGAATTTGATTATGCGTGACAATACCTAAAATTTTAAACTGACTCATTACATCAAGCCAACAACAACACAACTAATGCCTATTATATTACTAATACCATAGCTGTAAACACATATGAGGGGTTAACTTGCTGATACGGTAGGAGATTTCTACAGAAACACTGTTCCTTGGACTTATTAATAGGACATGCTCTTAACAAATCTTTGGCCTCAATAATAAGCCTACTTATTGCCATGCCGTGATAAAGACAAAATGAACAAAGAATATATCATGTAGTGTGTATATAAATCCCACAGTAATAACAATTTATAAAGAGAAAAAATCTTGTATAATGATAATGGATACCATACAGACCACAAGGACCATATAGAACATAAATGCCAGGCTCTGAGAAACTGAGAGAGACTGTAAGCAACGACACATGATCAATGTAAAGCCTAAAAACCTTTATATTTCTAGATACATATTTCCCTGAGAAACTAAAAACTAGCTACGTTTTCTCTCCAGCATTCCCGCCTCCAGTGTCAATATGTACAAACAATGAACTGCACAGATGCCCCCGCAGAATCTTGCATGAAAGAATATAGCTGTTTTACATTTGCCCTTACTACAGGTTTGACATAATAACACTTGGTGCATCAACAAAAAGTGAGCACTGAGCCAAGACAGGAAAAATACCCCAAAAGAAAAGGCAGTAATATTTTAAAAATATCTGAGCTCACTAAGTTGACAACTGATTTCAAAACCACTGGAGCAAACACTACACTCAGCACCATGAAAGACTGCATCAAATTAAGGAAGGACAAAGCACTGTGCTGAACCCCTGTTTTAGAAATCAAATTGCATTTCTATGAAAGTCTCTCTTTACTTCTCATTCCCTATCTCTTTTCTCAACACATGATTTATTGCACAAATGATATGATAACAGCATCAATACAATGCGATGAAATATCTTACACTCACCATTTTATTTTTCTTGCTCAGGTGTTTCTTCTTTCTCTTGCCTTGTGTGTGCGCCAGCCGGGGGTTGTTCTCCTGGTCTGAAGGCTGTTGGTGGTGGTGATTGTTCCTGCAGGGCTCCAGGCTGAGGCCGTTGGGGACCCTGGCATGTTTTTTCTTGTGCAGGGGCCCTGCCTGGCTGTCTCTGCACTCCTGGGGCTTCAGTGTCATGTTCTTCTAGAGGGGAAAGAGCTTAAATTAGTACAAAAATGACATTTCATTGCTACTGCTATTAATGTGTTTTACAGCATTTATAAGCTGTGCCGCTGACTTTTGAGGACTCTGCTATCATACAGCCCACCAACAATCAAATCAACGTTTTATTCAATTTCTATACCTGAGAAAATCACATTAGCACACACAAGAGCTTGAAGAATAAAGAGCTGAACATCCACTCATAGGAGCCTGTTTTGACAGATTACAAATCTCCACACTACAGTCAACAGTGCAGTGAATTTGCTCCAAATTGAGGGGCAATCGAGCAGAAAGGCTTTAGATATGGTGTAGTAGCACAAGATTTTCTTCCACAAAGAACAGCAGCAAAGTGGTCCTTTGTTAGATTTGGGGATTTTTTTCTCACCATTAGGTTATTTCAATGTACACAATAGAGTCAAACAGCAATAATGAGAGAGAAAGTGAAATGGGACCCCTGCTGGATTTAAACCAGCAGGGTTCATGTTAATCAAATGATGATTATCACAAAAGGCCTACTTCTTGTTGCCAGTACATGGCACAATGACAATGGCTTCTTACTGACACATCGGAGTTTCGGACTCTTCAACGAACACTCAAGTTTTTTGTGCTTTTGTTTCAGCGTTCCAACATTTTGGAATCAGGATTGTATGTAAAATGGTTCTGTAGGGACTGCTGTGAAATTTTGTACTCAAATTTAATCCCTGACCCGCCAATCTCCTGACTTTTCATCTGGTGCCACTGGGGGAGGTTAAACATTGAGGTGGAATGACACATAATTTTGTATAAAAGTTCCCAGATAATGTATTCTAATGATTCATGTTTTCTTTTGTCATTATCATCCATCCCCTTATGTTACTCCCTTGTGTTTACTGTAATGTCACTGTGAATTTGCTAGTCACAGTTTCAAGTGAATGTCTCAGCAACAACCGGAACAGCTGTCATGACTAATGGTATAGATGGTCCTGGTCCTCACAAGGTGAACTGCACTGACCCAAGGATGAATTTAAAGACATCTACACTTGGCATGAAGTGGCAAAATAAAGATGTCATTAAAAATAAATTGACCTTGTGTTTACCAGTAAGACACATTTCTGAGCCTGAAGCAGGTCAGCAGAAGGACAGCAAGAGACATTAAAACATTTACGTTCAGTTTGCTTGAACCATAAAAACTACATCAGAAGACACTTCTCTTCATGAAAAAAACTGGACTGTGAAAACAAACCGATAAGCTACAACTCCAGCATTGCAGGGTACACACACAGGGTTATACAGTTTGACAGGGCTGATCAATAGACACACTCGTCTGCTGTTGAGAGACTGTGTAATGTATCACAGTGGCACACAGTAAAAATTATGGAAGAAATCAGCTTTGTTATTTGTAGGGGTGACCGGTTTTGCTCCATTGTGGACCAAAGACCCATTGGTGTTAACACCGCTAGGGAGACATTTAAGCTGGTGAGACAGCCATCTAAATGGAGGCTGACTAGTGAAGGGGAAGGTGCAAAGCTGCCACAGCTACACTAATGACATGTCAATACTCTGCCACATTTTAACAGGAATGCTTCAGACACACGGTGGTGAGTATCTAGTGGTATTTACACAGCTGAAGTCTGGATACATGGATCACTTTTAAGGCCAACAGATGTAATACATAGGGCTGCAGCTATCGAATATTTTTAGAATCAAGTATTCTACCGATTATCCCATCGATTAATCGAGTAATCTAATAAAAAACAATTTTGCATTATTAAACAACAATACCAAATAATGCAGAACGAAAATGAAAGGCTTGTTAAATAGACTAAGCAATTGGCTTTTATTCCTGAAAAAAACACACAGGTATTTATTCCAACTATTACACCGGGACACTAACACTGGGAGTAAGGGGGTGTGTTTGTTTATGTGTGCACGTGTGCGTGAGGAAGTGTGAGAGAGACGAGCTGAGTGTGTGTGTGGAAAGAAGTTATTTGGTGTAGGCTATAACTCTCTTGCAATTTAACACAAATTAGTTTCCACATCTTAACATGATATCTAACGTTAGTCATACCGACATTAGGCTACAGCCTCTACAAATACCATACGATCTAACTAGCGATGGTAGGCTACATTGAATTAGCTAACATCAATGTTTATGTTAGCTTGTGTCGGTGACACTTGGTGAGCTGGTACTAACTGGATGCTTTCGGTTCAGATGTTGAATCATTGTTGACATGCTGTTGTGGTACGCCAGTTCTGCTTTGCAGTAGACACGTTGCACTTTGTTATCTTGTTTTTTAAGAGTGAAATGATCCCAAACTTTGGTCTTTTACGGACGGTGTCTTGGCTCTCCGCCATCGTGCCCACTCAATTATGAACCTAGTGGGGTGTGTCCGCAATAACAGTCCGTGTGGAAAAATGATCCCTGAGCTAAGCAGGCCACATAACACGGGTGATAGGAATTAAACAAAGCCTCGAAGCAGAGATTTTGCTTCGACCATTTTTTGTAATCGAGTTATTCGAGTTACTCGAGTAATCGTTTCAGCTCTAAATACATGTATAACGTTTCAGTTTAAAGGACTTGTTCTCTGGGTGCAATGTGTACTAGTTTTGTTTTTCACCTCGATGAGTATATCAGACTTGTTTCTAATTTTCATTTTTCTATATTTGTTTGGCCTTTTGGCTTTTTTTTTATTGATAGAACAGCTGAAGACGTGACGAGAAACAGGTTGAGAGAGGGGGAGTGACACGCAGCCAAGGGCCCCAGCAATAACACATTTTCTCAACCGTAGAACCTCCGTATCCCTACGCATTAGCGCAACTGGGAAACAGGTGATCTGCGAGCGGCAAAATACAGTGCAAGGCCCAGTTGCTGGGCGAGAGGTTTAGTTTCAATAAAAACGAAACTTAATTTCAGACACAGACACAGACCGTAGAACCTCCGTATCCCTACGCATTAGCGCAACTGCGTAGGGATACGGAGGTTGAGAAAATGTAGTGCCAAAAGAAAGGCTGGTCTGACGACGATGTAAAGCGGTGTGAATTTTCTCTATACAACGTACACTTGAACATTTTTTTAGGTGAGCCTTGTTTTAGGTGGTTAAATTTAACTTTTTCTCTGGACCCCGTTCACTGCAGTACAAAGCTGAGCGTTTGGGCTCGAGCGACTCTCTACTTCTCCAAACTGAGGCTGCGCTGATCGGTGATTATGGTAGGAAACAGATCGACTATAGATATGTACTTTATATGACCACTTCAAAAAACACAAACTATCCCTTTAATATAGATTACAACCCCGTAGTGTATAAAGTATGTAATATTAGCTTAACATATTATATTAACATAAAATGCTGCATACATGGTAATGCATTCATAATAATAATCAACCAGTCTTATTCTTAATACAACATCCAGCAAGGTACTGCCTTGGCCAATCAAAAACAACAGATATTCCAGAGGGATAATCGGCAGATTACAATGACCTGTTGTGAGGCAGTTTTTCACAGTGTGTGTCTTGTCAATTTTATGTTTTGTGCTACTGAGAAAGTTCATAAAATCAGAACTGTGCCCAGTTACAGTTACATACAATATTCTTTTG
This sequence comes from Diplodus puntazzo, assembly GCA_963678695.2. Taxonomy (NCBI): domain Eukaryota; kingdom Metazoa; phylum Chordata; class Actinopteri; order Spariformes; family Sparidae; genus Diplodus; species Diplodus puntazzo. The sequence continues at coordinate 14,779,775 of OZ023167.1, read as the reverse complement.
CAACCCTGGTGTTGTAAAATGATAAATAATTGTAACTTGTAACTAGGATGTCCCCTTTCAAAAGACTGGGTGTTTTTTTAAATACATTCATCGGTTTCTCCGACTGCAATTCCAGGATAATATGTTACTGTCTCCCAGGTACCTTGAACAACAAACGTCTCCCAAATAGGGTTGCCAATGTATACCCATTTCATGGTCTCCCATAATATGAAAATTGACAGTTATCATACCATGTACATTTGTTTATCTAGGGTATTGATTTATACTGTAGTAGTGTCAATAAAAAAAATACTGGGCATCACATTTTGTGAAATTGTAATACAGCATGTGTTTAACCAAAATACCCTTTCTGTTTTTTTTTCTTCATTTTTGTAACTAATAATTGCAATGTTAATTGTGTGATATACCATACTATTTTCTGAGACAGTTGTTGTACTGTGAAAGTCTCATACAGTACCATTGCAACCCTACTCTCGGCACGCTTCCCCATGCTGCATAATACAGGTCTGGATGAATCCCTAATGGTTTTGTTACTTTTACTTACGTAAAAGACCTGAATAATTCTTCCACCACTGACGTTCTCACATTGATCTCATGCATACAGAGACATCTTTCTCTACTTTGTTTCACTTCAGTATGAAGGGAAAAAACCTTGTCTCAGCACAGTAACATTTTTAGGGTTGGTTTATATAACAGCACTCACACTTGACTCCTAAAAACCTTGCCTGAGTCCAGTATTTATTCTACAGCCCACAGAAACCACAGCGTGCCTCATATTTATATCACAGCACATATGGGGAATGACATCAAGGCAAATTTTCTACAAAATGCCGGCAAGAAACAAATCCACCACATCTCAAGCAACAGCAATAACCCACCGAAGGACCACCTCCAAGCAACCTTAGCGTGCCTGCAGAGAATAACTTCAGCAGTGTTACAGATATGCACTGCTGTCAGAAGGATGAGTCTGATGGGTGTGCTACTGGCACTGACTCACTAAACCATCTCTAAAGGCCTCAAATCACTCATAGAAAAACAAGTACATGCATCAACTAATCTTGTTTGCCTTTTCCGCCCCCACACTCACCCAAGGCAAATAATGCAACATGACATGCATTGTCAGTGCACAGAATATGTGACAAAGTTATGATGGGGCTGAGAGAGGTTCTATTGTACCAGTGTTCAGCATGCCTCTAAGCCTCCAAACCAACTGATTGCCTGGAATAAATGATGCACATTATGTTTTTTGCCTGCTCACAGAACAATAGCAAGACAAATTCCTTATTTCAGCCCGTTATGATGACACTGAAAAAAAGTAATAGCTCAATATGGCTCCCTCTCTGCCAGCTTTCATTACTGTGATTGTCTGGCATCGTGCAAAGTAATTACATGGTGGCATTTAGTCGCATTGCATGTCTGCCAGTATCCTTAAACAGGTGGAAGGCAGCTATCATGATCAACTTTATTTAAAATCTTTTTGCACATTTTGGATTTTTACAAAGATGATGATGAAATGATTTCCGCCACAGCCAATTTGTGTTTCAGCTTCAATGCTGAAAAATGAAGCAGAATTTGACAGAAGTCAAAAGAGCCCCCGGCCATTGCGTCCGCATGTGCCGCTGTTGCCATGTGTTATAGCACATAACATTATATGTTTGCAAACTGGATCTGGATCTAATGCCAGGAGCACCTGCAATCAATTAATTCTGTGTGCTGCATGCAATTTTCTGTTGAATATTCCAAAGCCACTCATTAACAATTTATATACAGAAGATTTGTGAACAAGCTACACCAGAGTATCTGTGCTTCATCTGGAGCTTATAATTAATGTGGAACAGGAAGTCTGTGATGCTACATTCACAGTCAGGAAGAGGTTGAATGAAACAATGGAAAGAGAAAATAATAAATACAATTTTAGATAATACACTGAATTGCATTAGTGCATAAAGATGATGAATTGCAGGGACAGAATGCAGTCAATGGGTGATTCCAGGAACGAGGTTACATTGTGGGCATCGTGGGCATAGGTTTTATCCAATCAAAAACTTTCATTTGTGTGCTTGCCTTTTAACCCTTTAAGACATCACATTCCTGTTCATCAGTAAGAAAAACACCTGCGTACTTCACTGTATGAATTGTACTGATATGACACTACTGCTTTGAAACACCTTTACTATACAATAACTTCACATAGTTTTCTTTTGGGATTTATCTAGTTCTTTTTCCCCAAAGCCTTCAGACAACCATCTTCTTTATTTATTTTTGACTAGTTCTGACACTTTTTTTGTGTTGTTATTTTATCTGATACAGAATTCTCCTGCTTGGCTCAGTTGTTTCCCCTTTCTCTCTTCATGCTCCTGTGTTTGAGCACCAGGATGGAGAAACCTTTGCCTTCCCTCCTCGGTTTGCAGGAGCACTCTGAACTCAATGGCGACAGCAGTGTATTAACAAGCTGGACCTGCACTGGTCTCTCACAGCCTACTGGCATTCGAGCCACCAAACAGACGAGGCTGTGAAAGGCTGATCAAAAGGGTCTGATCAACTCGTCTTACTGAGACAATTTAATTAGTTTACACAAACTGGGCTCCCAGCAGAAAGGAAGAGACAGAGGGATGGATGGTGGCAAAAAACAGAAACAGACAGAGATGGTGAGAGACAGAGAAGCAGAGCGAGCACTGAAACGCACCAGAGGCTTAATGAATCTGGCTTCGCACGATACTCCTGCATTCGTAGAGACACACATACACACACACTCACGTACAGAGAAACAAACACGTCTCAAGTCAACAACAGCAGCCAAAGTAAACAATAATTGGAGGTGTAATGAATGCTAATAAAGACTGATAAGTACAATCTCTCCTCGTGGGGTACTCCAGGACAACAGTCCATATTAACTCCAGCTACCTAGTTAAGTTGAGCAGTGAATTGTGTCTCGTTCTTTAGGGAGCCCTTGACCTGATTATCACATTTTCAGTAGGTGTGAAATAGCATTAAGCAAGCTCTAAGTGTCAAGTGTAACAAATTGCTGGGTAATTCACTGCTGCTGTTTGTGGTGATGTAACCAATTACAGGTGTGATTAGAGCAGTTGATCTGCTTCAGCTGTGATTTAACGGATCAAAACAGGTAAGATATTTAGTCTTGACATTTAAACATTTAGTCTCTGGCCCAGCACCTTATTCAAACCATAGGCTCTTGTTGTTGTGGGGTAATGTATCCACATAACATCGATCATGATATCTTATGTGTATTTACATTACTGTATTTTACACTGATGTCCTTATGATATTTTATATGTTTGGAGTTTTACACCTTCAATATTGTTTACTTTGTCTGTTACTTTGTGCATTTGAGTCGTCTGTCAATTTGCTGTGTGCTGGTGTTTTTATTTGTATGACCACTGAGGGGCTGCAATGAACTTTTATTGTATACTGCGCAATGACAATAAAGGCAGTCTATTCTATGTATACTTCTTCATTTTAAAAGCTTATATTACAGTGTACAATTTAATAGAGGTTGTATGCCTCCACACTTCAGTCCAGTTGCAGTTTCCACCATGTCTGTGCAGATTCACATAATATATGTAGTGAAGACTTTCAAGAAATCTAATGAAAGATCTTAAGTGTAGTTCTTGGTGTTATACATGTATCACTGTACTGATATGTACAACTCCAGTGAATAATTTCTAGTGAGGCAATCACCTGAAGATTAATATCAGCAAAAGCTTATGGTGGACTATTGCTGTATGTCTACTAGTGTGTAGGTTGATTGAGAGAAAGAAAAAAAAACAGTAACATTCCTTGTACTTGTTTACATGCTTGGCCAATAAAGCTGATTCAGATTGAACACAAAAATGTACAAATTCTAATAATGGATAATTCACACACATCTTCAACTGAGCAGCGACAACAATCTCTACAGTCAGCACAGGCTCCAAGATGGGCACCCAAGATTAGTGCCACCAATTTAATGTCTGATCAAATGTGAAATATGGTCACAAACTCATCTTCTGTCCCCGAGTAATGGTGTTAAATAATGGCCAGAAAAGCATTTTTGCATGACTGTGAGTATCACAGATGTCACAGTGAAGAGAACAGCAAAAACAATACTAATCTATTTATATTCAGAGTCAATCCTCAGAACATTCATCAGTTTTTTTTGGCACAGCAGGGTGATGACTGGGGAAAAGTCATATCAACTGACACATTTCTATGAATGTTCCTGAGGGAAGAGCATTAAAAAAGTTGCCAAGTTCATATTCTAAATTGATATTTTAGAATACTGAAATTAGTCACATGACAGTTGCTGACAGCAAAAAAACAAATACGGTGAGGTTCAGCGGAGCAGAGTAAAAAGTGTAAAACAAGTTTGATTATACAGTTTGTACTGAAACATTTTTGTCATTCGTCGTAGCTCTGTCAAAAACTCTGTTTTTCACTGTATTTAATTATCCTTTATTGTGGAGGTTATTGATCATTACACACTGTGTGAAGTGTAAGAACACAGGTTAAGCTTTGTACTTTGTTTGACTCCATGGTTTTGTTTATGTTCAAACACTCTTTCTACAGGATTAAATATGACAGCACAAAGCCAAAGGGCTAAAGTACACACAGTAAAGACAATAGTTAGTTTCACTGCGGTGACCCAGTAATGCCCGGAGATTAAGCACATTTTACAAGGATTCATTAAATTTGTGTGTTGTGATGGAACAAACTACTGCATCACTATATGCTATATCACTATATCCATACGGCTCGCTACTAAATATCTCTCTGAGATTAAAGACAGTTGGAATAACAATTCAGCACCAAGGTCAGTACTGTTTGACCAGACTTGGCATCAAAAAGTCGCAAAAAAATTCTTTACTAAAAAAAGCACACAAAAAAAAACACTTCAGAGTTTTTCGATCCTTCTTTGGTATTTTCAATCTAATGCGCTTCGAACAATTCTAAATGAAAGTCTTTGTGTCTAAACAAACTACTTCTAACAAACACACTTTTAAAAATGAAATATAGTGAGAGCAACCAATGTGTGCCCACAGAGCCGTGTACTGCTTAAAACACATTCTCCAATGTAGAACATGTCAGGACTTTAACCAGTCAGACAACCACATGGATAACCATGTACACTTCAGCACTAGTGTTTTCACTGAGCCTTCAGTTCATGCATCTTGAATCACTGCCAAGCACCAAGCAGCTCAAACAGTACTATTTTCCTACAAGTATGAGACGAGTAGTGAGAGAAAAGACTTGCAGGGAAAGAGCAAGATCCTACACAAAAAAATAATTCAGCAGTCCAACCAGCAAGCTGACCTGCAACTCAGAGAAAGCAGACAAGACGAAAAGAGCTGAGAGCTGCTTGAGAGGACAACAGGTCCTGAATACAGACAAAGGAATGGAACGGGTAGAAGACTGAATTTCACACAAAAAATAACTATTTCAGTATTTTTGGTAGGTGATATAATAGAGTTAAGAATTAACGTTGCCTTTACCACATTAAAAAACTAACAACCTATGGCCACATTTTCGAAGGAGATGAGCAAAAATAAATCGTTGAGGTAGAACTCAGAATGTCATTGCTTGTAAATTTGAATTAATGAATTCCAGAGTGATTGCATCCATACATTTGGAAATGTTGAAGTGATAGTTAAGGGTGCTTAACTGTATTTTTTTGATAGTAGATGTCTTGAGGCTACTATCAAAGTTATTTGGAACATTTGATAGACACAAGGCTTCAGTACAACTTGGCATAATTCTAAATAGATCTAAAGTTGCATCTAGGCTTTGCTGCACAAATAGGATATAGTTCAAGCTCTCACATCCATTTATAATAGTGCCTTCACTGGTAAGGACATGAAGACCATCCTCAGTTTCCCAGAGTCCTTCTGTAGTTAAAACACCTCAAGCAGTTGTAGTTTATATACAGAACATTGTTTTACCAGGGCTTGTCCATGCAGTAACAGTAATAGCATAGCCTGAAATGTCTAAAACATGAGTAACATGAAATTTGGAACAGATATCTGTGGTGCAAAGATGATGAAGCCCAGCGACCTTGGTAATTGTCTCACTTTGGACCTTGGGCCACAAGCAAGTTTAGGTTTTTCATTTATCCATTGAAAAATCTCAAAATCTATTGGATGGACTGGGATAATGGACAAATGATTTCCAGACTATTAATCCTAATGACCTTTCATCTAGTGCCATCGTAAGGATGATTTTGTGTTGTTGCTGTTTTGGTATTTTTTTTATAACAACTTGACAACTATTGGATAGACTGTCATCAAATTTGATTTAGAAATTCTTGTTCACTTGCTTTGGTGATCCTTCATCATTTCATCTAGCACCATCATAAGGTCCAAATTTTGTTGAATACTTTGGTTTATGAGCAAACAATTCCAGTGAAAAAAACATTTTTCACATCAAGATCTCCATGAACTGTCAAAATCATACAATTTCGATTTTCCCTAACACCAAGGTGAACCCTTTAATGCCCCTTTTACAAAAACTAATGGAAAATAATGACATTCCCATCATCAACAGCTGTACTTTGTTTTAAGTACTATTTAGCATAGGGCTGGGCGGAAATGGCCAAAAGTGTTATCACGATATGTTTTTTCATATCGATCGATGTCGATATCTAACAATAATAATAATGCTGAATTTAAAGTTTTAAGAGTATTCTCTATAGTACAGAACCTAAAACAAACCTAAAGGTTAATTAAGGTTTAAAAATACAATTATTTAGTGTTAGATACTAGATGACGAAAATTCACAGAAGCAACCAACCAACCAAATGGCTTTATGTTAAAGATTGAATAAATAAAATTCTAAATATGTGCAACAAATTTCTTGTTTCAAACCTGTCTCAAACATTTTAGAGGTCATGTGAGTTGTTCTGAGTGGGAGGGGCCAGAAACATGCATCAACCACATGCATTTGTTTCATTGCTCTGCGACTGGCTGTTGGTGTAGTGTTTTCTAGGAAGAGGAAAACAGACTCAAAAAAAACTTTGTTTCATCGTTATCGTGAAAAAAACTGATCGTGAAAATGATGAAGATCGTTTTAATCACTCAGCCCTAACTTAGCAAATGTTAGAATACTGATGCTGTTTAATTCAAAGATGTGTTATCCTCCTTGTTTCTGAATGTTTATCTCTATACACCACTGTCTGTTCCAAATCAACAATCGCTCATGTCAATCTGCCCTGACTGATCAGTGAATGTAGCCCGAAATAAACCACACCCTACACTGGTTACCAATCCATTAAATATCGTTAAAACTGTTCCACTGACAATCTGTGGTCTGGAGTTCTATTGTCGGATTTGGTTAAAGTTCTGAGAATAGTTTAATTAATGCGGATTATCATGAAGGACATAATTATGTGATCTAAATCAGGGATGATGGTCTCTCGCTTTGTCTGAGCTACAGGGAATGGGATACAGAGACCTCTTTATATCACCTCAACAATGAAACCATTTAACTAACTAATGGAGGGTGAGAAACAGAGCACTGCAGCACTATTCGGACAAGAGAGATTTATCATGTCAAATCTATTTCTAGTCCAAGTCAGGGTCAGACACAGGATTGAAATATTTACTAATGTCACATTAACCTAGAAAACATCTTAAAGTTTGAGGATTCAGAAGAAAGTGTGCGAGTCAAATTGTTTTTCTAGCGAGGAGGGGTTTTCTCAGCATCAAATCATGGCTCCAGTGAATGTTTCTAATGGGATAGTACGTGTAACCCAAAAAACGCTTTTCAGAAACTGGATCAGTTGTATCCAACACATGAATGGGCCCATGGTGACCAGACTATCAGAGACTCCAATCAGTAGAAGTAATGTCAAAAGAAGGCTGTCTTGTAGTGGTCTCAGAGGACAAGTAGCAGTTTCTAAACCACCAGACCTGCACAAAGTTGACTCTACCTTCAACAAAGAGAAGAACCACTCCATTCTTCAGAGACATGCTACACCCTCTAGTTTGTATCTTTGTGAACAAGGGTTCACACTGCGGCAGAACAATGAGTCCAAACACATTTCAATGCATTGATAGAACTACTTGAAGACCAAAGAAGAACAAGGAGTCCTGACTGTCATGGACCTTCCTCCACAGTCACTGGCCCTTAAGCCACTGAGCATTTACGGGGGCACTTGAAAATTGAGAAAGCCAATCATTCAATGATATCTCAAGAAGCTTTGTGGAACACTGTGAAACCATGCTGGGATAAGATGAGTTAGCAGGTTTCACACAAACTTGTGTCCAGTCCATGCCAACTCAAGTGCATGCCATCAATAAAGCAAAAGGGGGACATACCAAATACTAAGACAATTTGAAATTCATGGGACATTTTTTCAAAGATTCAACTATCAGATTCACTCAAATTGTTAAGCTAATGTTCTTATTTGTAATAAAAAAAATAGTATTACATCCAACACGAATGCAAAATAGAAGAATCTAGACTAGTGGTCAATACTATTGTATATACTGTGATATATGATAGGAGATAGATAAGATCTCTGTAGCAGGAAAGTCAAAGCAAAACTGAAGGATCTCAGAATAGATGCATGTGCTCACACACACACACACACACACACACACACACACACACACACACACACACACACACACACACACACACACACAGAGCTGCTGAGAACATTCAGGTGCAGATCAGCAAATGTCTGCATTAGGGAAGCGAGTGGGGGGAGCTGCCTGAGAGTGTCAGGTAGGCAGTAAATTATTCCCCCTGACAGACACAACCATCTACAAGATGTTTGTTCACCTGCATTAGTCCTTGTTTTCTCATGATAACACTCTCAATAGCTGTGCAAGACAAAATAGTATCCACTTCAAAAATGCAGACAAACACACACATGTACATATACAGTATACGTTAGGAGTGTGCATGAAAAAAGACAAGGAGATATCCTGTGTGTGACGATCTGATTTCCAAGTCTGGCTGTTCAACAAATATAAACACTTTTTCCATCTGGGAGAGCTGACAGGACCGAGGGGACCTGAAGTGATGCGAGAACTCAGCAACCGGGTTTAGCCAGTCAGTCTCATCAACCATCCTGAGAGAAACACAACAACTGATTTAACCAAATTAATCAAAGTAATACAGGCCATACGTATGATATCAAAGCCAAAGCTCAAATGGCTGCATTGTGGCCACAATAATAATGCAAGGAAAAACAAGACATGCCTGAAGTGACAATGTAACACTACGCCTGCAGTGGGCAGGAGGTTGGACTTCTTATTCCTAAAAATACTGTTTAAAGATTGGGAGATGAGCAACAAGAGATCTCACTGAGCATCAGAGTCAACAGATATGTGTTCATGTGAGTTTGTATTTGTGACGCTGCATATGTGTGGTTTCAGTGTGCATCTTAATAGGAGGGAAATTAGGCCTTCTGCAGAGACGCCAGCAGAGCACAGGACTTAATGAAAAACAAACATATTCAGCATGAGCCACAAGAACCCACAACATTTACCCTGATGAAATAAACATGAGGAGCAGATACAGCCTGGCTTTTTTCCTGTTAATCACCGAGTAAGCAGAGCAGGCAGAGTGGCCCTTTAACAGGTGCAAAAAGATGTGAACCAACAATGTTTGTGTTGCTGTATTACTGAATCAGAGCACTGAATTTCTTTTGTAAAAGCCTATTTCAGACATAGACATCAGCTGGCAGGTCGTCTGTTGTGTGCAAAAAATCTGAATAAAAAGGATTTTGGTACAAAGCAAACAAAAGCATGATGACATGCACACCAGCCATGTGGTGACAACCTGAATAAGCAAAGCATACTGCGAAACAAGATGAAGTGCAGACTGTCCCGATCAAATGAGAACAAACAACAAGGAGGAAAATAATGCTGTGCTCAAAACAACCCCAGCCCGAGCCGAGCGGCATTGTGGGATGGATTTCAGTCTTTGAAGTTGCCCATGTTGGCTTAAATAATTACACCTAATTGCTGACAGATGTAAAGGCAAATGAACCATTTGCTTAAACAGGCACATGGATTGCTTACGGTGACTGCACTGGGTCAGAGCATTTATTGGATTCTGCCATTCATTATTACTCAAGAAAAGTCACTTTCTGTGGAACGGACCAATTTCTTTCGCTGTCTGCAACTGACAAGTCAGTCAGCGTTAGGAATGCTAAGTGGATTTTTGCTGATATTAGATATGCAATTGTTTTTACTCAATTAAAACTGATGCCTATACCGATATATACAGTATGCACATACTTTTCACCACCCTTTTATATGTTCACATTGTCATTGAATTCATAATTATAAAAATATTGATCATTACTGCTTTAAGTCTGTTTCAGCTCTGTCCAAACACTGAGTGTGTTAGTAAACAGACCAAGTCGGCTGGCTGAGCTAAAGTAACTTGCTCGCGTGTTTTCTGTACTCAGACATGCACCTGTCCCTTCGGGAATAGCAATTTGGATTTTGGAAAGTGTATAACACCATAAACAGTGTGTAGATGGAAAATATTCGACAGTACTAAAGCTATGGTAAGTAAAAAGAATGGTGCTATTCTCCTTGCAAATGGCCATGTATAGAAAACATGCTGCCACCTGAAATAAACCTGTGCTAAAATAGTCCAGAGTATCCTGTTAAAAGGGTTATAATGTAGAGGAGTATATCGCAGTGATATGTTGAGCATCTTTATGTATCCTCATCTATAATTTGATGATTTGTTCTTGTCCCTGAGGTAATAACTGACAACCTGAGCACACTGTTACAATAAAACACAATTTGTATTAACTGAAATAACTCTGAATGAGGACAAAGCCACCCACCCACCCACCAGCCAGCCACCTCCAGTGATTTACATTTCTCAGTAATGTACTCAACCACACAGATCAGCTGGCAACAATATGAAAGCAACTCTCTGGGCAACAAGTGCCAAGTCTGATGCATCAACAACAAAACATATGTACGAGTATAATAAATCCCACATGACAAATTTTCCTCCTAGAAAGTGCTGCTTCCAACTACAATCAAACATGTTCAAGCATCTTGTGCCAAGCTTGCAACCAGATTTAGGAAACAGCCAGCAGCACTGGCACCCACACATACATGCCAAGCACACAAATAGTGCTCATGGTGCTGCTTGTTTTCAACTAACTACAAATTGAGACGCTTGCCACATGGTGACACAGAAATCTGCTCAGTGCAAAAACTGAGCTTGCGAGAAGTGAAGCTGTGGAGACTGATTCACTTGAAAACTCCGGCAATTTTTAGTTTTTGAAGGGGAAGCAAAGGGTATGAAGAGCTGGGAGGAAGATGATGAAGAAATGCTAGCAGGAAAAGTGGCATTCATGTAATGAAGGGCAGCGTGTAATGAAAGCTGTAGTGGTGGTTTGGTAAGAGCAGTACCTCTTGTGCACTACTGAGTATCAGAGGCAGCCATCACGCTTACTGGTAAATAAACAATGTACATTGTGTTACACTTGTTTAATATATAAAATATTATTTATGCTTTGAAAAATACTTTATAATAAGGCAATGGCATAATTTCAGCTTGGATGGGAGGGGGGGCATGTCTCCTCTACTTTTCATTTTTTATTAATCTCTCTATCCTTCTCTAAACATTGTTCTACTGTGCAGTCAAATACGGATGATAAAATGTTACCCTATCTTCTTGCTGGAGCTTCTTGCACGCCTATGCCAATCACCACTCAGGAGTAAAATAAGCACCTTCATTATCTCTGCATTATTTTGGGTAAAACAAAAAAATAAAAAAAATAAAATACATTGTCATAGTAGCAAGGGATAAGGGCTGGACAGTTAATCAAAATCTTATCAGAATCACAATATGGCAAAGTACAATATCCAACAGCTGTAATCTTTTTATCAAGGTAAAATGTGACAAACAGCTTTATAATAAAACACTAGTGCTGCAGACATGCCCTCCAAATCCCTCCAGGTGTAAGAAAATGTTTGTTTTTAATAGATCTAAGAGATTTTGTAGAGAAAATGAAAATGGTGTGTTTTTTAAATTTTTTTACCACATTGTGCAGCCCTTAAAAGGATGCAACATGAGCTGCAGCACGTTAAAAATGTGTAAGGAGTTGGTTAATTGAAAGGTGTGTGCAGTGCATGTACCGAAGATGTCATCTCAACAAGGCAAAACTGAACCTGAATGTAGAACACTGCAAAAACAAAAAGGGTCAAAGTAATTACAACGTTAACCCTACAGAGATGTTTAATGAATGACACAGAATTCCAATAACTGCACGCAGAAACCATTCATTGCTTCAGTATTGAAAAAGTGCAATTCTAATGTCTGTCCTCTCAGAAGTTTACTCAGCCCATTTGTTGTCCACTGTTGTCTTAAGAAAAGCTTTGTTTTCGGTGATTTCTGTGTGCGCTGGAGCCAGAACAACAACCGCAGAAGGAAAAAGCTGCCCTCTCCCGGGATTTGGTGAGAAAGGAAACAGAAATGCTTGATTTCGCTCAAGCTGTGGCTTTGTAGCAACAGCTCTCACTCCCTCTTACGCTCTCTTTTCCCCTCCACCTCTATGATTCACAGCAGAAAATTGACTTGAGGAGGGAGTGAATAGTGGGTGATGCTGAAGCTTTCCTGTCCTGAATGTGTCTCTCTCCTGCTCACTGCCAAAACCAGGCTGCTGTCAGGCCCTGAAGCAGTGGTTTTCAGAGCAAGAAACTTATGGCGCTCGGTTTAATTCACTCTTTGTTCTCTTCATACTACACCGGTGTTCAGTTAATGGCATTTGAACAAAAGAGGCTCCTCCATGGGCTCTCCACACAAGCAATGGTTGTTAGATTAGCCCAGCAGGCTCACACAGTGGGCTCCAGCCTTGACTATTTTAACAGTCACGTCTTCATGCTTAGACCACCTAGCAGGAGACCGTTAAATCTCGTCATATTATCACACCTTTGGTTGCATTGAAACGTTTGCTTTAATCCATACAGAGGTGCTGCTGAAACTGTAGCATGTGAGCACCTTGGGAGAGTCAACATGCAGAATAAAAAGAGTATGCTTAAACCCCTGTGGCTTTGTATTCCCTGCTATCATTCCTCCACTCCTCAGACCAATGACGTGGTGTTTCTTTTGGGACGCCGTGGCTTCACACAGAATTGTGCAGGTTGCTTAGCAACTGGGTACAGAAGGAGATCATTAAATTGCACTGATGTTCACTCAGTCCTTCGTTATGTATCCGAGAACTTGTTGCGCCAGTCCGCAGTGAATAAGAATCTCCTCTTGGATGAACGCGGCTGTCTCGGAGTGCAGCTCAGCATCAAGATTGTAGTGATGGCACCTCAGCAAGAAAGAATCACGCAGCTTTAAATAAAATAATGATAAAATCTATAAATAAGTGACTGAGTGGATGATGAGGAAAGAAAGACCGTTAAATGTCAACTCGCGTCCAAAGCAAATAAATCCTTTCATACAGTCCTCATTCAAAACTGAAGTGTTCAATCTTTTGTATCTCAACAGTTCAGATATTTTCATTTGATAATTGAAGTTTGCTGTGAAGCTTTTCACCTGCCCTGTCTTTTTGAATGGAGTACTCATCAGACATTTGCCCTCAGTGAAATAATTAATTAACATATTGGCTCACATTTGACAGAGTAAAAGAATGTATCAGCCAACCAAGCTCATATTTACACTTAAATTAATATGATCATCTAGTGAGACAAGTGACACCTGTAGTCAGTCTATATCCAAAAGTCTAACACTGCACTGTGCACTTTACACTATATTTACTGTCTTGAGGCCATTTGGTGAGAATCACCATGCAATCAAATTTCTTCTCAGGACGAAAATTAAGATAAATAGATCTTACTGTAAGGAAACTGTGTTGCACAAACACAACTTACCTCATCTCAGTTAACATTAAGTTGAATCAATGGAGCCCAGTGTGTTTGTGCATGCAGAGCCCTATTTCCCAACTCTATAAAGCCTGTGAGCAGAGGCTACTGTTCACCCGAGAGCCGACACCTGCACTATTTATAGCCCACGGACATTAAAGCTAATAGTGTAACAAGAGACCGCAGACATGCCCCACCACTGGTAATTAGAAACCCAGTGAAAGCTCACCATCTCCACAATGGAGGAGTAAGACAGTGCCAGAAGAGACGTGCTGGGGATGTGCCAAAATACACTTCCAGATCTCCTGAGCTAGTTTCTCATTGCAGATCTCTCACGCAGTTGTTCCAGGATTAATAAAGTGAAATCCAGGCACTTTTTTGGATTTAGAGCTGTTGCTATGCTGTAGCTAAGCTTGTGTAACAATTACGGTTCCCACGCAACAATTCATTTAAGTTCTCAACTGTCCAATGCAGCCTATTGTTGCAGTTACTGTGCGCCATGTGTGAAGAATACTTGCCGAGGCATTTATAACAATGAGCTCTAATATTTGCTCAAGCTTACTATGCAATAAAAAAGAGAAACAAATTAAGACTGTGAAGATGGAATGGACACAAGTACACTGCTGATAACAGCTGTCTGAAAGACCGTCTGCCTGAAAACAACAGTCAGGTGCCCATGTCTACTCTGAAGCCTCAGAAAACTCTCAATTGTCTCTCAACTGTCATCACTTCTCCTCTTCACACTAGCCATTAAAAGGGAAAACTAAAGGGATTGTCAGGGGAAAAGAGCTTTAGTCTTGTTGTGGTTGTATGTGAGCATGTTTTCAGACATTGCTTCCCAACTGGTGTTTGAGCCCTCAATCTACCTATTTGTCAAGTATCCGCGCATCACACACAAACACAAAATCCCTATATTCAGCCATACAAGCATGCCTTCAATTTAACCAGTGAAGGACTACACAGAGGTTTTCTGGAGGAGGGGACAGGTTGACATGCACGGGATGAGCTGAATGAAGGCAACGACTGGCTTACGGGATCATAACTTTTCTATACCGAAAAAGGCAAAACGTGCTGGTTCTGTGGTGAGTCTCTAGCACATACCACCACTACAAGTGAGGGCTCTAGAAAACAACTTCATTTTTGGTTGTTTTTCCTCCCCCTGACTATACATGATTTGCATGTCTGACTTCATAATGCAGACAAAAGTACACATCAAGAGCACATTAACACACGCGCACGCGCACGCACACAAGTTTGCCAGAAGTACAGTTTTTTAATTGATTCCCTCAATTAACCTTACAAAGATACTTTAATTAAATTCTATTCTGGACTGGCTGTGTTCAGGTTTTTAAATTTCCATCCTGCTGCTGAACTCATTATGCCACACTTCATCTTTCCTGTATCAGCTTTATTAAATATATTCCTGCTACAAAGCACTATTTAACACTATACGTAAAATCCCACACGGAACTAGAGAACTATCTGTGTAAATCAGGGAAACAGTTGAGAAAAGACGACTTCAATAATCTATTTAGTATCAATTAAACACACTGTGGAAATGTAATTCACTGAAGTCGTCACTGATGAGTTCTTGTAATGTAAAAATCTATTTTATAACAGCACCACAGGGTGAGATGCTTCTCAGAAAAGCACCTGTCTGACAATGAGCCAGATGTAACAGGAGCAGCTGAGGCTATGAAGGTACTGAGGGACACACAAACAGCCAATTAAAACATTTATTGCAAGCATCTGGTGATCCAAGAATAATATGCCTCATCTTTTATGTTGAGAGTGTGCCATAGTCATTAAGAGCGTGCACGATTCAGTTTGTGCACAGCTCAACAGAAGTGCTTTTATTTCCACATTAAGTGACAAACTCCTTGATTTATCAGCGCAGACAAGTGTTTGTCCAACAGTGTCACAGATAAAGAAGGGTTTAACGGCGACTGATTGTATTTTCTACATGTCCCCTCTTGAGAGCAGAATAGGCATCTGAGATGTGAAATCCAGCAGAGAAAAACTCACGCAAGAGATCATTACTGCCTCGTCCCTGACAGCTCCAAGCTGAGAGTTACAATGCAATGACATGCTCACTGTGAAACTAGGGATTTAACGGTTACCGGTGTCACGGTTAACCACGGTAAAATTCCCGACGGTTAATTTTACCATTTAAGTTTTAATTACCATGGTAAACCGCTGAGGTCAATAACCATGGTGTGGAAAACTCACAAGATACTTTATCCAAGTCTCACTACGCAGGCGCAGCGTGCAACGTGCGCTTGTTATGTAGTGAAGAAGACATGGCGGAGGGAGAACGTGATAGTAGCGGCCCTCACGACATTTTTCCGCCTTCAAAGAGAACCAAATCTAAAGTCTGGGTGTATTCTGGTTATTATAAGAATGCTCAGGGACAGCTGGTCGAGGATGGCAGCCAAATCTGCAGGAGCTGCAAGAAGAAAGTTGTTATGAGGGGCGGCAACATATCCAATTTGCGCGACCATCACCCTCAACTGTTCAGCGAATGCAAGGTAAGCTAACCTTAAGCTTGGGTGCATGATGTATGTGAGTTTTCTCTGCCTAATTAGCTGTTGTCACTAATGTAACTGACCAGATAGTGGTATAATGGAATGGAAGTTGATCCGTGATTTGGCACGTTATCTGAACCGCTTATTAATTGTAGATTTCACTTTTTAAAGTTGACCAAATAATTCCCCAAATATTGATACAGAGCTGCAGTGAGGAGGATTTGAGACAAACACGTACTGGGTGGACTGAGTCAGTGAATGCAAACTGACCGAGATGACTAGGGGTGGGCGGATCGATCCAAATATAATATATATATATATATATATATATATATATATATATATATATATATATATATATATGGTAACGGATCGATAGAGCGCGATGAGATTGATATTTTTTGTTGTAGTTTCTCTTTTATAAGTTCAGCAAATCACTTGTATTTTTTTCACAGTTTGTGTGATCTCTACTCATTCAGGTTCACTCTGAAGTATGAATATGGCAGAATATAATAACCCTATTGTGTATCTGTTGAAGGAACATTGGTATTCCTATTTAGGCTACATGCAGATAGGTTAAATAGGTTAGGTTAATAGGTTAAATATTATTTTCTTATTTGGCTAAAATCTTTTTCCTGTGTTTTATCATTATCATAATCATGATCAGCTAATTAAAAGCAAAAGTACAAAATCATTCAATGATCAGGAATTTTCAAGTAAAAAGTATCAGTATCGGTATCGGCAATACCGGCCCTGTAATTACTTGGTACCGGATCGATACCAAAATTTGCAGTCCCTCGCCCACCCCTAGAGATGACTGACTTTCATCTCAGCTCCGTTCACTGGTGCAGCATCTACCTGCGGCTCAGCAGCCATTTGACCTATCAGATTGACCGAGTCAAGTAAAGAATGTAGTCAATTGTAGAATATACTATATATAAAGAATAATAGAAAATGGTGAATATAACAAGTGTCTAGATAGAGATAAGAGCCAAAATAGAGTATTCATAATTCATTTAACAATAATCATTTTTGTTTTGATCTAGAAAATTATCCAACCTGTTTTTAACAAAAGTGATCTGATCTAAATTGTGACTTTTGTGATCTGTTGGTTGCACTCTAAGTAACAGTAATAATTAATTACATTTTCTATTCATTTTTTTCACAGAGAGGGTCTGCTGGCCAGCCGAGCGCTACTGCCAGTACATCTCATTCTACCTCTGTAATGCAGACATTAAAAGACACGTCTCAAGAACAGGCTGCCTCGTCACAAAAGCCAATGACCTATTTTTCACAGTTTTGATACATTTTTATACTTGTTTAATGTTGATTTTGCAGTGTTTTGTTAAGGTTTTGGATTTGGACTATCTTAATATATAATACATCTATTATAAATATTGGTGAATCAGTGTATCAGTGTTTTTTCAACATTTTGAAGACATTTTAAGAATACCGTGGTATACCGATAACTGTGATAATTTTGGTCACTATTAGTCGGTGAGAAATTGTCATACCGTTACATCCCTATGTGAAACCACTGTTGTGTTTTACTTTAACTGAAGGTTTTGTAATATGTCCTCCATTTCAAAACAAATATTTCAACTGGAAAGAAGATTGTAAGCTTTTGAGTTACGCTGAAGTGCATCACTGACCATTAGTCTGACCTTAATGTGTCCTCTCATTAGCAGTGAAGCCCCATATTAAACCTGTCTTTTTCTGAAGGCAACAATCACATCAGTTTACCATGAGAATCAAGTCACACTAAGAAAATGATTAACTCTTTAAGGAATAATCACCATTATTTCCATACATATATGTTAATATCAGTTTCGCTACAGCATTACTGTAAGGGTGAATCCACTATTTTTACACATCTTACAGAAGTCTGTTTCCAGGTGTATGAGAATACTTCTGCATGTGTGATAAACGTTGCATAAAGCCTTCTTTACATGGGCTGCATGAAGTCTGCTAAATGTGCTCAAGAGATGTCACTTGATTCAGTGTTATTTGGCTCTGTTGATGTGGAGTTGGAAAGAGAGCTTAGCAGACCTATTTAGCCCATTTTCTCATCCCTGCTTGAGGCGAGCAGCTGGAGGCTGCATTTGCCGCTACTAGCATAACACACCACTACCTCTAACTGGGCTGTTATTATAAAGATAATATTCTCTGACTCTGCTGCATGGGCTTTGATAGGTTTGTTTTAACTGTCCATGATGAGTCAATAAATTATATAGGAGTACAATACTGTGGAGTACTTTCTTAAAGATGCCCTGTGGTTTTCTTGTAAAACAGACAAATGTTATGTTTGCGTTCATAGTTTCTTATCAAAGCTCATTGCTTGTATTCTAAGGTCTTAGGAGATGCACTGAATGTCTTTGTTCTCCAGCTGAACAGCAAATGAGGATATAACAACTGGCAGCAACGAATGAATCATGGCATCACATGCTCAGCATCGGCCCTTAAGTATATGCTCCATATTAGAGCTGAAACGATTACTCGAGTAACTCGAATAATTCGATAACAAAAAATGGTCAATGTAAAATATCTGCCTCGAGGCTTTGTTTAACTCCTATCACCCACGTTATGTGGCCTACTTAGCTCAGGGATCATTTTTCCACACAGACTGTTATTGCGGACACACACCACTACGTTCAGAATTGAGTGGGTGCGATGACGGAGAGCCAAGAAACCGTCCGTAAAAGACCAAAGTTTGGGATCATTTCACACTTAAAAAAGAAGATAACAAACGTGTCTCCTGAAAAGCAGAACTGGCGTACCACAACAGCATGTCAACAATGATTCAACATCTGAACCAAAAGCATCCAGTTAGCACCAGCTCACGAAGTGTCGCCGACACAAGCTAACGTAAACATTGATGTTAGCTAATTCAGTACAAAGAACATTTTGACGAGTGATTAAGTTAAGTGCAGATTAATAACGTTAACTGATCAGCACCAACGACAGAGACTAAGCTTCAATTAAAATTACTTTGAAAATGAAGACTTTAATTGCCTGATTGGATTCATTTTTTTATAAAACACTTGATGATTCACAGCAAAAGTTACATTTGAAATTTGACATCATCATCAGCTCAAAACAGAACAAAGATAAGTCTCGAAAGGAGTAATCCTACAAAGCCATTCATGCATGTATGGCCATTACTAAATATAGACTGAACAAGGGAACTTTAATCAGTGTTTCATTCGCCTGAAAAATGTAAGAACCCATTTACAGTACTTAATGGGATTATGATTGCATTTCCACATTGTATCTCTTTTTTAATGAATGTTGAGAAATTATGTCTGTTATACGTACTATAGTCCAGGCCAGGATTAGTTCAGTAACTAAACTTGTTCCTGCTGCTATTGGACTGCTATGAACTACGAGGATAAACACTGTTAAAATAAAATATGCTTCATACTTGTCAAAGATGTCCTTGAGGGGGAAGAGAAATTGTTACGACTGATATTGTTGGTTGGCAATTCAAAGCTAAAGGAGAAGACAGTTCATTGTACAAAGGAAAACTAGATTGTAGTCTGGCATAGCCAGACCTTCCCTCTACTTCATTTCACTGCTTTAACTCCGTTAGAAATGAACAGCCGAAGTCATCAGTCACCCTGGATAAAGGCTGTTCCACAAAGTGTCTGAATTTCTCTGTAAAATTAAAGACACAATAAAAGGCGGACAGTGAATGTTAGTATATTGTGTGTCCTTAGCTGGCCTTTGCCATCACAACAAACACGGCGGAAGGTGAAAATGTAATTTAACTTTCTATGCCCACTTTCAGTAAGCGACTTACCACAATGCGTATCAACAACCAGTAGGGTACATGTCTTAAGAATATCCAAGCATTTTAGCTGTAGTCGGAGGAAACAGGCAATAGCTAAGAGTAGCAAAGACATTCTACATCAATGGGTTTTTCTCTGTACCACTGCTGAGAGAGGATGAATCTGAGAAGCTCTTGCACTGACAAACTGTCATACACTGAGAGACACTGTAAGAAGCCATATGGAATCCATTATCATAAATTAAGTAAATGTACAAGTTTTGTATGTTTCAAGGTATTTACATTTCTAGTTCTTATTTTCAGACCACTTCGGGACACCTGAAACCAAGTTCTTCTAACTTGACATCCTTTGATTTGAAATTAATTAGATGAACGTACTGTATAGAGTTCAATCAACCCGTGAAAATAAGTTTCTCGCAGACATGATCAACAGACTTCCAAGATGGCATTGTTAGAGGGCTAAAACTCTCATGGGACCCCTTTACTCATAGTTTGAAGAATGTGAAGGAGATTTGCATTTGACAACATTCTGAAATAAGTCATGTTTTTTTTGGTTTTACAATAATGAAAACAATGCTACCCATGACAATGTTAGGTTAGAATTCAACCTTTACCCTGTCACACTCTTACACTTTGGATAAAACTAGCAAAGAGTGGTTTAATTTACCGATGATGAAACAGAGAAGCTCCATGCACATTCCTCATACCTTTTCGCATAAAGGTCTCATATTATACTGTTTTTCATCAATTTCACACAGCTGTCAGAGGTCCAACATGTCTGTATTAGATATGCATTGCCCCAAACCCATCCGTGGTCCTGAATTTCAGCTGTCTAAAAGTCGCTCTACTGAGAGCAGGCTGTTTCTGTGCCTGCACCTTTAAATGCTAATAAGCTCCGTCTGTCAACATGTACTTGGAGAGTCTTGCCTGCTACGTCACTCTCAGGACGACGATGCCTCTTACGCTAGTGGTAGCATGTGCTAATGTTTTTACGGTGGATATATATATATATATATATATATATATATATATATATATATATATATATATATATATATATATTATATATATATATATATATATATATATAGATAGAGAGAGAGAGAGAGAGAGAGAGAGAGAGAGAGAGAGATAGAGATAGATACACATCTATATATATATATATAGATACACACACACACAGATAGACAGATAGATAGATAGATAGATAGATAGATAGATAGATAGATAGATAGATAGATAGATAGATAGATAGATAGATAGATATGGCTCGCAGAGATTTTTCCGTTCAACTATACCAGTTTGACCCAGAATTGGACCCAGAAGGAGAGGCTCCTGAAGAAGTACAGACTCTGAGGCTTTCAGAATGGTTAGTGTGTCTGAATAATGTTAGTTTGTTAGTATGTGTTGTTACATTTACTACCATGTAGCTAATCTCTTACAGCTAGCGAAAGCTGTGTTTGTCTCCTACACAGTCTCCAAACTCTTGGACACCATTCGCATCGTCTCTGTCTCCAGTCTGCACGTTTCCAGACTTTTTACTGTGACAACCAAGCTCCATCGTAATATGTTTAACATTAAACTCGCTTCAACCGGCATTGCATAGCGGACCGAAAAGCCAGCTTTGTAGTGACCCTCGTTACTGAAGCAGTCTGATGTGAAAAGTGGTTAGCACACACATACATGCTGACACGAACCGTAGCCAGCACGTTGTCGTTAAAAAATTAAACGCAACCACTGTCTCTTCTGTTGTTCTGTAGCTGGGACAGAATATAGGTACTTATGTTCATTTATACAACCAACAACAGAGCAATTTATGTGTCGAGCTCTGAGCGACGACATTGCGAAACATAGCTATCTCACCGCTGGACACACCAAACTTCACCTCGGGGATGAACACCCCCCTCTCGGATATCTCCTATCACTGCGCAGAGGAGGCTGGCCTATGAAAATGACTCCTTTCGTTAAGTAACGAAAGGAGCTGAATCTGAACAGCCTGTAGGAGCGCCGTTTTACCAGTGCGTGGGCTGCAGAGATCATGCAGGAATCACTTGTTTTCCTCATTCTGGGAGTTGGCAGGCTCAGGGAGGACCAGTTGTTATGTTTTCCATAATATGGGACCTTTAAACAATAACAGTGATTTATGGTGGATTGTTTCTTTACATGCCAGAAAATTAAAAGAGGAAGTCAGAACTGTGTAAGAGCCATCTAAATTCGGAAATCTGAAAGGGAATGTGTTTACAACTGCAGCTCTCCCTACAAAATTCTAGAGGAAAAAAAAACACTTGGCCCACATTTTGATTTAATCACACAATTACCAGCATTTTATTGTTTGAATAAAGTTTAATTTATTACAATCAGGTGTTTGAAAATACTTCAACACAATCACTCTGCAGAGCAGATGTTCACTAAGGCTTACAGGAGTGATATGAATATGCAATGCATTCACAGCACTGCTGCAAATTACAATGACTGTCAACCTCAACTAATTGGTATTCACCACCCACACTATTCTGTCCAGTCCTCCTTCTTCCTCCAAATTAATCCTGATAAATGTTACTTCCCAAGGTGGCAGAAAAGATTATAAGGAGGACATCAAAAGCAATTTGAAGTTGTCCACACAAGGTTACATCATTCGAGTTTTTAATCACTGAACCACAATATAAATTCTTTTGTAAAATTTCAAACCCACTCAATTCCTCATGCTGTCATTATTAGATAAGATTAGAGCTGAGAACGTAAGTGTCCACTGCCTGATTTATTTCTCTGAGAGAATTTTCAGATCATGTCAGAGTGAGAATAGGTGAAAATAAGTTATATATCAAAAGAAGGTCGCTTCAGTGTGTCCTGACCTTGGTGTGAGACTGACAAAAGCTGCCATCGGAGGCATTCTCTTTCCCATCTATTTCTGCTCAAACACATTCTTCACCTTCCTGCTTTTGTCTTTCAAGACACTTTGTAAATGTATACTTTGAACTGCTATGTGTCTTAAGTATCGTATTTGCTAATGTGGCACACCACCAACAGAGATCAGTGCACTTGTGATGAGAAGAATGACAGCATGTGAAAACAGTTGCGTGATATCTTCCATGGCTCTGGAGGGAGCTTTTTGAAATGTCAAGTCTTTAAATATATCAAATTTGCTGGAGATAAAAACAAAAGGTCTGTTAAACTAGCAGTTACCTACCTTGGAAGGAGGCCAATACAAGATGGCGGATGGACGTGGGCGGCGAGCACAGGACAAAGACAAAGATGAAGATAAAGAAACAAACGTGTTGCTGAAGGAGATGAAATTGTTAAGTATGAAGATGGATAATATTGAAAAACAGTTCAGTAGCAAGGTTGACAGCGTGTATGGTTCCCTTGAAAAAATGATGAAAGCCGAACTGAAGAAGTCCGTTAAGGAGATACGAGAAAATATCGACCTGGAAATAGGTATCCTAAAGTCGCGACTGGATTCACTTGAAGAAAAAATACAGACAACTAGCTCCAAGCCCTCTGATAAATTTGACCCTGATGTGTCGATTGTGATACTGGGTCTGGCTTACGACGAACGGGAGGATTTGAATGGAAAAGTAAGAGAGCTACTGGAGAGTGGTTTGGCGTGTGAACCTGCGCCAGAAATTGCTGCGGTGCTGAGAATGCGAGCGAGAGGACCCGGTCCAGGTGTGGTGAAAGTTGCCTTCGCTAATGTGGAGGACAAGGTGGCGGTGCTCAGGTGTAAACAGAGGCTGAAGAGCAATACCCAGTTCAAAAGAGTTTATCTGAGATCCGCTAAGTCTCACACGGATCGGATTCTCGAGTTCAACTTTAAAACGCTTCTCCAGGAGATACCAGCTGGAAAAGATTTTTACATCGCGGGGAACGGCCGCCTGATGAAGCGGACCTACGCCGAGGCTACAGCGGCTACTGCAGCCCGAGCAGGTTCCCCGGCAGCAGGTGGGAGAGGCTGAAGAGGAGCTGCCCAGTCTGTAAGCACAGGTGACCCCCATTGTTTGTCCCTGGTTCACTGGAATATTAATGGCTGGACTAACTTGAACTGTACACTCAGGATTTCATTACTACAGTCTCTAAACCCTGATATTATTTCATTAAATGAAACACATTTACGACGGGATGACAAGATTGACTTTGAAGGTTACTCCTGGTTTGGTCACAGCAGGATGTTGCATAAAAGAGCTAAAAAAGCATCAGGAGGAGTTGGCATTTTAGTTAAGAACTATTTGCTGGATCATTTTAGAATACAAGTAGTGGACAAGTCTATGGACGATATAATTGGAGTACGTTTGGAGCATCGGGAGCTGCAGTATAATCTAGTTATTTTTTCCTGCTATCTACCACCAGAGGGATCTACAAGAGGACGGGATTCAGTTACTTTTTTTACTCATCTGCTGGCCCAGGTTTATTCCTTGGAAGCTGATGTCATTTATTTATGTGGAGACTTTAACAGTCGTATTTCAAATAAAGATGACTGTATTGGGGATATTGATAATGTCCCACCTCGAGTGGCCATGGACCTAAGCATGAACAGTCACGGGGAATCACTTCTTGAATTTCTCAGGGATTGTAAATGCTGTGTCTTAAATGGCAGAATAAATCCGGATACTGACAATTTTACATCTATATCATCAAGAGGTAGAGCAGTGGTGGACTATATAATAACCCCTCACGATTGTTTGGAGACTTGTATTGATTTAAAAGTGATAACTCCATCTGAGATTTTGAGCAACAACCCTGTTTGTATTGACTTTCTTGGAGAAAAAAGTAGGTTACCGGACCATTCTCTGTTAATGTTTAAGTTTAAAATTGATGCTGCTATTGAGTTTTGTTCTTCTGAAAATTATCCTGGGACTAATTTATCCAAAAGGCGACCTAGAATATTTCCAGACAACTTTCTTTCATCTAATATGTGTCGTATGGCTTTGTTGGAACTTATTGATAACTTAGAAGGTTGTGCGATAACGCAAAGTAATATTGATAACTGGTATGGATTATTTTGTGATATAATGGATAGGGAAATGAATAAGAACTTATCAAGAAAACCTTTATCTGGCCATGGAGGAATACATTACAAAGTGGGTAGGAATAAACCATATTGGAATGTAGAACTCAAAAAAATTTTGAAGGACAAGAGACAGGCTGAGAGGGAATTTTTGAAATGTAAGGATCCAGCTATTAGAAAGCAACTTCAAGATCACTACAAAAAGACTCAGTTTAATTTTGATAAGAGAGTCAGATTCTATAAACGACAGTTTAGAAGAGGACAAGCATTGCACCTAGATCGATTGCAAAGTAACAATCCACAACAATTTTGGAAAGAAATTAATAAATTAGGTCCTAAGAAACTAAAGAAAATCCCAATGGAGATCTTATTAGATAATGGTGATACTGAAAATAAAAAAGAGCTTGTGCTTGAGAAATGGAAAACAGATTTTGCAAATACATTTTCAGGACATCTTATTCCACCTGGTTTTGATGACCTGTTCTTAAGTAAAGTTTGTGATTCAAAATGTATGATGGAGTTGGCTATGGATATGCCAGGCTATAGTGTAAATACATTTTTGAATCGGGATATTACTGTAGAAGAAGTTAAAAAAGCTTTGGATAAAGTGAAATTGAAGAAAACACCTGGCATAGAAGGCATCCCAAATGAAGCCCTGAAATCTCCATATCTTCTTAAAGTCCTCTTTTGCCTGTTTCAGACGTGTTTTGAGTATGGTATAATTCCATCACCATGGTATAAATCTATCATAAAACCTATCCCAAAGTCAGTAAAGAATGATCCCAGAATACCTCTTAACTACAGAGGCATTAGTCTTCTAAGTACAGTTTATAAGGTATATTCTAATATACTGAATTATAGGCTTACTGGATATTTGGAAATGAAACAGTGTTTTGTTGATGAGCAGAATGGGTTTAGAAAGTATCGTGCTTGTATTGATCATATTCATTCAGTGTCAACTATTATTAGAGCTAGAATTGCCACAGGTAAACCCACTTTCTCATGTTTTGTTGATTTCCAAAAGGCATTCGATTGGATTAATAGGGATTTACTTGCCTTTAAACTGATGGAAGTAGGGGTGGATGGTAGATTCTACAAAGCTATTCAGAGTCTGTACGGTAGCCCAGTTGCTTGTGTTGAGATCAATGATATGTATACTGATTGGTTTGAAACCCCTTTTGGCGTGAAACAAGGTGACATTCTGTCCCCAACACTTTTTGCATTATTTGTGAATGATTTAGCTTTACAGATTAAGAAAAATAATTTGGGTGTATGTTTGGATGACACTTGTTGTTTAGGTATTTTATTATACGCAGATGATATTATCTTACTAGCAGAATCTGAGTCTGATTTGCAAAATATGCTAAATTTGGTTAGTTCCTGGTGTCATAAATGGAGATTGGTGATAAATCAGAGCAAAACACAGATAATGCATTTTAGAAATAAAGGCATGGAAAGAAGTAAACAAAAGTTTTACTTTGATTCAGTTCCTTTGGAATATGTTAGCTCATATAAATATTTAGGTTTTCCTTTGGATGAGTTTATGACGTTCGAAACTGGTTTTGGGTGCCTTGCTGATTCAGCTGGGAGAGCTTTGGGATCAGTTATTAACAAAATGAAAGTTTGTAATGATTTGGGTTACTTTACATATACTCAACTGTATAACGCATGCGTCTCACCCATACTGAATTATGCTGCAGGAGTGTGGGGATTTAAAGAATCCAAAGTTATAGATACTGTACAGAATAGAGCTATAAGATATTTTTTGGGTGTCCATAAATTTGCGCCAATTCCAGCAATAGAAGGAGATATGGGCTGGATCCCAGGATGTGTACAACGAAAATGTGAAATGATTCGATTGTGGAATCGACTAAACAAAATGGCAGAGGATAGAATAAATAAAAAAGTATTTTTATGGAGTAAATTGCATACTTCCCCCTGGTCAAAAGAAATGTATTCTATTTTTGAGGAGGTGGACATGGTGTATATTTATAGGAATAATTTGTGCTGTAACGTTAACCTCATTAAAGATAAGCTTCTATTGAAATTTGAAGAGAAATGGTTTGAAAATGTCCTACTAAAACCAAAATTAAGGACATATATGCAGATTAAATCTAATTTTGGACCTGAATTATATGTTATATTACGTTTACAGAGAAGTCAAAGATCTTTAGTTGCACAGTTGAGATCTGGTATTCTTCCTCTGGCCATTGAGGTTGGTCGATTTAAAAATATCCCAGAGGAGAATAGAATATGTGAAATGTGTGATCTAGATGAAGTAGAGAGTGAGTCTCATTTTCTTTTATACTGTACCAAGTATGATGATTTGAGAGAGATATTATTTCATGAAACCTATGGACAAAACCCTGAAATATTTTGGTGTTCTGATGAGCAGAAGCTGGAGTGGTTGTTTAATTTTAATGTGTTTAAAACCGCTAGCTTTATTTCTCAAGCCTGGAAAAGGCGGCAGGTATATTTGTTTAATTAATTTTTGATGTGTTGATGCTATTGTGCTGATCCAGTGGTGTTCTGGATCTGGTTTGATTCTTTCTTTTCCTTTTTTGGTGTCTTATAAGCCCATGCGGGCTGGGCATACATGTATGCAAGACACAATAATAAAATGAAAATGAAAATGAAATGAAAATGAAACCTAAAACACAAAAAAATGTCATGTCATGATTAGCCAGTTAGATAAAGCTCATTGGAAACCTGCTAAAAATTTAACCAACCAATCCATTTGAGTCTTCTGACAATACTGATATTTTTCATAATGGCCCAAAATCGGCTGTATCTCTGGAAATGAGGGCAGCATGGATGGGACTTGGAGTTCTTTTAAAGAGTAAGAGTGAAGGTTCAGAACTAGATGGTTTGCTTGCCTTTCTCTCTCTGGCTCATTTAGGAAAGCCTACATGTGAAAACAACCTAGGTCTAAAAAAACACAAGAAGCTTATCCTCCAAATGATATCTAAAACAAGCATGGTGATGACAGTGGAGGCTTTTGCTATCAAACATGGTTTAAGGGCTATGGGCCAACCAAAGTGCATGTATGGTTCAGTCAAATGCACAAGAATCCTGCTGGTCACACTGTAGATGTGGCTAGGCATCCTGAATATGTTGTCATGTTAACTTTAATATCACAGGGCTGAAGCACAAACAGACATCTTTTAGTGCCTTAGGCAAAGTTAAACACATATTATGCCATTGAAGCTCCCATTGAAGCTGCCCTCAGGTCTGCCTTCATGCTCAGTCAGCCTACCCACTCTCAGATAATGGCAGAAGGTATGTCAACAGAAATAAATCACTGAAGCACTGCTAAGGTTAGCAGATGTGAACATCAGTTAACAGTCCGTATAATTATGTTATCTTAGCCAGCCATTGTGTTCTATTCCCTGGGGACTGCGTTCAGGCTGAGCCGTTTTTCCTTCATCATCACAGTCCAACAGAAAGCAATTACCAGCACACAAGATGGAGCCTACTGAATATTGACAATTAGATGAATATGTCATATGTCTTTCTTATCAAAATAGAAATTTACGCCACAATTACGAGCTCAATCCATTCCACATTATTTAGCGTTCATTAAATCCAAATCAAAACACTTGGGGCTGCTTGAATAGGAGTGAGACTAAGCAACAGCTGAAAAATCGTGTCAGAGTGAGGCATCTGTGTGAAGCCTGGGAATTAATATTCCCAGATGCTACTTTTCAATTAACCTGGCTAATGCAATATAACAGATGTGGAAAATATACCTTTGCTCTTCTGCCTTGTCTCTTTATTACATGACACACTTTCCCCTCTCTCAGCCATTAATCAGCCGAATCGACTACTTTGACAGGTTTTGCAGAGTCAGGAATGTATATTCATATCTGCATAGACTGCAGACAAAGTCTGGGAGAAGATCCAGAAATACAACGAGAGACAGAGTGTGTGAGAAAGATGAAAAGACAAAGAAAAGAACAAAGAAAGAAACAGCCTGGTTCCTGCTGGCCTCACAAGAGTGCGATCTTTTTTTTTTTCCTCTCAAGGCTATTTGATGTAGCCTACAGCAATGCTTAATTTAGCATATAATATTGCCACTATAAAAACTAGTGTCTTGAGCTTTATTTTGACAACTGATGGCATGGATCTCTGCTGAATAAAAAGACGTTCAGCCCATCTCCATTGGACCTGCACAGACAGACTGACTATGAGCTGTACCTATAATTCAAATGTCTCTGCACAACATCTTTTGTAGCACACTAGAAAAAATTCTGAGGGAAAACATGAAACATCCACTTACTAAATGGATGCAACAAAACAGCAGAAATAAAAGAAAAATGCAGCACAATCACTTTTATCTTCAGTGGTCTCCAATTGGCTTAATCTTTATCCGTAGGAGACCGCAGAGAATAACTGTGGATAGGGGGTAGAGGGGAGACCACTATTCAGCAACCACTCAAAGTGCTGCGTGCACTAGCCATAGCCCTCCCTCTGGCTCTACCATGCATGCCTGGCTGCTTGATTTAGCTCAAAGCACTAATGTTCATGGGAGTGCGCTTACAGGATAAAGCAAGCTGAGCAGCGCCAAGGAAATGACAGCTTTTACAGCTTGCAAGAAACTGCTGGAAAATGCACTACAGGCCTGACATACAGCACACTGGCAGGGAATATGGGTTTTGCAGCTTTTTACGACCAATATCCTGTGGGTTATGCCTCCGCGTCTGCAGGGAAGTGGAATCGGAGACGTTTTAAGGAGCTGTCACTCTGTTGTGTTTGCACATCAGAGGTTGCCCTGCAGCACTGCTCTCTCTCTGTGGCAGGGAGGTCCCCTGGGAGGAAAGGCTGTGCAACAAAAGTACGCCTGGGCTCTGTGACCCTGATGACAGTCCATTCTTCCCCTCCACCTGTCTGTCAAGCTTTCCTCGGGTCACCACTAAACAGCAATGGCAGCTTTCACCACCAGTGAAAGGCTCGAAGAGCTATGATGTGTCATCCTGGGATAAACTTGCCTCTACTACAGTTAAAGGTTATCAAATTATCAGAGCAATTGCATGCAGCTGATGATGTCAGTGCTATGTGACTGAGCATAACTAATGACTTGTCGGCAAACTGATTTCCCCCATACATCAGCCAGGAGAGACACCACTTTGCAGTGATGACATCCTGTCCCTGTGAAATCTGTGCCACCTGTCACCTGTCAGACACCCATTGCACAGAGAAGTCACAGATAGGGTGTTGCTGAGTAAGCCTTGGAGTGACTGAGGGGAAGGATAGGATGAAAGAGGAAACAGGAAAGGGTAGAGGAAAGGATAAAGATAAGTGGCTGTGGAGAAGACAGGCCTAGGAGGCAGTGTGACTGGCAGATGGAGAGGAGACACAGCGGAAGCAAGTGATTATCACTGCACTATTGCAAACACACAAAAGGTCCTCAGTGTGAAACCAAGCAAGGGCAGCTTCCCTTTGCTTCAGAAAGCAGCACTTTAACAGGGACAGATAAGAGTGAGAAAATCTTGAAGTGAAGAAGATAAGTGGAAAAAGCTGTATGCCTACGCTGTTGCAGTTACAGTATTTTGCACTTCAAGTCCACAGCTTTAGAAAGAGGGTGAATGAGGTCAGGGGAAATAACAAGGGTTTCTTAGCCCTGAAGCAGATGATTAAGACCCTTTATGTGAGAAAAATAAAGTGCGAGTAAGCAGGATGTATAGACTTTAATGGTCAGAGATGGACTGATAATATGTCTGAACAATGCTCAATGCCTTGGCAGACACTTGACATTTATCAGTAGAAGATAAAAGTGCATGTCGTCTCTGGGTTGCTACAGCTGCCTGACAAAAGCTTGGACACTGATGCTTTAGTTTGCCATGTCATATTTTCTGTCAGTCAGTCAACACTGTCCACAAAACAATGGTCAGGGGAGCTGAAAAGGTTAAAGGAAAAGGTTTTCTTTGAGTAAATAGAAAGAAACATGATATGGACCCTCACATTGCTCACGGCACTGACAAAGACAATGGACTCATGGGAAGAAAAAGACACATCTGGCTTACAGATAAAAACAAGACACACCTGACATACTGGTCCTTACCACTACAGTCCAAAAAGCTGTCTAATATTTATATTAGGGGTGGGTAAAAATATGGATTCATCAATGCATTGCAATATACTTTTTCCCAATTCATTATCGATTCATAAAATCCCCCGGAACGATTCCGGCAAGCAGCGGCCCCGACCACCCATTGTCCCTCGCCGGACCTCTCGGTCCCCGCCTCCAGCAGCTGGAAGTGCCTCGCCCGCGACCTCGCTCAAAGGGTCGGAGGGTGATGCGCCGCGGAAACACCGTCGGAGCTGCGGAGGCGGGTAGCCGATGTCTGACGCACCGCTCTGTCGGAGACAAACTCCCAGCGCAGCCGGTCTCTGGCCACTGCACCATGCGCCCGCGGGTTGCACTCTCCTCTAGGGAGAGAGGGGGGTACAGTGTCAACATTTTACCTCCTCGCGTCTAGCCGGAGGGCGGAGGGACCGCGGTTATGTCCATGTTTATGTCAGACAAAAATGTGCCATGCAGTCCCAGAACAATGGCACTTTCTCAGCTTAACTGTGGTTGCACTATTTTATATCTAAACACATAATGTGCCTTTGTTTACATTTCAATTCAAACTAGAACTTCCTAGAGGAAAGATTTATAATTTAAGATTACTTTTTTTATTTAAAAAATTATCAACAGGTACTCTAATGAATTATTTGTTTATTACTACTTATTACTGAATCAATATCGAAGCATTTAAATCAATATTGAATCGAATCGATATTGAATCGAATTGCGATCTAAAGAATCGAAATTGAATCGAATCGTGAGCTTCTTAACAATACCCAGCCCTAATATATATCAATCTTGAATATAAAGTTTATTTTTGTTATGGTGACACCATTTATACTCAGCAGCAGCTCAACCAGTTTGCTCCAACATGGCTTCCAGACAACTACAACTGCAAGGTTTTAAAACATTTAGTTAATCATAAACTGAATCGAGCCTTACTATCAAGACTGAAAAATAGATCATCTATTGACTCATTGTTGGCCTTGCTAAGCAAATGCTTTAAGGACAGTAGTGTCAGTCACCAGTTCAGTCAGTTCAAATCAGTTGGGAGGTCAATAACATTTTTCCACATTGAAATTCTTTTACGACTATTGGATGGATTTCCATGACAATCGGTATAAACATTCATGGTCCTCAGAGGATGACTGAGACTAGATAAAAGCAAAACTCTTGCCAAGATGCAACCTAGGCTTTTTTTGTGAGTGTACCTGAGTCAAACCTTCGTGTAAAAGCATAATTACGATGAACGAGGCACTTTTAAGGTTTACCATATTTTCATTTTTGGGTCAAACTCATTTTCAGTGAGAGCGCTATGGGCACTTTAGCGATAGTATCAAAATCGCTATTTTTAAAACACTTAGAAGGCTCGACACAACATGAAACTTTGCTCGTAGTATCACCAGGGACACATGAACACGAGCATTGAGAACATTGTTGTACACAGAGTTTACTAAAAATAAAGTTTTTGAACAACTCACATTAGCAGATACTTGTTCAGCTAGCTGCCGTCCTGTGACGTGTGAAAATTAGTTTGACCCAAAAAAGAAAATACAGTAAATCTTAAAAGTGCCTCTTTCGTCATAATTATGCTTTTATACGGCGGTTTGACTCGGGTACATTCACAAAAAAAGCCTAGGTTGCATTCTGGCTAGAGTTTCGCTTTAACATTTTTGTCAAAATATCTCAGCAACTACTCAATAAATTAGAGATGGCCCGATACCACTTTTTAATGTCTGATACCGATGAGACGACATTGAGTATACCGATATCAATCCGATTCAGCCTTTCCCCCTTCTCTTAAACAGTAAAACACAGCAGATATTTCAAAGTACAAACAGGATGCTAGAAGCTAAAAAAGTAGAGCTGAACAAGCAGACTTTTAAAACAACTTTCTCTCAGGTTCCCTGCACAGAAATGAGTTGAGTATTGATTGGAGGGGAAGACAGGGCTTGGTACGGGTTGGCTGAAGTTAGCCAGACATTACCACAGCCTACTCCGGAGCAAGTCCACTGCAGGTGTGGCTCGGCTCAACTTGACACAGTTGGCCAAACGGAGGAAAAATTGCTGTTGCTTGAAAAATTGGAATTCTTTGTTGTGTTGCACTAAAAAGAATTTCATACTCCTTGCACTGCATACATTGTACTCAGTTGTTTGCTTTTTTTGTTCTGTTAGCTTAAAGTAATTCCACACAGTATACATGATGAGAGTCTCATTCAAGCTCCCTTCAGCTAGTCACGTGACACATGCTACTCTCTTTACGGCATGTTGTGCATCATTTGAGCATTTATGGGAGAGTTTTGGCTAAAAAATTGGATCGAATTTTACATTTCTCCCCCCTCAGATATCCGATCCAGTGATTTTGGCAAATACCAGACCAGTACCTATGCTGAATATCTGAGCATCCCTACAACAAATTGCTATGATATCAACCGAACGGAGTGGAAGAAAACGTTGTTAATGCTCACTTTTTTCCAGCTCCATTATGTAGTTGACCTTTGTGATTGTTGTGTGAAATATGTGAACATCTAGTCGGGGGACTACTGTGAAGTTGGGTCAAAACAATTTTTCCCCACAGGATGAATTATTATAACTTGGTGATCCTAAGACTGTGTCATCAGGTCAGACCGAATTATATCCCTATCACCCTCTCATTAACAAATCTCAGCGTGCTAAAAGGCTACACTAAGATGGTGACAGTGGTATGGTAAGTATTCAACCTGCTAAACATCAGCATGTAATGTTGTCATTGTGAGCACGTAGCTCAAAGCACTGTTGTGCCTTAGTTCAGCCTACAGAGCTACCAGCATGGCTGCAGACTCTTAGTCTTGTCACCTTGATGGGTGTTTCATTTGTATTGCTGTGTCTCCCCATGACTGCAGCCCACTCTGTTCTAAGCACAGGGCACAGTGGCACATAAAGTACATAAGATGTTTGGATCACCTCATGCCATGCAGAGATCAGGATGGGAACAAGACTGCAAACAAAAGTCTCCAGCCATGATGAAGATCGAGGAAACAACAGTGAACATTATTTGTATTGCCCCTCTGGTAATACAAACAACAGAAAACTAGAAACTTGACACAGATGATTTCTCAACAAGATCACTTCAATGACAGAACACAAAATGTATTTGTAACTAAGCACAGAGAATTTTCAATATCCGATAACTGTTTTGTATGCAGCCAGGCGTTTGCTGCTGTGGCATTGTAGACAGATGAATGATGGAGCCTTTCAAGCGGCACACACACAGACAGTTCGAGGCTGCCGTGTGAAGATCAAAGCCAGTGAAAGGGCTATGAAGGCAGAGAACACTGGAAAGGAGACAAATGTGACGTAGGAGGTTCTTGGAACACAAAACACTTGAAAGTCAAGTCGCTCAAAGTGTTTCAGGGAGGAAAAAGGAAGACGAAACATTGTTCCTGCATGTCAGACATAACAGGATGCACACTGGTAGGTGGAAGCACACGCACGCAGACACGCACACGCACACACTCCCCGTCTTCTCTGTCCCAGGCTAAGCTCTGCAGTTATGCGGTGCCTGGCACATCGAGTTCTCCCACTTGTGTGTGTTAGAGTGCACACAGCTGTACTGCACAGCAAGGGTGAGTGGAACAATGGGTCTGACAAAAAAAAAAAACACACACACACCTCGTCTGCCCACACATGCACAAGCTAAAACAGATCTGTGTGAATTCCTCCAAAGCACCACAGAGGCCTGGGAGCAGTCCAAGGATATAGAGGAGAGACAGACAGTCAGACAGAGAGAAAATGTCCAATCCAACTGTTCAAATCACATTCAGAGGTGCTTCAAGGACACACGACCAGTTAGACTGCAGCACAGTCTGAGCACAAACGTGTCCTTCGGTGCTCTGAGGAACTACCTCCTGTAGTCAACTGTGTCTCGGAAAGTGAATGTGTTTTTAATCAGTCAGGACTCAAACAGGGATTCTTTCTCGTTCTCTTACCTAAATAATGGATACTGTATGGGATTTTACGGCAATACATCCAGCAGAAGAGGTAGCAGCTTCTCCTCATTTTCACCTTCCAGTTGTTTTCAAGTGCAAAATCCAGTTTGATGGTCTGCATCGTCCTGATTTTAAGTGCAGATATCATAAATATTTACCTAAATCTGAACTAGACATTTAAACATGCACTGGTAATATCTGTTGATATAATATATCAATTATTTTTATTCTTTGCTAGCAATAAAGAATGTGAATGATGTCAATATGTAGTGTGTTCATGTATCAGTCGATCAACCTTTCTAGTAACAATGCTACCACAAAAATAAGTTACTGTAGAAGCTTAAAATTGTGATCCTTATTTTAAGTCCTGGTTGATTCGAGGGTAAGCTACTGCAGGGAAAGCTCTTTCAGCAGCCAATTTGTTAGAAATACAACAGAAGAACAGCTGGTGTATCTGTTTACATCACAACCAAACAAACTCACCTAGTTCTAATAAAGAAGTAAGTCAATAATAATTGCAACTGTGATCTGATTTCATAGTGCACATGGTGCAAGTAGTTTAACACACAACAGCAGGACAGTTTCATCATATTGCAGACAAGCCAGAAGTGTGTAGTCTGTCACCTGCAGCTCTTCATCAAACAGCTCACTGTGCTGCTCCTCACTGTTCCAGCACTCCCTTGCAAAAAATGTAAAAAGCTAAAAATAACTGTTGACTTATTTTGTGGATGCATTTTTGATACAATGTAAATGTAAATACATTGAACGCCTATTATCAAAAATGGGGTCTGATTTCATAAAGTCATGTTAAATACAGTCAGTTGTATGAATAAAAGTTGTTTCACACATCTGTGTAATCGATTCATTAAACAACATACATATAAAAATGGATTTAACTGGATGTGAGGATATAAAAGAGATTCTCTCTAAACAATATACAATGTACAATGTACCAAGTGTATTTCTATTCAAAATAGCCATATTTCTTCCACTGCAGTACAGGCTCATCCAGTAATAACAAGGCAACAATAATATTCATGTCATCATTGTGGTTTAGATTATTTGTATAGAAAAGTCCATACAATCATTAAACAAACACATTAATGGCTATGCAACTGAATACCATTCCCCTAACTTCCACACATTCCGTTCACAGCTGCTGACTGTAATGAATGGCTCAGAATATACTTGTCAGAGAAAACTCAAAGAGCTGTTGATTATGCTGCAGATCAGAAAATCACTTGAAGCGATTAAAAAAAACATCAAGAATGAAACAAAAGCTTTGCACTTTTATCATCTTATTTTCATCCCTGTTTGCTTTTCTTCTTTTCAACTGCATTCAGTTTTAAATATTTGTTTACATAAAACGCTTCACTTAGTCATGAGACAACAAGTCAGTTACCAATAACAGAAGGCCGTTCCGTTCTTTAAAGGCTCATGTTCTTTTTGAAAAGTTCATGTTGATGCAAAGTATCAATGCATTTGAATAATAGTCCATTGCCAAAAGCAGATTTCCTGCACAAAGATAAGATGGCCTTATAAGCTGGCAGAGAGTGGGAATTTAACAAGTGTATGGATCGGGGAGCAGAAACGCTAAGCTTGGCTGACAGACAGATTGAAAACAGAGGGAGAAATCAATCAGTGAATGTGCAGGCTCAACAATGCATCACTGATTTTGCTAAGGGTAGACAGGAAGAAAAAATGAACCAGAGAGAGAGAGGGATGGATAGAGAGGAGAGAGAGGGGAAGAGATGTAGCTAACAGCTATTTTCATCGGTAATAATTTCCCCTCTGCCCTGTGATGGACTGATCGATGTCTTAAGGGTGGATTAACTCGAGAATCCCCCATCAGCTAAACCTATTCAAACACTATGGCCGCCACTGAAAGCACTCACAAAAGGGGGTGGGTGGGAACGGCGACACAGACCATGTCTCTGCTTTAGGCTGGATCTAGCTCATTACCTGTGTTTGTCTTGGAGCGCAGTGCAATTTACATCCAGCCAGGCCTGTAAAATCACTTGAACCTGAACAGTGGAGGGTTCATCCACCAGAGCCGACAGAAATAAACACAAAAGAGGATATTTTAATGGGAGGGATTCACATCGGCTGCAGCTTCTCAGAGGGATAAAACAGCAGAGCAAACGCACACTTTCAGCAACCTCGTGTTTCTTTTTAGTCTCCATGCAGTCTGTAAGTCGTGACCCTAGTGTGTGTGTGTGGGGGGGGGGGTGTAATGATACTTGGCATGCTGATGGGTTCCCAAGCATATGTGCAAACACACACAGACCCGGAAAAAAGGTACGTTATGTGCACAGCAATAAGGAGACTCCATATATAAAGTGACAAGCGGCCAAACTTGGGTCAAGTTGATTTGTGAAGCCAAATATCACACAGCTAAAGCTCTTCTATACAAATATACTTTATAATACCATGCATTGCTGTATGAATATTTTGTCCCACCCCTCATACATCTTAATAACTGATTAATTGATTGTTTAAGTAAATTATAAAGCAAAAATGTGAAACATCCATTCCAGCGTCTTAAATGAGGAGCTGCAATCAAGCTGCTTTTCTCGATTTTGTATCATTGCATTACAAATACCTTCGAGCATTTTCACTTTTGAAAAGATTAAATCATAATCTGTCTATAAAAACATTAAACAAATGGATTTATCATAAATGAAAATATTTGCAAGTTGCAGCCCTGAGCTACTTGTACTCTGGGTGTTGATGCGTGTGCTTCTGAAATACTTTGAACTGCATCAGAATTTGCTTGCTTTAAGTTGAGAGAGTAATTCACTTTTACTACCGTTTTTAAACCCCTTTAATGTCCAGCCGCCTGTGAAAACACTGAAGATTAGAAAACTTTAAAGTCTACTTGCAACTTCCAACTACCATCAAACTTGAATCTAGAGGTCTGAAATCTACGATAACATAATCACACTGCTTGTGGTGGCTATGAGGTCCATTTGGTTGTCAGTTTCATGTTGACATCGCTACAACACAATATTTTCATCTTGTTAAATTGCAGCTGCTCTGTGGCTTCAGCTCTGCCCACTTATGTCTTCAGATTGAATTACAATCATTAACAGCATCAACATGTCTTTTTATCAGCTGTGTTTTCTCACATTATAAATGAAAGAGACAGTGAGCTTTCTCCTTTTAGAGAAAACCATCTTTGAAGTATGCTTATCCAGTTCCCTCAGACGCCTGTTTCCATGCTTGCCCGCTTACCACCGCTTTGTTGAGCAGTAATGAGAAGAGAATCTCTAATCTGTGATGCCACGCTAATGAACCACTCAACAGAGAATTGATTGGAATAGATAGAAAAAGTCACAACGCCCACACATGGAGGCAGACAAAGACAAGTCCTGGTTTGCAAATCAATCGAGTTTGCTGTTCTAATATAAATGTTCTTTCATTTTAAGATAATCCCCCAATGGCAACCTTATATTTCCCTAAGTGTGGGAAAAACAGGCAAAAATGTGTATATGTATGATAAAAGTAGATCAAATAGTGACCTGAAGGATTCACAGATGACTTAATTAAAATAGCAGTGTAGGTGGAATCATTTATCATCCCAAGCATCATTACTTGTAGCTGTTAAATGACTCCCTGGGCCTCGGTGCTAATCATTTGAAACTGCATCTTAGGACAACAAAACACACGTTTAGATCTGTATTGTGCAGCTTTGTTGTGTCCACAAAAAGATATTGGACTGTCCCAGGTCATAAGATTACCAGATGTGAATTCTCTAATTAAGCGATATTGCCCTTTTAATTCAACTAATCACTTGTGCAGCAATCCTTTCTCATTATCTGGGCTCAGTCCCTGATGAAGACAAATGGAAGGCCCTCCTGCAAATCCAGACAGTCATGTCCCATCAGCCTGCAGCAGAGAGCCGTCTGCCAAGGTAAACAGAAACACTCGCCATCACAGAACAATGTCTGCCAGCCAGCGGGGATGTGCTCGCTCGCTACATTTGACAAAACACTAGTAACAGCTACAAAGCATGAGCAAGGATGTGAGTTTATACAATAGGGGAAGGTAATATTCATAAAAAGCTTGTTTGGATAAGGAAGCATGGAGTAGGAAGCTGTAAAACAGTAAATATGTGTAATTTCTATGATTTTGTAAATCATACATTCCACATCATCATCACATATTTCACTCCCAGGTTGTATTCTTCTAAGCAGCAGTTGTAAAGAACTGAGGACCTCAACCTGTAATTGGACTGGTCTTGGAGCTGTGTACAACTTTTCAACAGACAAGCTCCGACAGACATGAACACACCTGTGCTTACAAGTTGATCACAGGTTTACATGACGTGCGGATGTTAATACTTCTCACAAAACATGACAGAACTTTCAAAATAAGGCAGCTTTGTTGTCAGCGCTGTTTTCAAGTAATATCAGAGATAGATTTGGGTCCCAGTTTGACACAATCAAGCAGCGAGTAGTGATGGATGACTACAGATGTCACAGCAGCTTTCAGTTTGGCACTTTATTTATAAAACTGTTCAACACTGGTGAAGACTAATAAATCAAACATAATTTTTCTTCCGTTTCAAAATATTTGGTGAGAACTACTGAAATGTTGAAATCATCTTGGATAGTGGACAACATTTCATACACTTTTTTAATGGACACACATTTTTTTTACTATTTTGTTATCAATTAATCTGTTGATCAATCAGTTAATCTAAATATATATAACATGTCAAAAAAGACAACAATCCCCAGAGCCTAGACTGACATCTTGGAAATGATGCCACAGTATTACAGCACTATGGCATAATCCAATACAGCCATTCCAGTATCAGCTGACAGAACAAGTCATGAGGAAAAGTGCAAATAAAATGAGTTAACAAAAATATAGTGCCGCTGCCTCTTCCACCCCCTCGCCCACTATCATTATCAGCCCATATATTCTATGGCTTGTCTCTGTGCGTCTCTATCATTGTTATCTGAGGAGATCTCAAACACTGTTCTCTCCCCACAATAAAGCTGTCAGCTGAGCAACTGGCAGCTTGATTGATTCTCGCTCTGCAAAAGTCTTCAGCTAGCAATCCCTCTCAAATCGCTGAATTCACTCTAGAGCTGCTCACACCCAAAATTTCATATGTGAGTCAGGGAGGCATTTATTTAATGTTAACACACAGTGTATGGACACTGAGTGCCATTTAAAGACATAAATGGAGGCACATTAGCCTAAATGAGCTAAAACGATGTGATGAAATTTGATCTCAGGTCAGTCGGCATAGCCTCATGTTAGGATAAAGAGCTCTTTGCTTTGCTTGCAAAGGACCACAGTGCACCATTACACTGCATTACTGCTTTTACACAGTAGGACACCTCTAAAACACAGCTATCATTGCTGTTTGTGGGCCTTTATCCAGTTTCCTTCTATGAAACAGCAATGTATTCTGGCCAGCATTAACTGCACCGATGCATCATCAGCTGAATGCATTGTATAGCCCATGTTCATTGTTAGAGCGTCTAGGGGCCAGTGGTATAAAGTGCATTATTTATGATTTCCTGCTCTTTGTGGCTGTATGTATCCAGAATGAATGAAGAGGAAGATGAAACACTGTTGTGACTGCCAGGGGTGAAGGGCTCAGGAATGAAAAATCTACCCGCGCTGGCCCTGTTTTACCTTACACGCACAAAGACGCACTCACCCAAAACACACACATGCACAAAAGCAAGGCAGGTCGCTCCCATCCCCCCGACATCCCTTGCCATCTCCTAGCCTATTTGAAGGTGACATGTAGGAGGAGATGGATGTGAGGTTTGCAGCCATTAAAATGTCCCCATGAGGCGAAAGAGCTGTTTGTGTCTTTAGAAGAGTTACAGAGCCTGGGGTGAGACTGAAACAGGAGACTCACGCTGCTGAGATGTTTTCATCATAACAGGACGAACCTCTGTCACCGCTGAGAGGGAACACAGCTGCCGTCTGAAACTTTAGGTACATGAAGGAAACAGAAAGGTATGGCAGCTTGATGATGGTAACTTCAGATGACAGGCCCTTGTCCAAAAACAGTCATTAAAACGGAGCACACAGGCTGAGTCAGTCTGGGAAGAGAATTTGGTTTTCTGACACTTGCCACGAAGGACAAGGCTTTATTAAATACAGTCACTACCATTTGTCACAGTAGATTAGGGTTGAATTGGGAACCTAAAATTTCATTTTAATTCAATTAATTTCAAAATAACTCAAAGGGGTTCAGGACCCTGAACAGACATTAGCTTTTTCTTTGTAACACATTTTAAATCTATTCAATATTACCTCACTGTAGCATTGAGATTCATCTCCTGTAAGGGCCTGTAAGTCTAACTCCTCAAAAGTAACTAGCAACATATGCCAGCCGATAAAAGAAGCAT
This sequence comes from Diplodus puntazzo, assembly GCA_963678695.2. Taxonomy (NCBI): domain Eukaryota; kingdom Metazoa; phylum Chordata; class Actinopteri; order Spariformes; family Sparidae; genus Diplodus; species Diplodus puntazzo. The sequence goes on along the minus strand of OZ023167.1, from coordinate 14,738,193 downwards.
AAAGTTGCATAAAATGGAAAAACTCAAGCAAAGTACAAGTACCTCAAAATTGTACCTTGGGGCAGTATTTGAGTGAATGTACATTGTAGCATTCAAACACTGAATAAAATCAAACTTTAGTTTAACCATGCAATGCATCAACAACTTCCTGAAAAGCATGCATTTTGAAAGACTACATCAAGTTAAGTTGTGGGAGTGTTATCTAACCACAAACAGCTGTTTCAACAGGTCTGGTTTGACATTACAGGCCTGCTAATGTCTTCACATTAACACACATTTCTTGTGAGGCACATGTGTTGGAAGTGTTGGCCTTTATATTGAAAACTTTAATAAGGTGAGTGTCATGAACTAAAGATGTGCTCCAGTTGAATATGAATATAAGTCAGTGGCTCAGGTAATCCAAATGTCCCTCTTTCTCTCAGAGACTTCAGCATAGTCAGTATACTAAAGCAGTTTTTTAGGGTCACTAGACAAAGGTATGCAATTGTATTTGCATTTGCCAAGATTCCTCAGCATCCACAGAGAAAAGTTTTGTCACAAGCTTCAGTACATATTTGTAACACTTTGGGCAAACACTTGAGGCACTTACTGCACTTTGGTTCGCCTTCTAAAAACATTGAACATCAAATGCCACAGTGTGACTGCGGGCATCTTCGCAACTTTAGAGGCTAAAGTCAGTGATGGTAATAGAGTTTGGATGGCCCTGTGAAGTGCTCCGCTCCTTGCAGGCACAATTAAACTAATCTCTTTAGAATCACCACAGGACAACCACACTGACACACACACATACAGTGCAACTTCATATCTGTGCAGTATGCTGAATAAACATGGCGGCAATGTAACGAGGCAAACCAAATGCTTATCATAAAAAGCAATAGTTACTCAGGGATTATGAGCTCTTAATGATCGCAGTGCTGGCAATTAATGCAATATAATCTTAGTGGCTTGTTTGCACTGCCAAAACACTACTTGAATGGGAGCAGCAAGAGAGAAGGAGATGGTGAGAGATGAAGTGGGATCGAGAAAAGTAGAAAAAGACAGCTTAGTACTGGTGGCAAGGCAGCACTGTCCTTGAGAGCATGTGAACTGAATGCTGAGGAAGGACAGTGTGGTAAAGCTGCTGGCTGGCTGGTTGGCACCAACACTGCCCCTCTGGCTAAGCACAGCAGCTGAAAACAGAGGAGAAGTCAAAACCTCTCTGCATCTGAATGTGGCCTACAACGGCCACGATTTACTAAATGATTGTAGGGTGTCAAGTGAGAGTGTCTATGTGTTGGGATATGTGCAAGGCAGTTGAAGCTGGATTACAATTGCAGAGCTAATTTTTTTTCCTAATGAAGCAAAAACTATTTATTCTGACCTAAATTTTCCAATTTGAAAGCATGTTGCTTTGACAATTGCATAATCATAACATATGCAATTACCAGCATCAAAATAAAGTAAATGACACGTTCATCCAGCCGTAAATCATTTACAGTCACACTGCAATTACAGATGCTTTGACGCTCCAGGTCGCTGTGATTATACAAGACAGTTCCGTGTCTGCAACGCTGACGTGACTCTCTGTGAACCAGTTTCAGTGGGAACACAGCATGGAGAAGCAAGACATAATTAATGTTGAGAAGCAGTGTAACATTAGACTTGCCAACGCTGCTAGACATCAACATGGGTATAGTCACTCATCTTGATCCAACATAAATATAGCTATGCAGATAGGCTGGTAAAATACCAACGATATTAAGTGACTTGATTAAATAATAAGCATCCACATAAGAGGTATTTGTACCCACTAATCACTTCATAAACTAATATGAGCACATTAGTAGAACAAAATCCCTTCCTCTGGGTACTCTTAACCAATACGAGACAATAGTACTGATAATAGCCTGTTTGTGTGATAAACTGGCAAGCATCATAGGCCTCAGCATTGCGCCAATATGACAACTTAGAAGTAAGTCTTTGGGAAATCTACCTTTTCTGAAAATGCACATTCTTCCCCACATAGAAGTGACATTTATAAGCAATACTGGATTTAGGCAACATGTAGCTTGTCAGTTTTACTTAATTGGGTACAACAACAGCTAGTGTTTGCTGTTAGTTATCTGTAGAGTCATGTTGCTGTGTAAATGACATTACTGAGGCAATGTTCCAATGTTAGTGTCCTGTGCTTATACTACTGTTGTAGTGTTTTATCACAACAGAAACAAAGTATTAACTAGACTGTATGTTACCAGACGAAATTTCTGTTTTCCTGCATTTAGTCCTCTTCAATTCACCATGGGATGACGAAGTTAAAGGGGCTCTGAGGAACATGGTGTTGTGCTGGAGCTGGTCATTCATGTTAGCGAATTTAATTTGTAAACTAACATTAGTTACCGTTGTTCCCTGTTAGAGCAGCGGAGCGAGGCACTGAGACGAGGCACTCAAGAACATGCATGAAGTCACATCCTTTGGACTGTTGCAAGAAATTCGACCCGAGTCCTTCACTACGTAATCCACAGTCCAGCACCATTATCAACTTCAACAAATCATCCATGGGCTTGTATAGGTAACCCAGAGAATGAAGAGAATGAGTGGCCTTTCCTGAGTAAGAGTTACAAAGACATGCATTAAAAAAAAAATATAGCACAAAAGCATAGACTTGAATTTATTGTGACAAAAAGATTTCTGGCAATTGTATGGATTAATTCATTTATATTTTTCTGTATTTGTTTCTTACTCTCAAGTAAGGAGCCAGTGAGCACACTGAATGAGTGAATCTGTATGAACAACAACAACACCCTGCCGTAACATAGCATTCAAGAACAATCACCTTCAATCAGTCATGTTTTATATTCTTAGAATAGCCTGTGCATAGTGTTTGATCCGTGAGTGAACTTATTAACTCTGATGGCGACTGTACTGCATTCGCAAAGTTTATAGACTAAAAATCACAGTCCATATGGTAACTGCTCTTCTCCAACTGTGTAATTCACACCATTAGTGAGATGGTGTGTGTCCCCCTGGAGGGCAAAAGTTCACATATCAAAGGCAGAGCACTGCAAGGGAGGTCTTACTTCCAAAGACACACTGAAGCTCTGTGTTGCTGTCTGCTACACAGTCAGCACTGTCAGGGTAACTAGGAATTATGTTCACTTTGTTACTTTGTTAAATGGTCTGCTACTTTTACAGGAAGTTCCATTACACTTGTGCACATCTGTCTCATTTTTAGGTCTGACAATGATTGAAGGGTTGAAATGTAGAGAATATCTAAATCTAGCGAAATCTCTCAATAGTGAAAAAGTTCAAAAAACATTTATCGTAGAACATTAACTGTAAATCATTTACTCTCATTATGCAAAACTGCCTGAAACTGTTGTAGCTTCAGGAGACTGAGCCAAAGGCATGATAACAACTGAGGTGTATTATAAATCTAATGGACAATTAATGGGGTTGGCGTAAAAGTAAAGTAAAAATAAGCTGACATTTCCACACTCATCACCAGATAGATAGAAATGTAAATATCTCTAAAGATTTCAAGACCCTTCGATCACAGAGTTAGCCTGGGTAAATTATTCATAAGACAAAGTCCTTACGAGCAATGGTCCCAGTCCACATTATCAGTCATAAAAATGAACATCCAAGCCCCCATAAATTTTATGAACTCAATTCTTTCTCTAGTTCCAGTGACAGGCTATTGGTCTCAGCACCGCTCCTTAAATATGCTTAGAGTGTCTACTCTAAATCAGCTGGAGGCTGGGGTTGTCTTTATTTAGGGGTCTGAGCCACTTGTTTAATCTCTCTATAAAAGCAAGAAATCTCTGTCTGTGTGTGTTTGTGTGTGTGCCTCAATTATCCCTGCAGATCAGGATCAGGCTGACCTGAGATTTTCAACATGGCTGCTGCGTGGTTTAAGGGTGTGCAACATCTGATTTGCTTGGACTACAAAGATACCGTTAATAAATGATTTAATAAATGATTTACCAATTCCGCTAGCATTGTCAACCATAGCCATCATAGCCACGTGCGCGTCAGAGCCAATCACTGCAGAGCCTGCATTGCCTGCATTTAAATGTAAACAGTTACATATAGCTTTGTAAATTTAGCAAACAACCATTTATATTTGCATTATAAGTAATAAAAATGATTCGTTAAACATATTTGTGGTTTTCACAGTAAAAAATTTAACTTTTTCCTACTCGGATGTTTTTTTGTGATTTTAGGTCCATTGTGTTAATACAGTATGTCAAAATGAAAAAATAATTGTACAGTCACACATGTGAGGTTGTGCTGAAAATAATGACACCAAGCAAGGCAAGGTAAATAGTTTTTTAAGGTGAAATATAATGGCAAAATCAAAAATAGTCAAAAATGGCCAATTATACCTTGGAATATTGACTTTCACAACAAACCTAAATATCCCTAACGTCCCACCTTCAAACACAGCCTCATTTGGCCATCTATGAAAAGGCTACTTAATCTCGCACTTTTCTATAGGAATACATACTTCATACGGGCAATGCACTGGTCCTTATCAATAACAGATGACAGAATGTTTTACTTTTCGTCTTTTTTGGCTCAAGTTCCTCATGTGCCATGCTGCTAGTTATAACTGCATTATTTACATTACGTCACTCAAGGAGGAGCAATGCAAAGAATCAGCATAGCCATCTAGTGGACTACATTACTTGACTTGTTTGTTCACATAGAACGGATCTGCTAGCTAATGACGTAATGTATAGTTTGGAGACAGAAGTCAGACAGACAATCTCTATGACTTGTCTAAAAAGTAGGTTGTGGAAGCTTTCGGTCAAAATCCAAAATCTAAAAAAAAAGATCTAGAAAGGAATGAAAGCATGCAAAATAGACTGTCTTCAATAGAGAGGAGAGGCCTGGGGTGCAACATGGGATCATGTATATGGAGTTCTGTAACAAATCTAGACTCCCATGGTCAGATATAAAATGGGATTTGTATTTTGTGGTATTGCACTTTCTTCTCTGACTGTTTCATGTGGTAATATAAATAAGAAATTATAAAGTGAACCATAGAATAGATTTCTTTAATACTGTCTTATCTTAGAAAGTATAAAAAGCTGCCTTCACCATGAAAAACAGCACCCCATGGATCCTCATGGAAACACCCCCACAGTAGCTGTATACTGAGACCACTCCAAAATGGTTTCATTTAATTTTATTCAGTTACTCATGAGAAAGGTAGAACATGCCAGTGTAGAGCAGTTAGGCTGCCTCATCTCCAGACACTTGTATTCATGCTCAACAGTGTCGTTTTGTTTGCTGTGCAGTGGCTTTTTTCCAGCAAAACCCCAGATTATGCAAATCATGTAAAGCCACTGCTGCCAACTCCCTTCAAATTGGGCGACTCTTATTAGTTTTGTCAGGGCATCATTTATCATCCAAAAATGAGTGAAAATTTCCATTTAGTGAAAACAACAAGAGAAGCAAATATGTTCATGGGTGCATGTTCCAGAAAGACTTGTATTGCTAAAGCTCAGTGGGGCCACATAAAGACATACAGTGAATGTTTTAACTGACCTCCACTGGGAAGTTGACAAAGCAATGCATGTTGATGTTGGTATCCCTATCCTTGGTTTTAACTCACTGATCTAAGTGAGGTTCACTGTTCTAAATGGGTATAAAAAGTCAAGCCAGCAAAGTGGTGCCATTATGATCATATATGAATGAGGTTAAGCTCCTCAAAGGACTCACACACCAGAACATACTACTTAGGACAAATTACATCCATCCCTCCACGTTAACATTTGACTGACCCATTTTTCATAAAAGGAATTAAACAGGGAAATATGTTGGGCTAATTCTTGCACTATTCCCTATGGATGACTGTGTAAGAAAAAAGCTGTCCAGTTGAAATGGGAGGGCCTAAACCAACTGCACACATATGCTGGCATTAAGCAGGCCATAAACCATCTGTTACTGTAGAAGACATCATTACAGTAAAACCATATGTGGCCTCGTTCCTGTGTAATCACAACAAAATGTGCAGCTTATTATACATGTTTATCACCAACAACTTGTAGGCTAGTGTTTTCCCCCTGCTGTCCCTCCCTTCCCAGTGATGACAGAAGCCATATGATGGGAACTGTCTCATGGGGGCAGGAGGTGGGAGAGATGGGACCCCGCTCAGAAGGATGCTGGGACACTGGGTGATGAGAGCAGCGAATCACACATCTGAAATTCTAATCAGAATGCTCGGCAGGGCAGAGGCAGTAACACTCGCCATGCTGCTTGGCTTTGCCATCAACCTTACACTCACTCACACACACATACAATTCACACCTCTCAGAAATCACTACTCCTCAGCTGAAACAGATACTGCAATTACCTGGAAGGCTCGGAAGACTCCACTGCAGAGCGCTTGCCGTCTCTCCCTGTAAAAGCAATGCATGCATGTGTGTAGTCATGTATGTATGACTCCACACTGGGGTATGGGACTGCAGCACCACTTTTTTTAGGCCATAAAATGCAATAAGGCAGCACAGCTCAGCAAGTGCAAGCAGTTTTAGCTATGATGAATTCAGCCAGGTCAAAATAGTTGTTTGTGCATTTTGCAAACTTCTCAAGATTATAAAATTATCATTTTACCCACAATTAAAATTACAATGCAAAATGGGGGTTATGGTAAATACATTCTTTACAGCACATGGTATGACCATATTCAAATTTTAAACAGAAAATGGACCCTGAAAAAGAAAATTAAAACATTGCAACATGGAATACCCATGGTAAATAATTAAAGGAAAAAAAACAGAGCACTTGCCTGAGCTCAGAGCCACAGTCTAAATGAAAACCAGCCAGTTAGCAGCCAGTCACAACATTTTCACTAGAAGTTTACTCATCTGCCTTATAGAGAAAATATATGAGAAATAAATATCAATGACTCTTTTTTTTAATTACAATGCCTTGATGAAGCCAGCTAGATGTACTGTATGCTTTGTTATAGTCCGCGTTTCTGATTTGGTTATCCAAAGTCTCAAATCAATATGTTTATGGATAGTAATGTTAACTTTTTCTGATATGGACCACTAGTCACAATGGTAAGTACATTTAAATGAACTTTAATGAGGATAAAAGCAAAAGTGCTTCAGCTACATTAGATGGATTAAATATAAATTCAGGTTTTTCTTTATTAAGTTAGGAATCATCAAGTTATTAATGCCACATGATGCAAGTACCAAAATCAAAACTTTGAAACGTTACTGTAAGGGAAAAGGTTGATATGAATAGCAAAGCTAATGGCTGGCTTTCAGTAAAAGAGCAGGTGTTTGGTAAATTAGCTCAGTGGTTGTTAGTTGAAGAATTTTACCATTAAACTGTGAAATTATGCTTTTCATTAAAATGTGACTTTGGTGTGAAAAGGGCTCAAAGGCTTTTGCCAGTTAATGATTGGTTCTCATGTTGATTAAAGCTCCTAGGCTCAAAGCAGCAGCACGGTCAGTAAGGTTGAGGGGGATGAGAAGCTGCTCCCCATTTTTGCTTTTGTAGCTTTTGCGCTTCACTGTAAATAGAGAGAAGTCAGGACCGGCAGGATTTGAGTGCTTACATGATGGATATTTTCTTTGCATCAACTACGGGTAGAGCTGAAGTGGTGGTATAGAACATTGTTTGACATTCCTCTTTGATTTGTCTGCAGATGAGATGAAAAAGCACCAACCTGGTTTCCCCTCTACTCGACTATTATTGTGGTTTGTCACAGTGTGAATAGCACTGGGAATGAGCTGTCCATCTTCACCAACTGTGCCTGAGCATGCTGAGATGAGCCCACAGCTCAACTGATTGTCAGGGGTGTCAGTTTGTCTGCTTTTCTCACTCTGTATGTATGCTTGTCAGTCAGCCTCTGATTCCTTCCATCCTATCTCCCCTAGTCTGTTCACCTGTCTGTCTGTCTGTCTGTCTGTCTGTCTGTCTGTCTGCCTGTCTGCCTGTCTGCCTGCCAGCCAGCTAGCCAACCATCTTCTCTTCTCTGCTGACTGGGCCTTCTCTGCCACACACAGAGCCGAGCCTCTTAGGGAAACAAACATCCGTCTTTTCCTCCTCTCCTCTCTGAGTGTCCCTGGGAGCCTCCTTCCACAAAGCAAATAATGTCACGTGCCGTCACAGCAAACTCCCCCATTCCTCCTCCTCCTCCTCATTCCTACCTTCCTATCTTTCCTCTGTATCCTGTCAGAGAGCCCACTGCAATCTCCTCGCACCACAACACACTTATACAAACATGACAAGCAAACTGCAAACGAAATCAGGAATCTCATAAGCCAGGACAAAGTCATTTACAACTGCATGAAAAAAGGGTGTGTCCATACAAACAAAGATCTTATATCATCTTTATGTCTCTCCATACATTGACGCCCACAAGGAAAAGAGTTAAATTACTTTGCTAAATCCAATCACAATTAGGAAGGATTGTGTAATTCAGAGCTCAAGGGGCACGTTTCCCCTGATTTACCACAATCCGTTCAATTAAGAGCAGATTAGCACCTGAGGGCTGACAAAGAGGTGATTTAATTAACCTCAGCCTATTAGTGTGAGAACATTGCTTTTGTTTCTGAGAAACTCAACAAGCCACAATAAACTTACATCTAGAGTGTTTCACATGATTGATGATGCAGTTACTTTAAGTACAGATGACTGACGCTAAGAAAAATACTCATATTTATGTTTTATTTCCTACTGTAATAACCTCACATGGGATTTCTTTCATCATTATGTCATACAAACATTGAAATTCTACTATTGTGATTTTTTTCATATTTTGCACTCAATGCAGTTTAATCTGGTGGACATTATGGGCCCTATTTAGATGGTCTATAGAGCATGATCTAAAGCGCAGCATGCTAGTGAGTTTAGGGCATGTCCAAGTCAATTTTGCTTGTTAAATGGCAGATAATCTGGGTGCAAAGTGTGGCACATGCCACAAAGGGGTTGTATTTAGACTCTGAATTAGTCATCGGTGTGTTTTGGGCAGAACGGGGGATGTGATCCACAGCTGCTGTGATCCACAGCTGCTGGACCCTCTGCCACCAGTGCCACTGCCATTTCACAATCGACTGTCCCATCATCAAATCTGTTTGACGGCATATGAAAAAATAAACTGAGGAGTGGGGGGAGTGCTGCTGCGTGGATCTCCATGGATCAGGCGGGATTGGTTATAAGAATATATCATTCTGATCAATAACGGGTGGGATGAGAGGGAAGAAATACGTCCTTCATGAGTAAAATATTACTTGCATTACCTGCAGCGATCCTCCAGCAGCAGAAACAATATGTGTATTTCTACATTAGCATGCGCATTTGCGCACAAGGAACAGCTTATAGACTTTACTGATTATTTAAAACTCCTAATTGGTTTCATTTGGAGAGTTTATAACTACACCTTTTAGTTTTGTTGATTAAATGTGCCATGATATCAGTCTATCCATCTGCCATCAGTGATCCTCACCACACATCATTTTAAGACCAACATGCCCATGGGCGCACAGGTGGGCGTAAGTACATTCGCTATTTTCACAACGTGGGCACAGGGCATGAAAATAACAGCTTCGACATCTGAAACTAGCAATGATACTTCCGCTGCTGACGTTAAACTGTGGTTGGGCATACACTACTTACAATACTTGCCAACTGCCCCAACAGTTTTGCTATTCTTCGTCAGACAACAAAATCTACAATAACAAACTACCGCAGGTGTCCATTCCATGCACCAGCGAAGCCAGCAGCAGAGTCACAACACAGAGTATCTGGAGTCACATATGTTCCATTACTCCCAGAGACTGTAGAAATCTACTCCAACAGACATATTACAAACTGATTCGCTGTCAGAAATATGCAAGCATGAAATATAAACAAATATGACTGTTGTTTTGCTCGGTAGATGCATTTTTCATTAAGGAAAGTGGTGCTAAACTCACCAAACACATAGCATTTTCTCTGACTGGTTGTAGGAAAAGTTTGGTTTGCATTAGTAGTAAATTGTGTTCTACAGATTGTGAGCTTAATTTCTTGTAAATAGCCGGTGTACTGGGTAACACCGGTGTTGTCACAAGCTTATTAGTTGGTGGGAAAATGTTTCACTATGTCAATTCTACTTAACATTTGTGTTTAAAGATTAACTGTGTAGGATTTAGGGAAAGAAATGGAATATAATAATCACAATTATGTTTTCAGTAATGTATAAATCACCTGAAACTAAGAATCACTGTCTTCCTGTCACCTTAGAATTAGCCATTTTTATAGACAGACAGAGCTGTTCCTTGCACCACCTGGCATTTTTAGCAGCCACAGTCAGGGACAGAGAGGAGAGTTTTCAGTTGGTTGCAGTCCGCTATCCAATCCTACACAGTGAACTTTTGACATATATACAGTGAGCAGTAGTTGCTATATGAACCAATATTGGAACGAAGTCTTGTGGTTTTCATGATACTGAATTGTGATTCTGACCATCTCCAAACTCAACACTACGGACACTTAGATACCCTCAATTGAGTCTAAAATACTGTTATCAAATGTAATCATTCTTTACTAAGTTACATTAACATGGACCGGGCTTGTGGTTAATGGGGATTAAAGTGCAAACAGGGGTGGAAATATTAGGGAATCTCACAATTCATTTCATTTTCTTGGTGTCACAATTCAACTCAAAATCGATTCTTCATTAATATGAGCACATTTTTGCCGGCTAATCCACTGCACTGCAATATGAAACATAATTGGCACTTAAGCAAACTGGTCTTGAAGGACAATGACTGAACAGATAAAACTTAATCAAGTTTAAGGAAAAAAGAAAAAAAGAAAGAATTTTATTTTATTTTCTTCAAGGACAGTTTGGCCATTCCCAACCACAGACCATTGTATAGCAGTTGTATCCCTGCTGTCCCTTTTATGAACTACAAACACATGGGATGACACTACACTAGGCCTGCACGATATGAGAAAAATCTGTGATGTGCGATAACACTTTTCACTATTGCGATGACGATATAACTTGCGATAAATTAACAAATATTGAAGTTTGCATATTATTAACTATACAGTTAATGATGGCTAACATGAGTTTTGAATCGTTCCTGTAGGTCTTTATGATTGTATTGCAGGTGGTACCTGTGTTTGTAACACGTCTTCTCTCCTAAGACACACACACACACACACACACACAAAATGCATATTGCTCCGTGGTGTCGCTGGCTGCAAGCAGCACACACACACACACCCGCCCGACACACGGCTCTCCGACACACACACACACACACACACACGCCCGACACGGCTCTCTGACCCGTTCACGTCGAAGTTAAAAACATCCCGTAATTTATTCCATTAACTGTTTAGTAGCGTAATTAAGGGTGCACACTTGTTCGTCCTACTAGTTCCTGGATACATACATACATACTCACACAATCAGCACACACTCAGTGCTGTTTCTTTTCACCACAAGGTCTTCGTTGGCCACATTTTCATGGCTTTTCTCTCCTCCCTCAGCCATCACCACCGAACTGATGCCGATTAATTTTGTCAGGGTAGCTAACGGCAAGCTGGGACTTCATCTGATGGCCCTTGTATCCAGGACTGTGTCTGATAGGCTAGATGTTGGCATGCTCACGGTGCATGCATAGCGCATGTAAACAAAATGATTTTTCTTATTCATTGCGTGTCAGGCAGTCTTTTGCGATGTGTTTATCGCACATGTTCATATCGCGATGACGATGAAAATTCGATTTAACGGGCAGCCCTACACTACACCATTCACTGGCATTAGTCATAACCATCTTGTATGGACCCAGAGCATCCTCAGCAACCATTTACCCTCAGTCACAGTTAACAGACCTCATTCATGCTCCATTTGGTCAACTTGCAAGATGAGATGGATCTGTTGAACTGCATGAGCCCTGGTTCCCACATGCTCAAATTATCTGCTTCTAATGACGGGGCCAAACTGGAAACAAGTCGATTCGGTAAGCAACAGAGCGCACAAATTAATTTGCCTTTCCACTCACTTGGAGGGCAAATCAGGAGAAGTGGGGGTGTTGTTTAACACAGGCTCTGAACAGACTGATTAACACATATTTGCAACCTGTGTGTGAAAAACAGATCAACAATACGAGCATGCTTCACAGTGAATAATACAGAGAACCCCGTCAACTTAAGCGCTGGAGCAAATGAAACATAGGCCGACTGCTTTAAGAGAAAAGGAGATTTGTAACACGACTACTTTCCTGGAAAAAAGAGAGCTAATTTAAAAGATGAATTTAAAACACACACTTCTGTGACTGACTGATAATGTATTCACTATTAAACAAACATGCCCAGCCAGTCGTACAAAGTCAAACAAATAAAATGAAATTCCTCCACTGCTGGAGAGTGATCAGAATTTCTAATGAACTATTGATTCAAACCACACATAGGTGATTGCAGGAGGGCACATCAGGACCACTTCATCCATCAGGCCCGTCAGAGCTCCCCAGCAGGAGCACAAGGCAACAACACATCATTAAAGACGGCGAGTACTTATTCACACATAACTCACACTATCTGGAACTGCTAAACCCACACCCGTCCCCTAAGTCTGCCTGTGATTTAGGAGCACTTCCCGCAGCAGGCATCAATATCAATTACTGTTGCTAAAAGATGTATTTAGGGGAAGGGAGAAAAAAAATCTGCCAGACAGTCATTTAGTTTACAACCTTGGTCTTTAAGCAATCTAATTACACCAAACGTTGTATGTGGCTGCCTTCAGTCAAAATGGGAGTCTGGCAGGTGACACCATGCTGTCCGGCCTCACATGATGGGTGAGAGAAACAAAACAAAAATTAGATGCAGTTTTGTATGCGGAAGAAAAAGTGAAAAAGACATACAAAAAACGCCAACTGGCGGGGTGTAAATTGAATTTAATGAATTACTGTACTGTCACCCAACATTTAAACGTATCTGACTATGTATTACTGTAACTGTATACATATATGCTTTTTGGCAAGTAACTGTATAACTGTAACAGGTACGAGTGAAGTCACTTTGAGGAATTCCACAACTTCAGTGTGTAAGCAGCAACATTATATTAAAATGACGACAGGCAGGCTTAAATCTCTTTATTTTACTCTGCACTAATAAAGTAAGTCGGTGCAGGAAAAAATTAAATACCACTTAAATCCAATCTGACGACTTGGACACAGCAGGATTACTTATATGCTTCTGAGGCTCATCAGTTTCTGAGAAAAAACATCTCTCATGCCAGAATAGGCAATGATACAAGCAGTATGAATAAAAGCTTGCCATGATTACTGGCAACAGACAAATGCTTAAATCCTCCGCTGGACAAAACAGGGCGTATATTTTTTTTAACAAAACACCACACAAGATTGAAGTTATTAAGAATCATTAGGGTTTTTTTTTTGTTGTTTTTATTTTAAGACTGTCTGAGAAAAACTCATGTGTATAGTACATGACACGACAAACAATGCTGACACCAGCATTCTTTGACGAGAAGAACTGAAACAATCAGTTGATTTATTGACTAGTCAATTTACACAACATAAATATTTTGATAACCTGATTGTATTTTGGATTTTTAAAAAATTACAAAAATTATCAGATTGGATCGTCCATTGAAAGGTTACACAATGTGAGCATGTGTCTGGTTCATGTCATTGAAAATGAATATCTTTGGGTTTTGGACTGCTGATAAGACAAAACAGAGTACCTGAAGACGTGACCTTTAGCCTAGGGAAACCTACTATTTTTTGACATTTTATAGATTTTAGTTAATTCAGAAAATGCTCAGGAAATCAACTGATAATAAAAATAATATTGAGTGGGAGCCCTTAAGCTTATTGGCATTAGGTGTAACCTCACAATAAACCAATACATACTGTTTGTTGTTGTTTTTTGTTTTAGGATAGAGAACAACACAGATGAAAAGGTCATGTGATGTAAAAACATAATGGATTGCAAGCTTTATCATCCATGATATTATTAGATTAACAGACACAGTTACAAAAAGTGCATAGCATATGTAAGTTGTCTGCTCAGGAAGCATTATATACGTCCTGACTGTTGTGTTCCACTGCATTTAATTGTGAGTGCTGTTTAAATGTAATAGTATTACTTCTTAAAGTTAAGGATTTTATTGAGTCCTCCTTTGAGACTCTATGCAGGATATCCAGTAAAATCATTCTGAGCAGTGCCTCTAAAACAGCGCTAGTTGAATACTGTATAGTGGAAACAATAAAAACACCTTCGGATAAAACGGCAAGCCTTTAGTATTGTTATTGATTTTTCTTTGAATGCATTTCACCTCTGAAATTCTGAAAATCTTTGGCTACAATGCTGTCACACTCCATTGCCACCACTGTTGTTTATATTCCTGCTGGCGTACATCTCTCTTACAGCACCTTGTTTCATAAGCCACCACAACAATAATTCGACCACCACTTCCTGAGCAGACTCCAAGCCTCAGATCAAGGATGAAGTCCTGCCATTTCTCGGTGTATGATCCACTACACAATTATATGTGCCAAAACTACATAGGATAGGTCTACACACACGAGAGTCTGTGTAATCTCAGGCAGTATTTTTCACTTTCCCAGAGACCATCAGGCTAATTTAATACTGAGGCTCCACAGTCTTCCAGCACATCATTACACCGGTGGACTCTCAAGAGATTCGGTGTATGAAGGCATTAACCCGTATAAACTAGCATTAGCCTTCCTAGGAAGAAGCAATAGAGGGTAAATCATGATCCAAAATCTCACCAGCAGATTGTTTAAAGATATAGCAAGTACTAGAGACTCAATCTGAGCCTCTTTAAAACTGTGTTTTCTACAGATGTAATAACCCTAAAATCAGTGTTTGAGTATGTCAGTTCACTGCTTACTGCTTTATACTGATTAACATATTGAATATACATACTGAACCATTACATTTATCTAACTAGCATTCCCATGTCTGCACATTTTCCTGAATACTAATTTAGTATAACATAATGTCGGTGTACGCACATGTAGTAATTTGTGCTCGACTGTAATGATACTCACCACTACAAATGACAATAAGCGGCGTTGCTGTATTCCTGCTGCTTTCTTCAATATTGTGAGAGCCGTACTAAATATTTATGATGGTGACAGCATACAGAATGTGGGCTGGCAGACTGTAGGCAAGCTAACTAGTTCCAACTTTGGCATCTCTGATTATATTTTACAGATCTGTCTGCCAAACCCAATTTTCCCTTGCAAAGCAGCTCTTTCTTGACACCGAGAGATGAAAGACCAGGCAATGACAAGAAGCACATTCAACAACTCAGGCTTTCAGGCTCGCGCTTTGCTGGATTTGACGTTCACACAGCATCAACTAAAAGTGTGTACATACATAGAGCTGTACAATATGCAGACAATTTTGCGAGCAGCCACAGCGACACAGACAGACACAAACAACCTGCAAAAACGAAAAAATACTTTTTCAGTCGATGTCAGTGTCTGGAGATGGCTCACGATGTGTCCTGCAAATGAAAGTATGGTTGGAAAAAACGTTTGTTTGATCTGTTTCAAAATCTCTGCAAAGAATTGATCCTCTCCGCTTGCCTGTAGAGTGACAAGTCTGTACAGCTCACCCTCTCAGGCAAAACTCTGCTAAGCATAATCATTCAAGAGTTCTCAATTCAATAAGGCTCTTCAAATATGAAATACTCTTCCCATGTCACTCAGTACCACTCAGCTCTCTGTGCTTAATGCTACAATGAGAGCTGAAATCAGGAGCAAACTGTTGTGGATTTCAGTATAAACTGAGCAAAGGAAATGATGAAACCCATGGGTGGCTGTAGCAAAGGCAAAAAAATCTTTTCAGACTTCATGGCTTCAGACTTCAAAATTTTGGTATCTTAGAACATCTGCGCAAACTGGTAATTCCAATGTTAAATTGAAAGCAGCCAACTCCAGGAAATCCTTAAAATGAATGTAGAAGTAATCAACAGTGTCATTGAGTGGTAAGTCTTGCAGGTGTTGTTCTCATGCTGAACTACAGTAGAGTGGGCTTGTAGCATTCCATCACAAACTTTCTGTAAAAAGAACAAAACAAAAAACATAAGAACAAAACAGCAAACTAACACTGAAAGAGAAAATAAATATTGTATCAAATCAGTAATTTTGAGGAGTTTGAGAGGACGACAGTCTTAAAATCAAATTTTAAACAAGTATAATCTTTGGGACAGTAAAGAGGTTTTAGAAGACGACATCAATCAAAGTTTAGTCCTTGTTTTTCAGTATTTCTGTGATAATAGTTTTTAAAATTCCTGCTTCTATCCTGATCAGTCACCAAGAGATAAGGTACTTCTCTATCCATTTGCGCACATAGGATGTGCCAAAATCATAAAAAAGTGAGGGAGTTTCCAAAATTCAAAGATGTATTTAAAATTTTACCAGCCTTCGCCCAAATTAACAGGATATTCCTTAAAATTGCAAATGAAATCAAAGTCAGTAATGCCATGTAGATATCAAATTGCATGCATATGATGAAAGATAAGAAAAAAGGACTCACATTTGGTGTAGGTTAGTATTTAGTAGATGACAAAAGGACACCAGTAGAAGTTAATGTGGCTTGCAGTGTGTAGTTACAAGTGACAACAAATATGGACACACCTGTGATGAGCTTGCCTGTTATGGTAGATGTGTTAAAGTTTCAATTGGATCAAATCTGCTTTTTGGTCTACTGCATTACTTCGTCACTTGTTTAAACTAGACCCAATTTAGACTGCATCTTGGGACAATCACAAAAAGGTGTAATGCATCTTACTCGCCAAAAAGCATATATGTGATATTTACTCCTCCCAAGTATAACTCCATTAGAAAGTTCTTGATGGAAGTAGCCTCTACAGTGTCTCTCCTGTGATAATCATGGTCAAGGACGCACTACAATCTGCTTTTGTTAACCCTGTCTCACAAAAGCCTCCTGAAAAAGCAGCTCATTTCAACACATATGATCACATAGACCATGCCAACAGAGACACATGTACACAACAATGTGGTAATGTAAAAGTCAAGTGCAAATGGGGCCGTAGCTTCTAGAGTTACATTCAGCCTTGACATTTCCATTAATTTTCTCTTGTACCAGATCAACACAATCTGCACTGACATTTCCTGTTTTGTATATTTCCAGTGATAACACTGTAAGTGTTTTTAGGTTTACATTAACTCTGTGCTCATTACTTCATAATTGACTGTCGCTTTATATAAAAACACGTTTTTTGATCTTACTCAGTCGCTGAATTCCTTGACAGCGAAGGAAAATTGCCTAACAGTACGACTCAGTGCTGAACTAATTGCTCAGTGGGGCTTTAAATCCCCCCCCCCCCACACACACACACACACACACACTCTTAGTCACTCCCAGTCCTAATCAGCATGCAAATGTACAAACCTTAGTCTCAGCTGACAGCAGGACAAGAGGCTTAAGTTTCAGACAAAGAGGAGGGTGAGGGTGACTCAATGCTTGCTAGTTCATGTAGTGTGATACTTATCGAGCTTGCCAAGCAGACAAAAGGTCTTCAGTTTGAAACCAAGTATGTCTTTTTCTCCAGAGGTATGTTTGTCTGAGATAAATGCAGAGAGGACAGTTGGTATCAAACATTATTTTGTCAGAATGGGTTTCTAAATGCATTTTTACTTTACCAGACATGATGCAGTAGAGAGACTGGAGCCCAACCAATATATCAGATGGCTGATGTTATCCAGTATGTGCCAAATGGCAATATTTTTATAAAGTTTTTATAGGGAAAATTGTGCAGAAAATGATACTTGGGTTGATTTGCAATTATTGAATTACCAGAGAAGTTCTTTAAAATTCGTTTAATAGTATCAGTATACTGTAAAATATCTTGTCTTTATTACATATCTGTCACAACTGTTTGATAACCACATTTGAGGGATCACTGCAAAGAAAGGATGTATATTGACCAATACATCAATAATGGAAGCTTTTACTGACTGATATTGGTGTCTGCCCCAGAAATGGAGTCCGTTTGGCTCTAGTAGAGACAGCAGAGAGCAGATAACTTACAACACGCGCCCACAACCAGATGTCTACCCACAATATTATGGCTGTTCAGTGTGCACCTAATCCAGCCAAACCACTGGGATGCTCCAAAAACAATACGAAAATAGTGGTCTTCATCACATTTTAAAAACTACTAGAAACAGCTTTGATTCAGATACATTTTAAGCTTTTTAGAGGTAGAAATGTTTGCCCCTTTTGACACCTTTCTAGACTGGGTTTCAAGTCAAAAGATCCCTGCTGAGTGTTTTCAACAACAACAGCTCCAAAAAGATCATTACACATCACTGGCATTGGCTTACAGATGGCAGGGAAAGAGAATAATGACACAGTAATTATGGCCACTCATTCAAGGCTTTGTCAGATTGTTTTCCTAACACTTGTCTGAGCTATTCCATCAGCACATTTGTGCACTCACAAACCCAAAATATGATGTGGTTGCAGCAAAATGCTCCAGAGAAAAGACAGCCTTGCTCAACAACTACTTAAGTCATGACTTTTGTGTCCTAAAAACTTTAATATAATGCTTCAAATCATCACACTTCTGTGTCTCTGGATAGTCTCCCTAATACAGTAACAACATCTGAGGAGCCTGTTGCACCAGCTGTGCACCTTAGTTTGATGGTAAAACTGTGTTATTTGGTTGCACCACAGACAAATAAGGTTAATCTTAACTACTCTGGTGTAACGTCCAAACTAACCAAAATATCGTTGCAGAAAATTATGTTTTCTCTTCTTGTAGCTAATCAGTAAAGCGGCTAAGGGCTGAAAATAATTACATTTACTATTGTAATCAACAAACAACAAAAAGGTATGTGAAATTGGACAAAGGATCATGATAAGGTGATAACTATCTAATCTACAACTAGTTTAAAATAACAGTGACGTTTAGTGGTGAAACCGTCCGCTAAAACATGATAATGACATCCTGAGATCATGATAACGATAATATGGCACTGAACTACCAACGGCCAGATGAAGTTGTAACAATATAAGAAGCACATAATGGGGCTACACTTGCAAATTGTCATACAGTAATAATAGCTAGTAATAAGAATGTTATCTGACTACACATTTAAAATTGTATCTAGGCTGAGTTTGAATTTACACATAGCTTGTGAAACCTAGTGCTGAACATGAAAGTTCTTCCATACACACTGACTCACATAACTGAAGCTGCTGAATGGGGACCTGAAGCTGATTTGGTGACTTTGCCTTTTTCTTGCTTTTTTTATCCAATGATGACGTTTATTTTGCCTCTGGAGCAGTGTGTGCCAGACATACATCATTTTAAGTCTAGTTATAGAAATCATTATTGCAGAATTTCAGTCGACTCATTTTTGCCTTCTGTGGGAACAATGAATCATCAGCAACTAACCTCTGGAGCTGTGGAGACTAAAAAAGTCAAACTCTTCTGCATAATGTATTGCTTTATTAAGCTCGGTTTTAATAAATAACTGCATGTGTGCTTGTTTCATTAACTTCATTAGCAGACGGACAGCTTCTCAACAACAGCAGACCTGCATCATAGCTGTACAATGGAATTAATTAAAATGTTGAATTACAAATAGGCAGAAGAGTAATTGCTGTTGCAGGCACTGGTTTTGGAACCTGAGGGAGTCAACGCTGAATCGTAATGTCCATGCTCCTGTGACCAAAGGGGAGTTTTTATCCAGGCAAAAAAGTTTACACTACTTCTACAGTCCATGTATTGTGCACGTGTTCTGTCATGTTTGGACAGTCTTTGGTTTCCCAAACCCCCTGATGCATTTCGCTTTTATTGCCACATTTACATGATGACCCTTGGTCATTCAAAATACTCAGTATATCTATAGAATGAGCTTTAAATGAATCACATTTGTACTGCTATAATAACATTTTGATAACTTAACCATTTACCTGGCATGCAATAAACTGTGCGAGCAGCAGTCCGTGTGAGTATGTGTGTTTCTTTCCGTGCTTTCAGCGCATATCGTTAACAAATTTCGAGACAAGTCCTGGGGAGCCATATTCCCTCTCACTGGACCACTCTGAAGCGAGCTATTTACCAAACTGTTGGCTGGCAGTCAGCAGCGAGCTACAGCAAACTGTTTATCACATCAAATGAACAGAATAGCAAATGGAACCGTAACAACAATTTCATGCAAATACAATAATTAAGATCATTATCTTGGTGGATGGCACAATCCACCAGTCTTCTGACAACAACACAAACAAAAAATGGACACAGTTCATAACATGCTAAAAAAAAACTATTCTTATGAAAAAACATAAATGGCCAATTAATCCTGATAATGACTAATGGTGCAACAAAGTTATTTTAAATTAACAATTTCCTCTCCTTGATGCCTCTTATCAGATACAAAATTGAGCTATTTACCCAATCTTTTAAATGGCTGAAATGAAAGCATGAAACAGGCCAGTAGGGCAACTTTAAAGATCACTAGAATATATATAGTCATTGTAGGCAAACAAAATTACATTTATGAAAATCCTATCATACGAATCACCAGATCTAGACAGATTTCCAATAATAATGGTGAGAAGTAGCAGTTCGGAGCAACAACGACTTGTAGTTTACAATTCATAAACCTCCATCAGGTTGAATATTTATCAATGCTTGCCAGAGGTCACAACAGGTAACAGAGAAGTTCAATTATTTATTAGCAGCAGCAGGAGTTTTCTAATCAGTAATGAAACCAATAGAGCAGAGCAGAGGAGCCTGGATTGAGGCTGGATGTGTCAACTTTTGATTCCTTCTTTCCTCCTGACCCTTGTCAGCATTTGAAAATTACATTTTTGTCAATCTGCCAATAACCAGTTCACTACCACAGAGTTTACCACATAATATTCTGGGTCAGTACAGTTAACCCCTGCTGTGAGGCCACAGTGCAAATGCATATAACCATGGTGTGGCACACCAAAGCGCAGCCAAAGCGTGCTACAGATTACAGGGGCCAGGTGAAAGGGTGCTCTGTAGTTGCAGCCAGCCAATCACAGGCATGCCTGATACAGAGCCATTGTTTTGCTTTGGCTTCCTCATAATCATACAGAGTGTCTGATGGCCAGCTGGGAAAAAAGTTTGAGAATAGACCAAAGATTGTATCTAATCAAGGAATCCAAATATTATTTTCAGAAGTAATCTAAAATACTGAATATCGGCCAAATAGCCTATATTGGTTTGTCTTACCTTTGAGAGGGTTTTGGGGGGGCAATATAATTATGTATTATGTTCAGTCTGCAGGGCAATCAATGCTTCATTTCACAGCAGTCCTTCTGGGGGGGAGGCAGCTCAGAGGAGGAAGAGAGATGGGTGAGACAGACAGTCACAGAGACAGACAGCACAAGTCCCCGGTGCCTGGCTGAAGCCTGAGCCCTGTGGGAGAGTCGGGATGACGACGACCCTGCAGACACTGAGGAGCTGTTGACAAGCAGGATCCCACCACCACCACCACCTCCTCCAGCCCAACCCTCCTGTTCCCAGAGCTGCAGTTACAAGGCCATTTGTGCAGCACTGAAAACAGGGCCACCACAGAGAGGAGCACTCCACCGTGACAGTGTATTCTAATGTACAGACCGCGGGAGACGTGATGAGCGACGGTGCATTTGTGCCGACAATGTACTCTATATGTGCTCCACTGTGAATTTTTTTACAGGCTGCAGAGCCAGCAGTAAATCACTTTCACTGCACATGGAGCCGTGCCAGCTGCCTTATCTAATGTCAAGTGCCTCAGGGCACGGAACTAAACACTTTCCACTCAGTAACGAACATGAGGTTACAGGGACACAGATTAAGCACATGTTTTTTTTAAAGATGTCAAATATTTAATATAAAGCAGGTCTACCATAAATATGAAGTTTGCAGGAAAACCTAGGGTAAATATAATACTACGATACTGATGGGAGTTACGTACAGATATGAGACAATGTTTGGAAACAGACAATTGTAGTTTCCGCTTGACAAGAGATGGTGAAGATGTGCACTCAACAACTCAAATAGGGTTGTACTTGGGGCTGCAGGCAGGTTCGACTGTCTGGTGAATCCAATAAGACATAAAGACAGGCCTGGATTAATAGCTTAAAACAAAACAGGAGTTGGAACAACCAAGTGGACTGATCCATTTAACTGATGGTGTGTCGCCTGTTGAAAGTGGGAAAGAGTGGCAGCCAACAAATCAGTATGTCTGTGTGATCTTTAGTAGTGGAGGAACATCAAATCAGCTCTCTGTTCACGGACTGCCTTTTTTTTTTTTTTTACTGAAAAAAGCATTTCTTTTAAACAAAGGCACAATCAGAATGACTCATTATATTCTAAATTGTCACATGTTTAGATGTCATCTCTACTCTTTGGGTTCATAGTTGATAAGCATCCTTTACATTTATATGTTAAATACAGTGACATTAGGCAACCTTACTTACAATCACATACCTCTTACATGGCTGAACAGAAAAAGTTTATCTCGAAATATCATTTGCCTTATAATCATATGATTCTCTCCGTTTGAAATTACTCTTTTTATCATACTGGCTTTTTTTCTATCCGAATAATCCACGGTGATTTATCAAGGAAAATACTAGAAGTGGTGTGTGTTGTGAAATATTTCATCACCCGAGCAAACACTAAGCTACAGTATGTAAGAGACACAACTGACTGACTGATCTGTGTGTCTCTGCACAGCTGATTGTTTTGCTGCCTCACATAACAACAACAGTGACAACATATTTCTGTAAGGCAATCTTTAGCAGCCGTGGCCTGCCATACAGAAAGCTGATTGTTTCATCTTAGAGCTGAAATGGAAGTTGAGAAGGGCAACATTATGCACCTCCAACTGACACAAACAAGAAAAAACAAAAACAGACCAACAAAATGTCAACAATAGTGTGGACTAAAATGAAAAACACACTGCAAATCTTACCTACTCTGTGTTTTTTGCAAGACCAAAACCTACACAGTGTGATTGCCTAGTACACAGTTGTGGAGCTGAAACAATTGGTCAATTAATAAATTATTCAATCTGCAGAAAATTAATCGGCTAATATTTTAATTACTCTTTTGGTATTTGATGAATTGATGTAATCCAATGAGGATAATGATGATGATGTTGATGAATTTGATCATTCATTTTCAAGGCTACAAATTATTATTTTGTTCCAGCTCCCAAAAATGAGGATGTCCTGCTTTTCTCTGTTTTATGCCATTGCAAATTAATTTTCTTTGAGATTTGCACTGTTTTTAGGGTGAAATAAGGCAGCTGAAGATGCCACCGTGGGGTTATGAAAATGAAATACCATATTTCATTATTTTCTGACATAGGATAGAGCAGAAAACAATTTGTGGTTTAACCTGTGATGAGAATTATCATTAGTTGCAGCACTAATGACTCAAATAAGTCAAATAAATAAGTGTGTCTTATAATACAGAAGACATACTTCTTAGGAGGAATCTACTAATGCCAGTATGAAAGGAATACAATTTTCTGTGTTGTCTGTGTCCTTTTCCCTTCATCTGATTTTTCTAAGGATGCTGTCACAGTCCTCCTATCACAACTGGATTAAAGAGATTGATATGATGGAGAAGACAGCAACCTTCTGATATACAGAGAGGATCAGAGAGTTCAACCAGGAATGATCATGCAAAGCAGATAAATGAGAAGGGTGCAGGATTACTGTGCCCTTAAATTCGCAGAGGGTGGAAATCTTGCAAATGTAACAGCGTAGGCCTAGATATCCCAGCTTCTGGAATCACTCACTGTCATTCTTACTACTGGATCACCACCAGCATTTCAAGCCCAATGGATATGACGAAAGAGGCTTCTGCACGCCTAACACACTCAGTCTGTGTAATTGGCAGCCTTGGGTTATTACAGCATGCACTACGGGGAAACAGCACAAACAGGAGAAAACACAGCAGACTATTGTGAAAAGCATAATACCTTATCATGGGGTCTGCTTGCTGAGTGATAAGGCCTGTGTGGATAGCCTACGGGCTGCTTCCACTCACTGCTTGTACAGTACAACAGATACCCTGCTATTAGCTGGCAAAACTAAATCTATCCTGAAACCCCGACTGCTTGAGAGTGTGTGCGTGCGTGTCGATGTTTGTGTGCCAACATATGTGCATGTGCGTGCGTGTAGATGCTTCATGCACACCCTGGGATGTGCTAAATCAACAGGCCATGCTGACATTTACATAAGAGCACCTTTTGTCTCAGTTTAAACCTCCCATTTACAGAACTGCAGGACACATTTAATGAAAAGACATCACAAGGGGACTGAAGCCATATAGATGGATGTGCATCGAGGTTCAGTTGAGTAATACACCAGAGCCCTGAAGGGTCACACAGACAGTCCATCGATAGCCCGGCTACCCTGACCTGACTCGGCTGCAATTAGTAGTGGTCAAAGCAGTAGAGAAAAAGGAAACTCCCTGCTCAACATTCTAAGTTTCACCTGAAAATAAACAAAAAATAAATATCTTACATTCATCAGTTACCCTCACTGTCTGGGAAATATCATTGAAATGGTTGGCTGCTTTTTCTATGTTTACTAATTAGCCTCAAGCTTATCTAGTTGAGCATTACATTTTCATTTTTGCCAGTAGCACACTGCTCAGAACAATCATGCTAATTCCAAGTTTCAGCAAGTTTTCAGTCTTAAGAAATAAAATGTGACATTTTTAGATAAACAAGTTTTGATTTTACTTTTCTCATATATGAAAGGCTGGATAGGTTTTGAGTGTCCATACTTCTCATGTTTTATTTTATCAGATGATTGTAATATTACAAATGTCTTCTCCTACAAGCACAAGGTAATCTTTGTACATCTCTAAAAGTAGAGTTAGGTTGAGTTGATGAAATGGTTATACGATCATTGGAAAACAGTTTTAAACAGGTTTTCACAAACTAATGTGTATGTCATAATCAGAGATAACGTGGTTTTCTTGGAAAATTATCAGACATTATCAAACATTGTCAATCAACACAAATACACACTATCTACACCAATACCACAAACAGCAGGAGAATATACTAGGTAAGCAAAACAGCTGTCAGATGATATCTTGAAAAAACTAATGTAGAGAAGGAAGATCTGTTCATGTTTTAAGCTGGAGATTACACCACTAAACAAGTCTGTGTTTTTGTAATGAAATCAGAAGCAAAGTCATCCTTAGGCAAACACTTATCCACAGTGGCTTTTTTCTTAAGATGTGCTGTTTGTGGATGTGATGTTGTGGGATCTGGCTCTCTCTTCTCTTTTCCCTACAGCAGAAGGCACATGAGCCGAATCGCACTTACTGAAAACAATACAAGCCGATGTATTCATTTGGGGCAGACAGCTCCTGATCCATCTGGCTTTCTGGAGCGTAGCCGTCCCCGCTACACACACACTTACACACACACACACAAATGTCAGACTTTTCTCACTCACTACCCATCGTGATGCATATTTTCCATGCTTCTAACACAGTCTCTCAATTCCTTCATACACACAGAGCATGACACATTTGTACATAAATAGGCATGTACACTGGGTTCACACATTGATTGCATTGCAATCAATTACTTATTTGTCAATTAGTCCCACAAACCAAACTACCCAGTCAAAGTAAGGGTGTAATTTTAAGGTGCATCATTGATCGGATTGGTTGATTGTTTATTCTATAATAACAGCATTTTCGAATGATTTGGCCCATTACATCACCTCACTAATGATTTATTTTTGTTCATGAAGTTAACTTTCTGTCATTGGGAAATAGTAACACTATGACTGCTTTTTTTTGCATCAGTGTTTAAATCATTTGATGAAATTCATTTTATTTTGTTAATTGCATCAGTGCAATGCCTATGACATCTGCCTGCATGAGGTATGTGTCAGTTCACTCCTTCTGCGTGGCTGAGGAGGCTACATCTACTGCGTACAGCTTTAAAACAAACAAAACAGTTATAATTCATGTACTGTAGCTATGTACTGCTACATTTTAAAAGGCTTCCCAACAGTCAATGTTGTAGTCAGTGGAAAGCTGGAACAGTGTTGTCTGTGGGTACGAACATATTTTTGCCACCATCTATACTGTGTTTTATGAAGCAATAACTAATCAAAGCCTGGGTTTAATCTCATTTTTGGAGACAAAACAGGACAGGATTCAGCACAAATGCTTGTAATTCGGGAATGTCCTAGGGAGTTAGCTAGCTTTCAGGACTGCCACAGTGTGATTATATCGCATCGATTTAGGGCAGTGAAAGAGGGGCGCTAGTTTACTATGTGTGTAAACCAATATAGGTTGTCACACACACACACACAACTGTAGCTCATCACATTAAGCAGAAAGAGGCTCCACCCAGTGGCACAACCAAACCAGGGTTCTTTTTTCTGATAGTTCACATTGCATGCCACTTGTTCTTTACTGTATTAGTTTATATATTTTGAATCACTTAATAATCAACAACAATTAACTAATATTTGATTAATCATTGATACGATTTGTCAGTCAAACCAATCACCTCCTAACCTCTTTTTCGAAATGAATTTGACAGTACTGACATGGTGTCTATTTAACACGCTGCAAGCCAATGCATTAATAGGTAAACATAAGCTAAATCTGCTGATGGCACAGAGTACTCGATCATTTGTTGGGATGTAGATTTATCAAATACATTAGGCAAGTTTTCACACTTTTCACAACAGCCTTATATTTATGAGACTGGGACATGTGTGGTTTCTTCAGCTATGGAGCCTGTGTTTAGCAATGTAAAAATGCTTTGTTTTATGCCCACTTAAGGTTGAATCTACTCATTCTCAAATGAATAACACACACACTCACACTAACACACACACACACACACACACGGCCTTAAAATGATACATGAAGCATTTATGGACGTGTCCTAATTATTGACATAAATAGCAACTATCCCATATGCGGAATAACAAGGTAGTAAATGACAGGCCTAACCCATTCGCTACAAGTAGCTTCACACTCACACATACCCAACATAAACACACAGCAGCACACAGCTACAGACCGACATGCACTCGCAGCTCTCTCCTCACTGTTCCACTAAACCTTGTCAGGAATTACCAGAAAGAGCATTTGTCACAGGATCCATGCCTTTCAAATACAGTATTACTGTCATCCTCGCTTCTTCTTCCAAAACCCCGACTTTCATGTTTAATATTCAAGCCATGTAAATGTTAAAACTAGGTATAGATTGTACCTTCATGCTCTATCATAGGAAATGCATTTTATACAGTAGGTAACGACTGATGCTATTGTAAGACTTACACATGCATGTTTACATTGGATTATCACTTTAGATCAAATCAACTACCTAATACTGAGCACTGTTTCATGCCTGGGACTTATAATATCTTTAAAGGGCTCCAAAGGCATGTAGTGGATAACTAAATAATATCTTTACATAAACATGTTCTAGGACATTAATTTGTTACTGTTAGACATTACTGATAAATGGTTGAAATGTCCAGATTCTGCCAGTCAAAGTAGAAGCAGTAGAAATCCAAATTTATCCAAACGAATCTAAACATTTGTTTTATTGTATGAAAACACTATTGCTCTAGGAAAATGTACAGTGTTAAATAACATCCAGTTTAAAACCAATTCAAATGGAATGACAGGTGGTACATCAGACAAAATGGGTTGGGAACCACTGACTTAAAAGGTGCGAATTCTAAAATGAACAAAACTTCCATCCAGGTTTCCATCTGCTTTAAAAATAGAGATCCAACATGAAGTGGATGGCTCGAAACCATTTTCACCGTGGATGCTGATTGAGAACATAACACGGCTAACTGAAAAACTTTGTCTAAAGGACCTGAGTGACTCTCATCTAAAGCCGTTTTAGTCCACATAAACCCTCCTACTGAGCATCTAGAGCAGTTAGTTCCACAGGCAAAGTCAGGGGGATGACATCATGCTGAGACACAGCCATGGAGCCTTTAATTAGTATTTCAATATCATTTGACCTGGAAAAGATGTACAGTAACTGCATCCTGCACTACACAGCCAAGCCTGGAGATAACCATGGTGCTGTGAAGAAGGCAAATTGTTTGGTATTAGCTACCATGATATGCCAATTTTTTAAATATTGCGAAAAGCATGTGATTATGGATTATAGTTTGGCATTCAGGCTAGTGTAAACAACTCTTTCAAAAAGAACTGAAGCAGTGCAGTTATTAAGCAAAGCTTATCTGGGGCTGCAGGAATGGAAGCAGATGGAAATGGAAACAGTGGTAGGCTGGCTCAGTTTGAAAGAAGGATCAGAGAAGAGACGGGGGATCAAAGGTTCAAAGCTGCAGGTAGAGATCTCAACAGGGCTGTGTCCGTAAGTCCACGGGGCCTGTGGTGAAAAGACACACACACACGCTAACACATTCCTAACTGCACCACCATTAGTATTCACTGTGCAGTTAAGCATGAAAAGGGTCTCTTCTCAAGTAGGGAAAAAAAATATGTCCAAATGCATCATCATGGGGGCCATTACACACAAAAGAGAGAGTGTGACTCTGGCCACTGCTCTACTTCAGAGATGGCATTTTACAATCAGCCTTAGCAAACATTTATCTTTTTTCCACCTCACATCTGTCATTCGAAACTGCCAGAATGGAAAACAAAGATGAAATGGAAAAGAAAATGGACTGGGCTCAGCAAGCTGGTGGCACCAGACGAGGGAAATCTATTTTTCTTAACTGAAGCAAGTCAGTTATGTTAGGATGAGGATGTGATTTGCCTCTGTGCTAATACGTGGATAAGGATACACAGCAATGTCGTTTCAGAGCTGTGTGCTAAATTAACAAGTGTCAGGGAGACTTAGGTCTTAAAGAGGTGGAACCATTAATCCAATGTTCTTCAGCCACACCGGGTGTGCCATTAGCCAAAGATTAGCCGTTAATGTAGACATAAGCTGATGGAAAACTTGTGTGTTCATTGGTATGGGTTGTCATTTATAAATCTCTGCAACAGCAGCACTCAGGCTTCACAACACTATATGTGAACAAATATATTCCTCCTTTCTGATCTCTGAGAAATTGTGTATTGCAAAAGAAACTACCCATTTCAACTGTTTATTCAAGTTGTCAATGCAGTAAAAAAAACAAAAAAAACCTTTAGGCAATACTGTAACTGAACAGAACTAATGCTTTGAGATGGACACGGAATCATATTTCCATGTAGCATTTTTTGTAAACTTGAATTTTAATAATTTGAAATAAATAGCATCCATCTCAGACATGATTCAAACTGAGATTCAACCAATTCTTAAATTCAGCATTGTAAAAAACATGTAAAATCATTCTAGATTACCAACACATCTGACACAGTTCAATGTAGCTAAGAAACTATGGCTAAAATTACTGAAAATGTAATTGAAAAATGTGTTGATACAGCTCAGAGAAGTCTGTGAAGGCTGATCATTCCTACATGTTACTCAAACATCCCATTGTCCAAATTCTTATTTTTATTAACTTTTTGGGTTGTACATAAGCTCCAAAAATTGATGCTGTGTGCTGCACTTTTCCCCTGCTACTTAGATATTTGATTTGATTGGGTTTAAACGGATGCACTAGTGTCAGTCTGTCTATCAACGAGTAAGACAAAGGTGTCGGTGTTGCCTGTGACTCAAGTGCTTATGAGCCAAACTGAGCATCATGACACCAATCAAAGCTTGTGCACTTTGCATTTCACATGCAAGTTTTGTTTTGATAAGATGCAGCTGGATTGCATTTGAATTTGATTATTTATAACAGCTCTGTCACCATCGGGCTGCTTTGTTTAATGCTTGTCTTCCTTGATCAGATCGTGAATGTGTCCTGTACAGAGAATTGCCAACTATTTTCACAGTTAACTGTTTTCTTTTCTGTCAAGCAAAAATGTCAAACATTTGCTGGTTGCAGCTTCTAAAATGTGAAGATTCGCTCCATTGTCATTTATGACAGTAAATGAAGAGGCTTTGGGTTTTAGACTGCTAGTTGGACAAAAGAAGCAATTTGAAGAAATTACTTTGGGCTCTGGGAAATGAGTGACGAGCAATTATATTACAATTTTTTGTGCTGAGTAAAATTGGAAGTCTTTTAAAGACTAAACAATTAATTTATTATGAAAAAAATAGGTAGATTAATCAGTAATAAAAAATGATTGTTAGTTGCAGGCCTTGTAATTTTACAGCTGCATTTTATGGCCTGTTGGTCTATGCAGCTACAGTCCTGTCACCCTGGACACCTGTTAGTGACAGGTGGAAAGGCTGTTAAAGCACCTGCTCAACATAAAAATGGCAAATCTGCAGGGAAAGACAGTGTCTCTGCTGTAAAGCATGCAACACGATCATGCAATGCAGACCAAGTTTTACAAATTAATATGCATCTGAGACAAAAATGTCCACCATCAGCAGCAGCCAAGGAGCACCACAATAGACTAGCTGCTGGAGTGGTCGATTAGACAGCCAAGAGACTGAATGTACACTGCTATGAGATCAATGAGGCTTTAAACGGGCCCCTGGCTCAGTTAACCTCGTCTTCTAAAATGACTCCACATTGCTCGCAGAAGGATAATTATTAAATCTGATAAGTATCAAAATGTTTGTGCACACATGTGAGAGTTGTTAGAATCCATCCTGAAATCGCCAAAAAAAAAACAAACACAAAAATGATCTAATCTGTGGGGTGTTTTTTAACATCCACAGATGACATCTTATTTCATTAACATGTCACTCACTGGGCTGTCACAGCATATTAATGCATACCATACATCACTCTCTGACACCTCCAAAATGCAGCTAAATGAATAGCTGCCATTACTGCCAAGAGACTGGAACAAATACATGAGTGGAAGGTGGAAAATTAATTAAAAGGCTGGAAAAGTGGTATTATTCACTAGACAGAAATATCTGTCAAGACAGCTTGGCACAAGGAGAGCTGACATGGAGTAAAAAAAAAAGCTCTCTCCGACAGTCTCCTTGATCATCAACCTGTATTCTCTTATGAACAAAAGCTTGAAGAAAACCTGGCTTGATATTTATGTCTTAATAGTTTGAAATGTCACTTTTTTCTGGTCTTTTGGAAACAAGCTGTCAATACATTTGATTTCACATTAGCCTCGTTCTTACAATGAAGTACCAATCAATGTGTTCTTCTCTGCCTTGCACTCACAAGTCCTCCTCCAGGCAGACTTCTGAGGGCTGTGCCAAAGAAAATCAATTGTTTTTGAAATGCTGGCAAGCCGACAGCATCATCCCACGGACAGCATACGAGAAAAACGCCAGACTGTTAAACTGCAATTCATCATGTTCATTTGGCCATATGAGAGGAATAGCCTTTGTTGACATAATTACCACAGTTGATCCTCTGCGCTAGGCCGCAGACCTGGCCTTTAACTCCTGCCCCACTCTAAATGTCAATAGCTATTAATTAGCTCACCATTATTTGTTATTTGAAGGTCTAACAACTCATCAATGACCCTATTATGAATTTGTTGAACTCGTCTCTCTATACCACCTCCACCCGCCGCCCACACACACTGATGACTCAACTTAATCTATGAGCTATTATGCTCCACCGTGCCCCGATTTGAATGTGTCACATCTCCAAGGCCAGTGTGGGTGTGACAGATGGGTGTGACGCCGGTTCCTAAAATTAAATAAGTGATGGGCACAGCAGAAATCATAAATAGAAATAGGCACTTAATGGGAACCAACAAGGTCCTGGTGGTGCATCAGTGGTACTGAAATGAAATTTAAACGGCAGGGAAAGCACAGGGAGAGGATTTCCACAGCTCTTATGATAACATTCCTCCTCCAACAGACACATGGTTTATACATATCCCTCTTATAGACTTTTTGTCAGCGTGGTGTAAACCCTGCAGTGAAATGCATTAAAGCTCTTTGTAATCGATTGACTATCTCCTCGCTCTCTGGTGGTCAACAGCTAGTAGTCTGCCGTTAGGTGCAGTTAGGCATGACATGTCAAATCCAGTGCTAGTGTGTAACCTGATGCAATATGCATTATAAGAGCAGAAAACCAGTTTTGCAGTTATTTTTGGACTGTTTTTCCCTAGCTAGGCTGCAAAAGGACGGGGTTTTATCAGTAGGAACTCACACGTTTACAATTTGTTTTTGTGTAGCTATTGCTTAGACACAGATATGATTCAAGATCAACTTTATAATCATTACACTACCAGTATTGCACAAGAGAATACAGTAGTATTCCCTTTATTCTACTTTATAAATATATAAATGGATAATTAAATAATAAATAAATTAAAACATTAAAAAAAATTATTTCAGCTGGAGGATGAATTGTGTCTCACAGCCTGAGGAAAGTCTGGTGCTATGCCAGCAGATACTCCAGTATAACTTGCATGAATGGCAGCAGGGTGTGCAGCCCAGGCTCACACCAAATGATGTACTGGACCTGCTGATCCAGTAGAAGTCAGTGTGTGAGGATGACTGTTTAAGTCACTTTGGCACAAAAAGCACACGTGTATGAAGGTGCAGTACAAGTAGGAAGCAATAAAAAAAAAAAAATAACAGTAATATCTAAAAACTTAGGATAAACAGTGTGGAATTCCACGTCGGGAGGAGGATGAAGTCAGGCTGTCCTGTGTGAGGTCAACAATCAAAGGTGACTGTTGTAAACATACAGTATGTGATTTCCACTGCTAGGGGGCTCCTACAGACCTTTCTGTGTTTATGTCGCATAACTTTAATGTCGACTGCTGAGTGGAGCTGGATGGGAAAAGTACTTCATTTCAGACAGACATTATGGAGAATAGAGGGGAAAAGAAAGAATGAAACTGAGTCTCAGGTGAATGCTGAATAGTGAGAGTTAACCTGAACTTAAACACACAGTCTCTCTCACACACACACACACACACACACACACACACACACACACACACACACACACACACACACACACACACACACACACACACACACACACACACACACACACACACACACACACACACACACACACACACACACACACACTCCTTGTGTGCTCTTGTTGCCTAAAATAGTAACGTAATCTAGATTTCTGTGATGGATAACCACTGCAAGAGTAAGGCGAATAAACACTAATGATCCTACAGTTTAACTTGCTTTGCTAGTGGATATTACACCATTTAACGACCACCATTGCTGATGAAAATCTATCCGACATATTCACACATGAGGTGTTTTTATTATTAGTTAAGTTTTATTTATGTTAAGTTTAGTCTCATTTGCTGACTTCCCTAACCCGGGAGTGCTTTGTACCAGACATACTTTGGATTTGTCTGGGTTTAGACATTGTTGGAAACATTTGGGATAATATAAGTACACCTTTTTAGACATTTTATTGCAGATTCATACATAACATAACTTTAAGGAATAATTAATTTTAAGATAAACAATAATCTCTTCCTAGACCTAATTAAGAATAATTACGGTGCCTTTATTTTGACAAAGAAATGTATACCAGGTTGTTGTGGCATGGGGCTGGGAAAGGTGTTGTATTGTAGTATCCTTTAGGCTCACTCAGCACGGGCACCTTACCGATATCACTGATGCCTGTCCAATAAAACGACAAATGAGCTTGCAAACTTCACAGCTAAGTATAAAGCTGCTGTGTCGTGACAGTCTTAAGCTGTATTCTGACGAATGGGGCAACCCAAAAGCATTATGAATCATCCTCTGAAGGTTCATACACAATAAAATCTGACTGTTTGTGCAAGACAAACAGAACGACAAACAGATCAACTAGTTCAATTACTATGTTACCAACTAGATTACCATTCTTAAATTGCCCCACTTACTGAACAAAAGACAATCACATAATAACAATACATTTTAAAAATTGAAAATGCCAAACTGACCTCAAAAAAGGAAATCTCCTAAAACTAAAAAAAACAACTATCCTATACACACACCTCACAATTCTGAAAAGACTTCTTCTACACTGCGGGGCCCAAACTGCTTGCGTCAGCTCTGTGCGTCTATCCCAATTCTCGGCTGCTCTCCCAGTCTCGCCCATATGTGGTGTTATGCAGTTATGTGCCCAGTGCCATTCTGTACACTGCTTGTGCATTAGGTGTATCTCTTCTCTTCTGTTTTTATGGAGTGCAACAAATTAAATTAGAAAATTATTTAGAGGAACAACAAAACCTGCAGGAACTCTGTGGGACATTGTAAATTAAGAAGTCTTTTCAGACCTTTAAATGCAAGATCCGAGTAAAACAGACACTGCAAATGTACTCATTTCCACAGTGCTGCTTTTGTGCTGTTCATTGTATTATCACAGGCAGTCAATCATGTAATAGACTGCTGTTAACCTGCTGAGCAAGAAGATTAGCTGTTGTTATGCGAGTTACAAAAACAGAAGTTGGTCCAGCCTTTAAACACATTTCTGAATAGGAGTAAATGGAAGCGTGGAAAAGAAAAGGCTGTGATTGGACAGGAGTCTGATCTAGCCAGCATCAGATGCAGAGATGAAGGTTAAGGAGAATTTATCTGTGCATGCTTGTGTGGTAACATTAGATATTAGAGACTAATAATTACTTGGAAATAACAGAGCAGTGGGGTAACCAAGACAATCATTTAAAATCAATTCTGGTCAGTAAGGGTATGCTGAGGTTAGGGACACCTTTCAAGTGAAATGAAACGCAGCATAGGTTTTAGCGGAGAAGGCACTCAATAATTTAGCAATTTCTGCAAGTGCTGTAATAGGTCGCTGCTCGGGCCTCAATTTGTCTCTAAACCAACTCCTTCAAAAGGACTGCTGCTTCTGTGTTCTTTGGTCTCTGTGCCATGAATGAACACTGCTCAACGCATCTTTGTAATTTCTTGCTCAATTTAAAGTAAAAGAGTTTAGGTCTGGGAAAATGAGCACACTGAGTGCAAAATCTGAGACATGAAAGAAACACTGGAAAAACAGTGGGCAAAGACTCAATGGACTGTTAGTTTATTGTAGCATGCCTCTGTAGTGCTTTAGCCCTGTATCATTATACTAATAAGCTCATAATAAACATCTGCTTCGTATCAATACATTAAATCTGCTATCCCTGAACTACAAGTGCACCCAGATGAAACTCTGCTTCTCCACTCAACAAAATAATATGAAATCCTTTGAGCTATACCTCGACTTCTGTGTGAAAAGAAGAAAAGAGCCTTATGCTCATATAAAACGTAGTCTATTTTGATTGGATTTCATCCAAGTATGAATAGCCCCACTGAGTTGTAATATTTTCAACAATTTAAGGGAAATACAGGCAGAAATCTTATTTTTGGTCATGGTCATGGAACTTACAGCCACAATAATGAATCAGATAAAAAGCTTTTTTTTTTTTCAGCAACACAATTATTAACTTGCACTCTGTGTGTGTGTGTGTGTGTGTGTGTATGTGTGTGTGTTTTAGAAATAGAAATATTCACTAATCATAGTCACAAATCACTATTATGTTAAGACTTGGCTGTAGGTGAAGACTGGCAAAAGCTGATCAGAGAGAGCAAGCAAGAAACAACAACGAGCAGAATATGCTTTCTTATGGGCTACCTCCTGATGATAGTGAAGTTTTGTTTCAATAGCGATTTAATATGGGCAAGCAATCAAGCTAACAATATGATACAGAACATCTACAAAAAGTGTATCTCAAGAGTCTCATCATGGACGCTTCAGTCAAAAGAGAAATGCAAGATATCAACATGCACATGAAAAGCAGGCCTGGGAGCAGTGTTGCTCCAGCACTGTGGTGACAGATGGAGAGCACTAGCATATACCTCCAGGGGTCTGACCTCATCAGAATTTAACTTTACTCAGACAGAAAAAGAGCCACTGCTGCTGATATGCTTGTGCATAGTTCTATATACATACTACATCGAGTCATTTAATAGTATGCAGTACAATCACAGAAGCAACCACGGCTCAAAACTGCATGGATGGTAAAACGTAGCTGTTAAAAAAAGTAAAACCCATATTATGAAAATATCCCATTAACGTTGAAGAAAACTGAATTTCTTATGCAAATATTCCTAAACAATACTGAATAAACAGAATTCCAAATTTCTAGGCTATGGAGGCAGTTAAACGCAATACAAGTTATGATAAAACCTAATACATTAATGAAGATTAAAGAGAAGGAAAAGGACTGGATGGGTGTAATTCTGAGGAGTCGTTCAAATACAATCATTTTCTAAAGCTCTTCTATACACGGTCATCTCTGATGCATTACAGGGGCCAAACAACAAGACAGGCTTTCATAGATTTCTTGTGGGAGCAATCAACCTAGCAAATTTGACTTATTTTCATCTTTATCAGAAACTTCCTGATTCACCCTCAGGCTTAATTTTAACATGGTCACATCAGAGAGCTGCCAAGTGAAATAGGTCTTCTGTCATTGGCCTCTGAGGAGCTAAAATGAAAGTAAGTGGGGGGTCAAGTGGCTCACTGAGGAGCACTTCAGAGGTAGTAACTGGGGTGGGATCTCATTCATATTCCAAGCATACATTACCAAAACTGATCCAGACATTTGAACCACAAGTCTGTCTCTTCAGCCTTTAGGATCTCAGCACCATCACCTCTTAATCACAAACCAGAAGAGAAACCAGTTTAAAAACTTCATAAAACAGTGAATCAATGCTTCTCTCTTAAGAGTCGACACTACTGATTATTCAATCAACAGAAAATTAAACAGCACTACTATTTTGACTTTCAGATGATTTTTCAAGCAAAAATGCCCAAAGTTTTCTGGTCCCAGCTTCTCCAATGCAATAATTTGGTGCTTTTCTCCTTTTTAACAGAATTCTAAACTGTTAACTAAAAAAAAAAAAAACAGATAATTAAATTAATCAGTTAATGGGGAAAATAATGGGTAGAATGCTGAAGCACAATTTGGACCTTGAAGCAACATGAATCTGGACAAAAAGTCTGAAGCAGGCTCAAGACAGCATGAGGGGTACTGTACTACAGCAGGTTTTCAACACGGAGCTTTGGTCATAATCCAGTTTCTACTCTGATTGTGTAGAAATATGAATCAGCACACAGCTTCTGTTATTAAAGCTGTCACCACATTTGGGACACAGTGCAACAAACTGCTATATTTAAAGCTCTCTAACCACTGTCAGAAGAAATACAATGCAATATCACCATCTCCCTTCACTTCCCTGTGACATGATCCTGCATTAATGAGTTCTGTCACATTCTCACTAAACCACTCCTGTGTGTACGGATTTGTACTTTCACTCACACAAACACAAGCAGCATTTGGTTTTGCCTTTAGTGAAAAATGCCTTCTAAATCACTGTGATTTGATTTTACTGTAATTTGATACTGCAATGTATTTTATTAGCCTGTTTTTCATTCAGTTGACTGCAGTTAAAAGGTTGAAAAAAATGTTGTGTAGGGTAATTAAATGGTAAAGTAATTTCTACTAATGTAAAACTGTAAATCTGTTGCAATCAAGCTTCCCAAGGCAACCCATCAGTTCCACTTTAATGAAAATTGACGTTTTCTGGCTATAAATTGGCATAACATCATGTTCTGGATGTTTAGATTAAAAGCCCTGAAATATTGACTAAAATATCTTAGTATAAGTTATTGAGGCTGGGAATATCTGGGCATCTCATGATTTCATTCCGACTGAGATGGCTACAATGAGATTATAAAACAATTATCAATGCATCAATGCTCCAACACCCCTACAAGTCATACATGTAATGACATGGAATATGGGTTATTATTATATAATGGCAGATTCACTTAAACAGAGAGGAAGGCCTATTTGAGGCGATTATAGATGACACCTTATGTTGGCTCTCATGAATGGTCAATTTGATTTAAACCGTGGAGACGTAATTAACAAACTGAATAATTAAACTGATAATTCAAAGTACCATATTGTCTTATTTATTTTACATACAGTGACCTTGCAAATTCAAGAGCTACTCACTTTCAACTTTCCCACCCTGATTTCTGAGCTGTCATCCAACCAGACACTCAGACTGTGAATAGCTGCGCTTTAGCAGACTGACACAGAAAATATCAACGGAAAGAACAACAGAAAGAAGGTCAAACAAATCGAGGAGACAGAGCCTGTGGCTGCTGAATAGAGCAATTCTGAATGAAAAGAATTAGAAAGAAAAAAATGACAGTAAAAGACTCTTGAGCTGGAAAGCCAACGGTATACAGTGAGAACTAGTGCTACTGTTCATATCCTTGAGATGGGTCACACCAGATATCCAAGAGATTGGTATCACATTGCATAGATTAGAAAGTACAAGAGGCTGTGTTATCCCAGGACAACCCTCAAGTTTGACCTTATAAAGATATAAACTACTTTGACATACTGCTAACAAACGATCAAGGAAAACTTTTTAAAAATGTATACCCAAGTATCTGATGCATACAGATAGGAAACTATAAACAGCTGAATAAATGAGAGCAGAAACATAAACATACAGATACAGATACTTCCACAGGGACAAAGACAGACTCTGAATGGTTCAATGAGAAGGAAAGAGAAAGGGAAATGATGTGAATCGTGTGCTATGGCCTTCACAGTTACCAAACGAACACCTGTGAGAGACGCTGGACTGATGTGTTAGACAGCTCTCTCCACCACCATCACTGAAACACCAAATGAGGCAAGAATGATTCCAAAAACTTGTCAAATTTAGGACAAGTAGCACTGAAGCTGTTCTGGATGCCAACACCTTACCAAGGCACTTTTGTTTCAATTCGTCACCCATCTGTTTCTTACATTATAGAAAATTGTAGCAGTTGTGCTGTGTATACAAAATGCTTGCTCGTGTAAGTCATAAGTCAGAACTATATTGTTGGAAGGCAGCCTGTACCCGGTTTGCATTCCAAGGAAAATGGATAGCCAGAGCACAATAAATTACTCCCACTCTGAATAAACTGCTGTAACATGGATCAAATTGCTTTTTCACTCCGAAGTGTACAAAGGCACAACAGCCACTACACCCACAGCTGAACATCCCTCATCTGGTCTCAGGCTTTGCTGGAAAACTCTTGTGAAAACAAATCCAGAGCAGTACACACAACAACAACAGCCTCTCGATGACACAGATAGTAATCTCTGGCTGCAGCACTGCATTTAAAGCTACATCTGTTCAACTCCAGCTCACACACCAGCCAAAACGCTGGGCCCAGTCAGAGAGGCACACAATAACAAACACATTTTTACACCATGCAAAGAGATTTCAACTGGATCTTCATGCAAAAGCTCAAACAAAACACACAAGGTTGAAGAGAGTTGAAAGGGCAACCCCTTTGGTTCAGCACTTACCTCCAGAGCCTCCAGGGTCACAAACCCTGTGATGGAGAATCCATCGATGATGTCCTCTTCAGCAGAAGTAGACTCCTTTCGCTTTCTACGCGGGGGTCTCGGGCGGGATGAGCAGGGCTCCCTGTCGCCCTCCCGCTCCGAGTCAGAGGAGAAGCGAAAGAGGGAGCCCTTAACATGGTTGTTCCTTATCCCATTTGATCTCCTCTCCCGATCCCTGGCTGACCTCGACTTCCTCTTCTTGCGGAGGCCACTAGATCGGGGGCCATCCATGTCCTTCATGGGAAACATCCAGATAAACCCTCCTCTTACAGAGAATGAAACTCTTCAAGGGCCAAACACTAGCACTGCTTGACCCCCACTCGTGTGAAACCCCCCTAGGAGAATCTCCACAATATCCAAGCGAATGTTATCAATGTGTTAGATCCAAGGTAACCATGTAATATCCAGCAGATGAAGCCTTTTACAGGAACTCAAAACTGCATAGAGTCACTGAACCACGTTAGGTTCCAAGCAACGATCCCCAAAGGCAGTCCATCAAATCCTACGACAGAGGTGTAAAATGATCTATTAAACACGTTATCACCGAGCTGTCAATTCCGCCAGAGGAAGAGCTTTTCAAGTTAAAGCAAATATCTGCTCAGTGAACATGTCCCGCCATGGTGAGTTGAGCAGGTGACGCCACATCTTTCTTCTCCAGGAACCTACTTCTCTTACCCAAGGTCAGCAAACTCTCCCTCCTGCAAGATAAAGACAGAGAGGGAGGGAGAGAAAGAGCATGCATTTGCAACATGTTCACTCAGCAAGTTCAAGTGTGCATTTAGTCAGTGAGCCATTTCCCAAAAGGTGCTGTACACTATACAGCAGGTTATTGCCATTCTACATAATTCAGGATGAATGTTTTATTGGGGTGGCTACAGTCTCATCTGCTAAGCATACTGTGTTTTCTTACACTGTCAGGTCATTAAGCCCCGGGATGAGATGATTATGTGTTGTAAGTGCTCTTTTACGAGTGTCTCTGAAGCTTTTGCCAAGCCAGTAACACAAACTGTCTTTTTAGTGTTTCAATTTCTTTAATTATGTAGCAGAATTTTCACGTAGACTACTTGGGTGTCCTAAGCCTCTTAACATGAGCTTCTTGTTTTGGCAAAACATCTTCTAACTTTGAGTTACATTAAAAAAATATATATATTAGTGCAAACAGAATTACAAAGTGTGACAGCCAAGCTTATTAGTAATCGTACTTGTTCTACCTCAGTGGTTAAAATGGCTGCTATTGTGCTTGAAAGAAAGCCTTAATGAACTAAAATGTCGTGTTCTGAGCAATTAATCAATCTCTCCAAAACCTATTTGTTTGCAAACTACATTAATTTATACAACAATCTCTATTTTAGACACCAGATCCATATTTACTTATGACATTAGAAATGATGTTCCATTTATTCCACGTGGTGTAACATCTTCAGTATCCAACTTAAGGCCAAATAACTTAAGACTTCTGAGCCGCCAATTCTGGTAGGTCATCTATCAACTAAAGGAGAAGTGATCTGAAAGCTCTTCTTGAAAAAAGAAATTCTGACTTGTAGACATCCATCAAACATCAGTCTAAATTAACATATTCATCATGACAGCCCTCTCTCAATTCACCGTTTATTTCTTTCAAAACATTACCTTGGTCGTAACATCTCAATCGAATATTAAATGAAAATTCCACATATGAAACAGTAATATTTCTCACTCTCGTTCTCAATAAAACAGATCTAACTGAACAGGGAGCTATCCTTGAGGTTTTACACACTCCATTTAGAAATCAAGACAAATGTCAAGACACTGAAATGCCATTCTGCACTTAACCATAGAGCATAGCGGGTCATACCTTCACTGTCTGACACTGAAGGCATCTGACTGCTTTATGATATTATGATGCAACATTCAACAGCTTGCAGTCTTATTCTGGATCATTCTCACGGCATTGCCTTCAGTCTAGGCCTAAAGCCACTGAAAGTCACTCTGGCACTGTAGTCTATTGCACATATGGCTTTTCTATGTGTCCAGAATATCAATTCTCATCCATTACATCATAGAAATGGCATTCAATGGGGAAGAAAACTGGATCAACAAACTGCAGGCTTTCACAAATTCTTCCTCTGATTAATCATGCATCAGACATGCTGGTGGACACCTTTTCTGCATCACCACAAAAACCAAAACCAATCTGTCACAGTCAACCACCATCTTCAACTTTACATTGTCTCCTTGGACACAGGTTGTCATGTAATGTAGCTCATCTGGATTCTGCAGCATACATGTAGTCCCTCTATGATCTCCTACACCCTGCAAAGTCACAAATGTTTTAAACATGCACTATAAGAGGCGTTTTGCTAAACAAATGGCTCATAATCAAATGGACACATAACAAAGGCACATCTAACAAGCCAGCATGCCAACATTTAACTATGCAGCAACCTTTTCAGAAATATCCCCTCCATGCAGATGTTCTGCCTTCTAACAACCCCAAAAAGGTTAAATCCACCTTTACTATAATAACGGTCCTAAACCCCCCCCCCCCCCCCCCCCCCAAGTACCTATGCCTTTAACCTGATGCCCCGTGCCAGCACTTATCTAATGACACACACACACACACTGCACAAATAGCTCCCAAAATATCGCTTAATTCAAGAAAAAAAAACTGTATTCTAGCACTCGCCCTGGCTTTTTCTAGCTCAGTGAAAGACTCTTTCCCTTGTCTTCGCTCACAGTCCCTTTTTTGTCTGCCTGTGCTGTCAGTAGAGATCTCAGGCTCTGTAATCCAGTCCAGCCCACAACAGCAGCAGCGGACTGGCACTGCCTCCTGCTCCGGCTCTCCAAGCTTCATTTTCCACAATAAGACACACAAACAAAAGCAAGCCTCTCTCTCTCTCTCTCTCTCTCTCTCTCTCTCTCTTTTTATGCTCCAAGACACGTCATGCAAAACGAAGAAATGCAAACCCTTGCGAGTGGGGAGGGACCGTCCGGACAAGTTGCAGGCCTTCGGTCACTCTAAACAGATAAAAGCACAAGAAGGTTTGGAGCTGACAAAATAAAATCCCGCAAAGGAAAACCATCGGGTATCTCCACCTCCTCTCTCCCCGGATCCGAGCTTCAGGATCCCGGAGAAGGGGGACCGGGGCGCAGTGATACGGCGATGCCGCAGTGCCGCTTTACAGGCTGCACGCTTCCTCCTCGGCGCAAATAGTGCTGTCTCTGGACATTTCGGCAGGCTACGAGTTGCGATGAAGAGACGGCGTGTGCAGGGGCGACACGGCGGAGTACGAGCAGGAGGAAACCAGTCCGCACACCCTATTACATTAACATTCGTTTCAAGCGCCCTTTTTTTTCCCCCTCTCCGCCTCTCGTACATTTTTATGCCCCCCAAAATAATTGTGAATTCAAGTAGGTGGTGCAAGTAGGAAGTAATAAGTTTGCGTATGAAATAATGACAATAGCTATGTACAAAAAATAAATAGTTTGCTATAGTGGTTGGTCTTTTTAGTTCATTTGCCTCAGCTGTATCAGGAAATGTGTTTTTTTTTTTAAAAATGCATTTATTAGCATAATTGGTCAAACATGAAAGGAAATTGAAAAGTATGCTAATAACACCTTCGAAGCTGTTGAGCATGCTAGCGCTACACTGCCTGAAGTGAGTCGTTGTTTTTTGTTGTTGTTGCTTTTATCGAAGAAGGCAACAAGTAAAAAAAACAAAAAAAAAAAACACACACACACACACCATTATTTAACATACATTAACTGTTCAGCTCACTGTGACATACTTCCAATATTAAGTCGTACACTTGACTGCAGACCTGCTCCTCTGTAAGGATACGCGCCGGCTCAGGTGTCGTTTGGCTCATGAAAGCGACGGAAAGCTTTTCGCCTCGGGGACACCCGGCAGCCACCTGACTCATCCTCCCAGTTCAACAAACACAAACAGAAAAGTCTGACCTAAGGTACTGTATCCATGAATAATGAGACGCTAAACAAGCGCAGCATATTCAGTGCATCTATTCGATTTGAGGAGATTTACCTTAGGAAACTGTGTCTCTGCAGTGGGTGTTTCAGTCTTAAGACCTCTCTAACCAGACCTCAATTACCTGCACCTGTGCGCAGTGGGGTCGCAGTACCCATTGCATTGCACCGTTCCAACAGCTGTATCAGAGATACAGCCTAAATGCCCCTCTTGCTGGATACAGTGATTGATTTGAAAAATGCTTCGGCCAACAGGTAACCATAAAGTAAAGGGGCTCTGCGGCTGATTCATGACTGCTGCATGATTTATTGTATTGATATTGTGTTGCCCTTCAGAGAGAAACATGATTATGTGAGGGGGCACTCGCTCACAATCCAAAAATGCATCATTTACCAGGAATGAACGCATCCACAACTTGCCATGGAGCTGTTTAGATTTGCTCTGAGGGGGTCACTTGGCGCTGGTTGTTCGGCATCGCTCTTGAAAAAACACCGTCGGCTCAAAGGCCAGCATTAGATTCAGAAAACTGTAAGTGTCAGTCGTCTGCTGACTGTTTTGCAAGTACAGTTGCTGAAATGTACATTTAGGGACTGATCTGCTCGAGTAACACACTAACGCACTTGTGCTAGATAAACTACAACAGTTTTGATAAACCATTTATCAAGTTCAGTTCGAAAAAAGGCGATGTGGCCTTGGGCTCTTTTGAGTTTTGATGATCATTTACTGGTTCGTGACACATAAACTGAATGATTCATTTAAATATAACTGTGAAATAAACTGATGATTTAGAAAAAAAAAAAAAGAAAGCTGTAAATATATAGTTTCACATTAAACACAGTACAGGCATTTCCATCAGTACCGAATGGATGCCTTGTAACAGATGTCACTTCAGCATTACACAAACACATATTGATTTTTCCCTTAATGCCCATAGGATGAGCATTTATAACAGTGTGAACACATCAGTGGGACTTTGAATGGTAGTGGTAGTATCAATGATGATCAAATGAGTTGGTGGGTGAAAGAGAACAGCACTTAATAACAGCTTGTTGAGCACACTTACTGTATTGCCATAGCCTCATAACACTGATCAGAATTAAAGAGGGAATGAAAAATGATGGTGTCACACACACCTCTCGTGCACAGGAGTCAGCGATTGTTACAGCGTGGCAATGAACTGGTCCTCTGTGAACAGGGAGACCATGGGTGGGCTGTGTATTTTTAGCCTGGTTTAATGATGCAGAGGCTGAGTGGTGTGCCTTAGAGCTTGCAAAAGTGCCTCAATTCCCAGCGCTCGGTGGAACAGGGACCCCACCAGCCTGTAAGAATAATGCCAGGGGGTACACATGCACTTGACCCCCGCTCATCTTCGAGGAGGAGCGTCCTTGTGACAAAGTGGCATGGCAGGCGAGAGACGACAGCGTGGCGG
Organism: Diplodus puntazzo; assembly: GCA_963678695.2. NCBI lineage: Eukaryota > Metazoa > Chordata > Actinopteri > Spariformes > Sparidae > Diplodus > Diplodus puntazzo. The sequence goes on along the minus strand of OZ023167.1, from coordinate 14,693,424 downwards.
CTAATTCAGCTCTCCGGGCCTCCGCTCATTAGGTGGGGAAGACAAATGTGCTGCCCTCCCCTCCCCTCTGCCTCACCATAATCAGCTTTAATTACACCTTCGCCCAAACTTTCCCTGCCTCCACAGCTCCATTCACTGTCACACAGCACTCAACTGGATACAGGACTGGTGTTAAGGCTCCAACTAACCATTATTTTCATTAATTTATCTGCATTTTGAGTCTATAAAACATCAAAACTTTGTGAAAAAAGCTGATCACAATTTCCCAGAGCCCATAGTGACGTCTTAAAATTGTTTCTCTTGTTCAACCAAAAGTCCAAACCCCAAATCTCTTCATGACCTATCATTAATGACCAATGTGTTCTCACTCCCAACACATCAAATACAGCAAACTGCTCAGTTGCTCTATACGCTCCTAAATCTGACGCTGTAGTTTACTCTCTAGTGTGATTTCTGCAAGCTCTCCTCTAGCATAGTATAAAGAGTAAGATGAGTGCAGCTCATTGGGGGTGGTTCACATGCGGTAATTGCCAGGGTTTTCATCTCATGTGAGTATATATCAACTTATAATAACTGAACGTTATGTGAATACAAAGCAGGATGTTTTCCTTAGCCAAAAGTGCAACATTTTGCTTGAAAAATGACTGAAACAATTAATCGATTATCAAAACAAGTGGCAACTACTTTTTCTTTTTCTTCACTTGATCCAAGATCAACTAATCATTAAAGCTCTGTCTGGTATTTTGGTAACAGCACAAATTATTGATTACTAACATTCCTTTGGCAATGCTAGTCTTGCAGTAATGATGACGACGAAGCTATCATTTCATTAATAGCAGCACCGACCGTGGCTTCCAGCCTCAACAACTCTCAACACAACAAAAGGGTCAAAGCTAATCCTTTCCACATGTAGCTTCTCTAACCAGCTATAATAACAGTCCCTTGACCCCCATCTGTGGCTGGGTTTAAGCTCAATCACAATGTGTTGGAATATATACTTACCTTAGATGTTCCCGATAAGCCGGAATCAAATCAGATCAGCAAATCACACTTATATAAAGATTGTCAGATTTTTGCAGGTATTTTCCACACACCATGCAAGCCTGAAAAGAGCTCATAACAGGATGAAGCCCCTGGGAGAAGTCAATCACAGGACAACCATTCTTGCTAAACTGGCGTTACCTTGGAAATAAACAAAATGCCTGTCTCCTGTTACAGCACATATTTATCTTTAAGTCTGAACGCAACGCATCAGTCCCCCTTTTTCCTCCTCGGCGTTTCACTCAGCAGATGGTGGTAATTAGAGAATCAGAATCGCAAAATAGAAACATACACATCACCATATTATCTCACACCTGCCAGTTACTATCTTTTACCTTTATCTTGTTTGTGTTCATCTTCATCATTATTATCTCTGCTTGTCAGGAAGTGGGATGTAATGACACTTGCATAATGCAAGTAGAATTGCCGGGTACTTAAGAAGAAGAGATTCTCAATACAAGAATGAGCTCATTTTCCTCCCCCTACAGGTCTGCCTACAAGCCCTATAATAGCCCTTGTTACTTGCACTGCGAGTGCAGAACAATAGTCCTCACTTAGATATTCCCCTCTGTAGCTGTGCACAGTTGGATAGAGAACCATCTATTCTCCTCACTTTGTTCTCTCCTGTTATAGTCTCTTTGCAAATATGATTTGTTGACACTATTCATCAAAAGGTATAGTGGAGGCATCAGTGGCTCTAACACACGTGCGTGGGAGGCTTATTATTCATCAAGTGGTAAATGCCCTCAAAGTACATGGAATATTTGCTACTAAATTGTGGTACATAACCCTCTGTTCAAGAGCTGACCTAAATTATGAATAGTGTCAATGTGTCCCTACTGTCAGATTAAAGACAGAGGCAGCATATAGAGCGCTACACAAAAATGTGAGAACAGATTTCACTGGAATGATAAAAATGTTCTTAAAGTAGAATTGTTAATTGGACTAAATGATCATACAAGATCAATATGACTGAGGCTTGTATGTGTAATAATGACAGCATGGACTGGAAAAGCCTCTCTGGTCTTAATATATGGGGCCTGTCAAAATCCTCCTAGCTCACGGTTCTTCAGCTGGCATGTAGGATCAATCACCGTTTACTTTTTATGTATTTGATAAGACCCACATTTACCATCAGGGGAATAAGAAACAGACATAAATTGAAAAATATATACTGATTATGTATGATCAGTGTACTTTTTACTGCACTATACAGTATATTTGACATTTATTGTTGCTGTTCAGTGTTCACAATAAATTTAACATGAAAAACATGCTAAACTCAAGTACTGCCAAAGATTAAACCAGTGGCTCTTCATCTTTATAGCTTGTGAGCCCTTAATAAATGCAGTTGTCTGTTTAAGATGAGTTCCACCAAAGAAATTTTCCCTCTAAATCTCTCAGATAGACTGTTTTCAAAAAATGTTCAAGGCCCAAAGAGGTAAAATGAGCCAATATTTCACCAAAAAAGATTAGGGCAAAGTCCAGAGAATGAATACACATTTATGAAACAACTTCGTGGGATGAGAAATGGAGTAGAAAACAACCTTCCAGTATATATATATATATATATATATATATATATATATATATATATATATATATATATATATATATATATATATATATATACATATATATATATATATATATAAAAAAACTAGCTCCGCTTTCACCTGCTACCACAGTTAAATGTTATTTACACACTGATAGGGGTGGTTGTGGTTCAGGAGGAAGAGCAGGTCGTCTACTGCTCACAGTGGCAGTTTGACACCCACCTCCTCCCGTCCACATGTTGAAATGTCCTCAGGCAAGATAGTGACACCCCAGCCATTGGGAATGCCCAAGCAGGTACATTCCTCACTGCCATTTCAAAGCCTGGATAAATGGGGAGGGATGAGTCAAGAAGTGCATCTAGTGGAAAAACCCTATGCCCAAATCAAATATGCAGATCATCAGATTTCCATATTTGCCAGACGAGATGGAAAAACAGATGATCTGCGTAGGAGCAGTCGAGAGATGAAGAAGAAGCAGCCTTAATATTGACAATTTAATAATGTCAAATATAATGATACATAACCAGTACTTTTAATACTTAACTGTATGTAGATAACTGATAATGCATCCTTATTTTCACTAGGGAGAGTATTTTTACATTGTTGCACGGGAATGTTAACCTCAGTATAGGATGTGGAGCATGTACAACACAAATGCAGTGCTTCAGCTTACATCAACGGTACAGAACAGAGCGTTTGTGAATGTATGAGTAACACCACTACACGTCAGAATATCTGCTGTGAAAAAAAGACTATCGTAGAAGTGAACAAACAAAGATGTACTGCACGGCTCTTAACAGGGTCTTTTCACTCTTAGAATTAACTGTAGCCCAGGCGTTTTTAATGGGTTCTGTTCAACAGCTGAATTGTTCGGTTTTAAATACAAGCCAGGGTTTGATGTCAGTTGTTCTGAAGGTCTCTTTTTGAACTCCCCCTCATTTCACATGCCAAGGATGACCTTTTACTGCATGTTTCAGCTCTAAGAGGAGATCATTTACTGGTGTTTTCTTTTTTCAGCAGATGAGTTGATGAACTTAAGCTGTTATTCTTTTTTTCTCCTCTTGGCTCAGGGAAGTACTGTAATTTTCCATATCTGTTATCTGTGCAAATAAACCAATATCACTTCCAAATATAATCTCGTGGAAAAGATTTTAAAAAAGGAGAAACAAAAAATAACTCAAAGCCGACATGCTGTTATGTTTACCTACACTGTAGCGGTGTGGAACCATAATAAAACGCCGCTGCGAAGTTCTTTGAATGACAAGGCGGAATATTAAGTATGATAGCTGACCTACTAAAAAAACAGCGTATCTTTAACTAACGATGTTGTCAGATGTGCACGCACTGCAAACAAACACGGTATTCTCTTCATTTCGACAGCACGTCTACAGCTCAATTACAGAAACATTCAGCTTTAACTAATTCATGAGACGACTAGTTCAACATCGAGACCAGCCACTTGAGATGAAAGAGAATGATTTCGGAATGCTTTGCTCGTGTTAAGTACAACTAAGGCCTGATAGAAGCATGTGGTTTCAATTCCAACATAATGAAGTCATGTAGGGTCTTCAGAGGAACTGTGAGGTCGGGGGACGTGTTGCAGTATTTCTGCTATTACAATGTTGAACTCATGAATAATGAAGGTTTCAGATTAAAGCTGGAGTCGCTGTCAGACAGCCTGTAGCATACATTATCCTTTGACAAGAATCACTTCTTCTGCCTTGTGTTCTTAACTGCTTTTCTCAAGTTTGCACTGTAAATATGAGCAACACACTCATTGTTTCCATCAACATCACCAAAAGAGAGCAGCAGTGAGTTACCTGCTACTCATGCACTCCACTGATAAGATAACCTATAACTTGACATTTTTATATTTTAAAAAGAAGTTGCAAATTTATATCTGGGTTTTAGGACTCATTGCTGTGGCACTCAAGAACAAGAGGGTAAAAACTGCCTTATTGCTTGTTTTTCATAGCGATTTTTTTGTTGTGTTGCCACTAACATTAGCCCCGCTACTCCTGGGCATCGAGTCTCAAACTGCAACCAATGCTCAGTGAACCCTTCCACCCTCTTTTCTCGATGCCACTTTAAAGATTGCATGTCACAGAAAAGCCTCACATAATATCTTGTGTCCTTTTGTTAACCTTGGCATCCCTCCCCCCTCCTCCACACACAGAGGCACAGACTCCCGACATCAGACTAATTGTGTTTTTTTCTATTTTTTAAACTTTAAAATGAAAACCGGGGGTGTATTTTATTGTGCGGGAGAGAGTGGTTGGTTAAGCCATGGAGATGGGAGGATGGTGTGTGCGTTTAAGTGTGTGTGTCGGTAGGGAGGGGGTCTTTATGGAACGGGAGGCGAGGATATTTTCCAATTATTCGGCCCCTTCTCCCTCCCATCTCACAGGGCAAGGGAGGCAAAGTCGAGCTCGTTTATTAGTATTAAGGGCTTGTTCCCCCTTCCCAGGCAGCCCTCCCCCTCTCTCCCCTGCAGCAACCTTGCAATGCACACAAGATCACCCTAATATAATTTGTAAGCCGCCAAATGAAGTGGATTGTAAAAGACAAAATGACATGAGAAATGTTTTTTTTCTTCTTCTCCCTTTTGAGATGGGGGCTCCGGTGGGGAGCAATATATGAGCAGGGGAGGTAAAGTGACAGGAAAAGGAGAGAGCAGGAGGGAGGTGAATACACTATGACTCCATTTGATTCTCATCTCTCTCCCACTGCAACGAGTTGCCGCCTTGCATTATTGGAGATGAGTCGTTTTACAGTCATTAATTTACTGGCCCACCTACTGGAGTAGTCCATTACAGAAGGAGCCGGCGTCATCAGAATGGAACCTCAGGGGTGACTGTGCTTTTACAACATGTGTTTCATTAGGTGCCCATAAACACAAAATGTAATACAAATATGGAAACTGTTAGTGGTTATAAAAAACAATGGTCTATGCAACAACTGTGGTCTCACAAAGGATGCAGACTAGCAAAGCGCCCCCCGGGATAAAACTTGTAATGCTCATGTTTTTGTATTTCCATAATGGAGAGGCATTGTTACCAAGGATTTGGACAGATTATGAGGATCAGGAGGATGATCTCCTTGCAGTATACTCTTCCTCTGAGGATTTCATTTGGTGTCAGAATGATACAGTGCATCACCAAAAGGACACCAAATGTCAAAAAAACAGACATAACATAAATAGGTGCTGAACAGAACAGTGTTGTCTGATCAGAATCGACACATCTATTACTTTACTCACACATCTTTCATTCGGAAGACACTATTGATAGCTCAAAAGAAAAGAAAGAAAAAACAACTCAAGATTACTATTACAATTCCAGTTCCATGTAAGCATCTGCTGTTAAGAAGGAACCTGATATTCCTTTATTGAAGAACGGAGAGCATAGACTCATCTACAATTAATTGGACTTCCTTATCGGTCTTGAAATGGTAACATTGATGTGAAACCAGATAGACACTACACGAGCCATCAATAAACTGTACATAACTTTGCATAACAGTGATTCCTGGAGTTCCTGTCTCGGGGGACCTGGAAGACTCAGTGAATTAACGCAACTCAATTAAAAAACAGACACTGTGATGTGATAGGTTGATGGATAAAAGCCAAATGATTATGGAAAATAGAGCATAACTGCAACACCGCAGCTTGTCTGCCTCCCGCCCTCTCCGTGTTTTTGCCTCTCTGCACTGACTATTGATTAAAGGAAAACATGCCAAAGAATAATCTGAAACTGGAACTAGTCAGGAGTAAATACTGATTGCACAGTGTAATGGCTGAGGAAAAAGAAGCCATCTGCATATAGACTGGTTCCCTATAATATCGGCTTTACTTTCAATATGCCCCTTTAGAACTGTAACTGGGCTGGATTTTTCCTAGGAGAATAAAGGGGAAATTGCAGCACAAAGGAAGCACCTTTGTGTAACGAATACCAGAAGAGGCATTGTTTTACCTGTTACAACTGGTAAGACTATGGAAAGCCAACACTGCAAAAGAAAAAGAACCCGACTGATAGAGGAGGCAAAGTGGAAGAGTGGGTTGAAAAGTTTTCCAGTGATCCAGTAAACAGCCCATGAACCTGAGTCACTAGTTGCTGAATGTGAAGATAAGTGGTTGGAAATATTCCTAGCAATCTGACATTTATGAACAGACCCACCTCCGATCCAATTGGACAGAAACTACATCTTGAAAGGTCAAATAATGCCAAAGCATTTTTCTAGTTTTAAATAACAAAGGTGATACGGACAGTTCCTTGTCAGTTTGGAGTCATTAAAATGAATAACAGTAAATGATTCATCCTCTCAATAACGCTCATGTGCCGTAACTAAACCACCACAATTAAAAGCGGATTATTGAGGGTTATACTTGTTTGTTCCGGAGAAACTTTTATAACACGCCAAGCCTTCTCTCTTCGCTGGGATTCCCACGAGACCGGGCAGAATGTGTGTTGTTGGTGAACAACGAGAAGCTCCATCTGTACTGGCTCAGCCTGTCTCAGTCTCGATCTCCTCCATATGCCAGCTGCTGAAAATATCTCTGCCTCGACAGAGCTGGTTTGCTGCATGCTGCAGTTTAGTGAGCAACTCTCAAGGCACACTTTCCTTTTTATTGAGATAAATGACAACACTGTGATGTTTTTCACACCTTCAGTTCCTTCCTGATGCTGCAGGATGCCAGTGGCTGTCAGCCGGAGGGAGACAGCGGAATATGTGGTTGTCTGCAGAACAAATTAATTTAATCAGAATTTTTAAAATGTCGTCCGGCTAATACGGAGTGACTGACCTCCATTCAACACAAATTACATTTGGATTGTGTGGGATAGAGTTCAGATGAGGAGAAATGGTTCAAGCCAACAGCTAGAATAAGGTTTGGTCGGGAGCTGTCTTTTTCCAGACACACTGTAGTAGGCTCAGTATTGTATTGAGATAAAGAAACATTAAGCAATACCTGATGAAGCAAAACATTAAAAGACGGAGACAAAACAAAGAATTGATTGCATGACTGTGCATAGCGTTTGATATTCATGAAAACTTGAACATACGCACACACAGATTCTCTCTCTACCTGAACATTTGGTCAAACTGTTCGCGACTAATGCATTGGCAAAGGATTACTGCAAAAATTGCTGGAGACATCATGAAACAGAAATCCTGTTAAATTCTTCATGAGAGTGTAAGCTCAGTAGTAGAGCAGAGTAAAACTGTTACAGCAAAGCAAGCTCTGCTGGAAAGACGAGAGTAGGCATGAATATTTCAAGCGCGAACAAATACACATCAATAATCAGACAGATTTCAGTCTGATGGACAGCCTGACTTTTCACATCACAATGGTTACATCAATAAACTCATATGAACAGATGTAAAAACCTGGTGAACAAACTTGCTTTCGTCCATCAAAGCAGACATTTGTAGTTTGTTCTGAAGGTCAGGCCCCTTAGAGTTACACTGTTAGAGAGTCAACTTTCTTTGACCTCGCTGTCTGTGTGAGTGAACCAGTACACGGTTCACAGGTTTTGTTTCTGCCGGCTAGGTGTGGAATTCTTAAATCAGATGAAAAATGACTCTCATAACCGTAGCGTCATCTGCTCAGATGCACCACACAAGGCAAAACAGCTGACGAGGCAGCTGCAGTCTCCAAGTCAAGGGTCTTAACAGTTTTTTTTTTCCTCCCCTTATAGTAAGTGGTTCACTCATGACAACAGCCTCAGCCTGAAAAAACAAGGTACGAGGGAAGTGACATCCACTCAAGCAAAACAAGAACACACAATCCATTCAAGTCTGATTTTGGAGAAGCACCGTCACCAAATTCAAAGTCGGCACATGTCCGCAAACCACAGTTGCATTCAAATTTGTACATATCAAACGTACCAAATGATATGCTTCATATCAAATTCACATCACACGTTTATGAGCTGACTGTCATGTCAGATGAATAGCTTCTTGGTGGCATTTACAGCGAGGCAAGTCAGAGAGTCTGTTCTGCAACTTGTTGTTTTACTATTTGTATGCATGAAACCACTGGGTAGATTGAACTGGAAGATAAAGAATCAACAGTTTAAACATATCAGTCGTTTCCTGAAATGTACATTGCAAACATTTATTCTGATGATTAGACTGATTAAGGATGAGTTTGTTTTTTTTCTACATGTGTCTTTTGATAATACATTATTAACAATTGCATGCCTGAAAGGACAACACCTCAAGGGCATGAAAGCTTATCTGAAAGCATCTGTTTACATCTTTTGCTGCTGCTGGCAAAAGATCAAATTCATGTGAAACATGAGGTGAATTATTTAGAATGCAGTCTTAGATCTATCTTTAACTTCCATCAGAAGAAGAAACATTTTAACTCTTCACATAAGAATGGACATTTTTGCGCAATAGATTCCACTACCATGAAACCACTAATTAGTAACCGGTCATCATGAGACATCAGACTGTTTTCCTGAGTTGATGATCGAATTAGCTCATTCAGTCAACAGATTATGGAAGTCATCAGTTCTAGTATGTGACAGACAGCCACAGTGCAGCTTCTGTCTGTGCAGACCTCCATCATTGATCCTTGCTCTCTTCACTCTCTGACAATCTGCCATCACTTCTGTCTCGGGACAATAAACTCAGCTAGGACGGACTGTGTTCCAAGACACTATAACAGGCAAAGTGGACAATAATCATTTAATTTCAGTGGAACAATTTCGTTATCACATGATACAGATAAAATAAAGTTGTGATCAAAACAACTGTTTTTCTTAAGACTATAAACTAATTGCTTTGTGTTACTAAAAATGCATTTGACATCTCTTGACCATGCATTAATTAAATCAGTTAAAAAGGAAAATAGAGCCATTAATACAGTATGTTTGTGACTAGCATTATTTCTCTGTGTAGCACACAGTTCCTCATGACTGTTATAGTGATTCTAATGAATTTTATTAACATTTGGCACGAGGTCTGGCTTTATGAAATTTACACAGGGCAAATTTAAATATTATGTCACGAGGCAAATTAAGATCCATTAAGCACATTTGACTCCTTAAAAACATACCAATTGTTGCCATGGTGATCTGCCTCTGATCTTATGTAAAGTTTACAGTTCATGTCTTTTTGCTCTTTATCTCACAGCTTGCAGGCCGTGATCACACACAGCTTGTTATCATATGCGAGGCCCCGAGCTGATGAATGGGGTACCTCTGAAAGCTTTGATGGCATAATGAATACCTACAGGAGGGTGGGAGCATTGATTGTCAGCCAACTATATATCTTGACACATTACATTATTTCACAGGAGTGCTGGAAACACCACTGCACTGTGAATGGCAGGCTACTAAAAACATATTGATAGACTGCTTGTGACAGATAGATAGCTGAGTGTTCCAATCTGGCAAATAGACTTGAAATACTGCAGGTTGTCTTTAAGCTGCCCGACTCAAGGTGCAGTTCAGGTCTTAAGCCATGCAGATCTCAGACGTGAGCGACATTATCAATAAGCCATCCATCATTAACTAAAGCTGTTTCAGACTTTCAGAGGAATGATGTTGAGGATTATTAGATTCAATCAAATCTCTTGCCTACTATTCCACATCCAGTTCTCTTACCTTTGTGACCGGACTGAATACCATCTGGGGAAACTGTATAATACCCTGGGGCCTGAGAGTCTGTTCTGTATCCATTTGATATCCTGTAACACCATGTAAAAGCCATTTGAACTGTGTGAAATCTCAGTGGGTATGTCCACCCATATGTACAATAGGGAGGGTGAATCATTTGAGCTTGCCACTGAACAATGTATCTCAGGAGGAGTGTCAAAGACAAAGCTAGCCCCAGTTGCTTAGCATATTAATGAGAACCATGCTTAAATACTGTGAGCATACCATTAGTCACACAGATTATAATTCTCCCAACCACATTTATCGGAGCCAACGGAAATCTATATCTCGCTGTTCTTTTAATTGCTCTAGTTAAAGAGGTTCCTCCAACTCACTTGTAAGGTCAGCAGCACAGCTGTTGGGAAGAGTTTAAGTGACTTGAGCATATCACATTCCAGAGCCACGCAGTCTGAGAAGTGGATGGTTTTATCATTTACATCAAGAGGTTTCTCAGTTCAAATACCTATCGGGTGTTACAGAAACAGAAAGAAAGAAAAAAAATTGTGTTTCATATCACCACGTCTACAATATATGTCATATTACCTTCACACTTCATGTATAAGAGCTGACCTTTATGTCAGGAGGTAGAGGGGATGGTGATATGATGTTACAGAGACGGCTGACAAGCCAGAGACCACTATTGGAGACAATGTTGTTTCAAACATTCACATGTTACAAGCGTGAAGCTACTGGATATTGTTAAAGAGATGTCACAACTTTTTGGAGCCATCTTTGTGGTGACTGTCAGACTGAAATGGGAAACTATCATCAGTCCCCCGTCTTAAAATATGATGCTTTGAGTGGAAACATCTTGGACTTTAATCCAGTATACTGGATTTCAATTGACACAATGACCTTAAGGTGAAAGAACTGACTTTTTGATATGGGGATATTTGGAAGAACTAAACCCCATATTTGGTGAAGACTGTAGTAGTTGTAGATTTAATCCCCAGAAAATTGGCCTAAAGTTAAAACTCTCTTATCCTTTTATACACTTAGATGAATGTATATTACATGTATCATTCTCAAATGAATTTGCTTTGGCTCATAATGGCTGGAGAACCACTGGTTAATCGCTTGTATTTCAGTGTTTTTGTTGTCTACATTCCAGATGACGTGGCCCTCCGTGTTGCTGTAGTTGACATAGCAACAGTCTTGATGATAGTCAACCATGTTCAGGAAATAAGAGCAGGTATAACATTACAAAGTGTACTGACAATAGCTTTAAAAACTCCACACTGAAATGTCTTTTCATTTACTGTAGATCTCACCACTAACTTATATCTAGTCTGAACAATGCATCCACCTGTTTGTATTTATGTATCCATTTACCCCAGCACGTGGACGTATCATGCTGGCAGCCTATTTCATCCTCCCAGGTCATCACTTTAGCTCCATGTGATTGCAGTGCAGAGGATGGGGCAATGAGGCCCAGTGTTAAGCCATACATCATGCCACTTCAGCTGAGAAGCGGATTGTCAGGATGGAGTGTGTGAAAGCGTCTCCATCTGACGTATCTGGAAGAAAAAATAAATAAACAAGCAAGTGAAGAATAAGAGCAGAGAGCCTGAAGAAATTAGCGGAAGTGTTGGAGATGGAAAGAAGAGAACGATCAACGAGGGAAAAGATCAGTGTTGGATTAAGATCAGAAGAAGATTACAGTGCGATTACCGAGACAACAAGCATTACTATTAACAGAGCCCCGACAAGGCAGGGCAATTGCCTGAGTAATCAGAGGATCTACAGTCTAATGTATAAGCTTAGGAAACCACTGATCAGTGAGATAAAAGAAGGGTGGCAGCTGGTAGACAAGCGTAATGAACTCTTCTCACATCTTTGCTTACTGTAGCTTGAAATCATTTCACGAGACACTGCTACAGCCTGAAATATAGGTTCAGGCCCCGCTATGTTCACATATACATTTCCCCCCTTCATGTCCACACTGACAAATAAGCAGAGGTGAGATTTTCCATTTCCCTTCCCATTCTCAGCCGGTCCTCTCTGAGATGACAAGATGTCAGTCATGTTTTATTCAGTTTCATCCATGTCCTTGAGCAGAGCCCGAGCCTATGCAGACAGAAACACAAGCGAGACAGCTTCATTTTTGCTCAAGAAAGAGAGAGAAGAAAAGACAAGATGAAATGTAGGTAGTTTTGGCTGGTATGCACTGCTCATTCTTTTAGTCCTTGAGCAATGATGCACTGGCATTGTTTAAATAAGGTGTTCGCATAGACCCCGGGAGTGATGAATTGCTCTGTCAGTCTCGATGAAATGAGAATTGAAACCTCTCTCTGAAAAACAATATCTACCACTATGGCACCGAGGCATTACGTCCTCCTGCGCGGAAATGTCTTGATGCTGATTATAATCCTCTAAACACAAAGGATTTTAACAGTAGAAATGTGTGAAAATGACAGGGCTTTACCTCAAACTAAGTGTGTAACAACACGGGTAATGCTGTTAAGGATTTGGCTTGCACACCTTGTTTGTATGCAGTGTGCGTGTGTGTGTGTGTGTGTGTGTGTGTGCGTGTGTGCGTATGTGTGAGGATTCAGGGAGAATGAAAGAAATGCGAGCTATCATAACCAAGCGGCTGTCAAATTATCCCTTCATTGCAATTACACTGCCATGCATTTCACCACTCGTCTGTTAAGCAACAGCCCGCTGTCTCCTGTCAAACCTTTGCCCACCCCCCTCTTGTGCATAGATATAGTCCAATGAGCCAGGTGTGTGTGTGCACACTGTGCGTGTTTGTTAACCACGCAGCCCTGCTAATGTAATGAGCTATGTCAGAGAAAGATAGCAGCGGAGACAGAAAGGTGGGAGGAGTGACAGAAGAGGAAACAAAGCAGCAGGAAGGAGGCCAGGTTTCTCAGCGTAACGAAGCTCATGCATATTGTTAGTGGATGTTGCATCACTTTGGAACAGAAGAAGAATAGCATCTTTAGAGCTGCCAAAGCCAGAGCTTTGTTTGGGAATTGAAGGCTTATAAAAGTGTATTCTGCAAAGCACAATAGAGGTATTTCAACAACAAAAAAAACAAGTAAAAACAGATTCTTTTAAAAATCACTTTAACACTCTTCACAGGGAGCCATTTATTTGACGAATCACTGCGGCATAGAATGTCATTTTGCCAGTCAAACTGCTGCTGTAGGTTTCATCAACAACTCTACACTACACATCTGAGCAGTAATAGAAAAGGACCACCCTTGCCAAGCTAACGGTGTGTCAAGTGGTGCCTGTCCTTTTATTGCTGAGCTCATGCTCTGATTCATGTCAAAAACCTGCTGGAAGCTGAATGAAAAGGTGGCTGTTGCCCTTGTCTATTCGGCGTAGTGACCTCCGCTTTGATAGGGTGAAGCCGACAACAGTTTTTGCCCGTCATCAAGGAAAAAATGAAGACGACGTTGACCCTGGGCACCGTGAGTGCTGCGAGAATGAAAGATAAACTAGAGATGAATGTCAGCGATCAAAGAAGATGTAAGCTAGATAAAAGATGAGATTAGAATACGGCTGAGCAAAACACACACACGCCGCAGACACACACGCCAATAATAACTCATTACGCTGTTTTATCTCGAGGCATTCTATCTAGCTTCCTGCAGAGCACAGAACCACAGGAAAATGTCAGTCTGTAACAGCACTCTTCAACATAGAGTGGTTAAATGAGATGGGAGAAGTAAGTGCAGATAACTGCCTTACCGAGGGAGTTTTCAAACACTAAAACTACATTTGAAATGTATGTCTTATTAGTTTGCTGCAAAACATGTAACATATCTTGTATCTTTGTATTGGTCATACAAATACTGATTTCATAAGAACTCAAGCACTTTAGAATTGCACCAAGTTGAATAACAATAATCCCCTCAAACTGTCCATTGCTGCAGCACCAGCATTCACCCTCTATCTAAAGAGTCTATTTTAAGCCATGTATACACTGTGCGATTTGAGCCCCTTTTTGACTCAATCTTTGAGCTGCAAGACTCATTTAAGAGTCTGCTCCCAAACGGCCGTTGGACGAGACAGTCACAAAACTCTGAAATTCAAGCGTGCTTGTTAGCATTGTTGCTTATACCCACATTGGGGCTTTTAAACTAATCTTTATTGACAATTGTAAATAGCCAGGTTGGTCTGCCAGGGCAGAGGGGCATTTACACATTTAGTATGAGCTGTCAGGTTACGGCATGATGATCGAGCCGTAGAGTGTGAGAACATTGATTGTGAGCTTTGGCTTTATATCGCAGATGATTTACTTGTACAGTACGAGTTGGCACAACAACATCTGTAAAATCATATAGTGCATGCCCAGCTTTAGCTTTTGTCTCTTTAAGCCCCCCCGCTCCTGAAAAGCCCAGTCTGCTTTGATTGGTCAGCTCTCACAAACCTGAGCAGGACCTGCCCACCATGTTTCTGCATCAGCTCTGCTAGTGTTTTTTCAACCATGTCTGTGCCGGGGGTTTGCTGAGGACGGTGACTGTATAGTTGGCAGTCTGCAAGAAATAGGAAGTTATTTTTTGACAGTACATTTGTGTCTTTTGAAAGCATTTTGCTTTTAATTAACAGAAGTCATTCTGGTTCATGGTCAGCACCTTAATGTTTAAACCTAGTGGTTTAAGTAGAGGCTGCTTTCTTCTCGTTCGACTGAAATTACATGATGTTGAGTGTCACTTTATGCAAAAATCTTGAGGCCTTTTCTATGATAACAAGACGAGCCAATAACTGCCACACTAGCGGCTCTTTTTCTGTCTTAAATTGTGACCTGATGATAGTGCCGCATTAGAAGTTGGAGGACGACTGAAGGATGATGAATGTTTGTCCCACTGGTCACTGCGATCCATCTACTTGTTGTTGAGACATTTTACTCAAAACCAAAGCAACCTCATGATGGTGCTGGAGGAAAGGTAAGGGGATCACCACAGTCATTAGGATTCATCCTTTGGGCATCACAAATGTCTTATTACCCTCAAATTCTTTACTACACATTTACAAAAGAGGCACTAACACCGCCAAATGAATTAATAAATGAATGTTTACAGCATAGAGAATGACAGCTGAATCTCACTACACGTTACTAATAATTTTTTATTAATTGTTCACACATCTTAATTATATTTTTTCAGCTTGAATACAGGAACATTTTCTTCAGAAAAGTGCCGAATAAACCCAACATGCTTTGGCATGCCCCTTGATGGCATGCCTGACAGAATTCTAACACTTTGGAAAGTAATCATCCTACCCTCGAGTGCCATCAATACACATCTCATGTAAGCAAGTCGATGTGGTATTTCCAGACTGATGCATCTGTAAAAGCCTGTGCAACTGTGTGGATCAGTGAAGCTGCAGCGCATGAATAGCTTTGCATACATTTACTATGACGAGAAGGTAGTCTTTTGTAGCTGGGCCCACATTCACATATCTGGCTTGGTTTGTTTTTTTCCCCTTTCGCTCTTTGCCTCTACTCGTCAAAACTTCAGGATTCCAAAAAAAGGAGCGTCCTTTGGGATGATTTCCAAAATACAATGGAGCCCGCATCAGGATACACTCTAACCGCATCACATCAGAGGTTTTCGTTGAGAGCAAAATGCTGCGGAGTAACATCTTAATAGTGTTTTCGAGTTGAGAACCAATCACTCCCTCTCTGTGCTGTAGCGTTTTGCTTTTGGCTGTCTGTACAACTTTGGCACTAGTTGCCTCTCCCAGCAGAAGTGTGCACAGATTTAAAGCAGAGAGGGGCATAAAAAAAGGAAGTTACACTATCAGTGTTCTCTGATATACAGAACATATGATGCAATGTGCCTGAAACAAGTCGAACGAGCAACCTAATGGTGCAACAGTGTGTGTGAACATTACCCCATAAAGTTTGCAGTGTCAGTGTTTTTTTATATTTTCTGCAGTTACATGCCTTTTCTTTGAGATATAGCTATCTTGGTGTATATAACTGTTATGTTTTATTGTCATTAAATGTGTTTTCCAGAGCACTGAACAATACACTTGAGTAGAATACCTGAGATGCTGTCTGCTGACTTAAGCAGGGACTCTCAGCATGATGCATTTTGTTTATGGGTCTGTATAAATTTCATTTTATTTCTAATACAAACAGGTTTTTAGTACCAGCAACAATGAAGATGTACCTTAGAAAATGAACTGTAACCAAGACATGGAAGCATTTTCCTGACTGCACTAATAGTTAAGATGAGGATGTGACAGAAAAATGGCTATTATCCGTGTCTATTCTCGAGCTGCATTTTAAAAAAAGATGAAATCCTCAAGACTCTTGCACTCATGACATTAGTACTACTCTGCGAGCCATAGCATTTTAAATTTCAATTGAGTGAGTCACATTCTTGACAGCTGCTTTCTGTAAAGAACTTGAACTGCCTTTAGAAAACTCCAAACCATTAAAGTGACAGATGTCTAACAGTTGTAACCTTGTGCTGGTGAGATTCACAGAACAAACTGCAATAGGTTAGGACACAGTGAGTAAAATGATTCATGGTATAGTTGAACATTTTGTTAAAAAAGCATATTTTACTTTTGTGTCATGTTAAATATGATGCTACCGCCAGCAGGGAAAATCTTAGTTTGCACAGACTGGAAACTGGAGATGACAACACTCACCCACAAGCACCTTGGAAGCGAAACAATTAACACATTATATGTTGTTTACTTAACCCATTAAAAAGAAATGTAAAGATGACATGTTTGCAATTTACCGCAACTGACCATGAAATAGTTGGCCACACAGGACCCACAACAGGTCAGCACCGTGTCAATCTTCTAATCTAATGGCACTGGTACAGTATTTTTACTATTTTTTTAGTATTGTTTTTTTTAATAGGTACATTTTCAGTATTTACGTTTAGCTATTCGGGACAAAACATTAAGGTAAACTCCTCAGAATTTACACATCCAAGTCTTTGGATAAACTGTTGACAAAAATGTCTCAAGCTTTTTGTGGCTCCGAGGGGAGCTGCACAAAATCTGTGGAATTGCCTTGGAACACCGATTGAGGCTAAAGACTCCAATTTTGAAAATAAAATCTGTTGGTGCAGAGTTAGACTGAAGTGAGCTGACCAGACCTCTGCAGCATGCTCCATATCTCTGCTTGAGGCAAGCGGCTCTACTGTGTTAATAGCCGTTCATAACACAACTGAATCGCTGACTAAAGCTGTTGCATTCTCGGTAAAGCAGGCACCAGGTTTTTAAAAGGTGGATGAATGTGTAGAACAAAAAAAGACAGTATCCCTTGCTCTGCTGCATCGATTTTAGTCTTTGTTTGTGTCCATTGCAGTCTGACGATGGGCGATATTTTCTGAGCTTGGCGGAGCGAGTGTAAGTAATAAAGCGGTACCCTCAAGGCTCTAGAACCATTAGCTAAGTTGGCTAAGCGATAATATTAATGTTAATAGTATTCAATCAATAAAGTTGCCAACTTAGATCTTCATGAATGATTGATACACCCTACCAATCCCTCTAACAAAAGAGGACTGGTGTGCCATTATCATGAAAAGCACCAGTTCCCATTATTTGTGCAAGCGTCATCGGGGCTGGGAATAATGTGGACAGGAGTGGAGCTTCGGTGGTGTACTCTTAAGCAATCAACAATAGAAATAAATAACCAATTTGTCATAAAGTATGTCTCTGACAGCTGTCGTGTATAACATTGCATGCTGAACATGTCTCTTCGAAATCATTTTACTTTGAGTTGCTGGATATTATTCATCATGAAAATGAGAGAAAAATACGCGCACCATTGATCTAGAAAACCACAGCTTCAGCCGGGGAAGAAAAACACTTTGTTGTGTGCCTGTCATTTAAAAAAATCCCTGTTTGCCTTTTTAGCTTTTCACACTTAATGCGAGGTATCAGATAATTAGTCTATTTTCATTGCCGAGCAGTTATGTGCAGCAGTTTAAAAAGCCCTCTGAGGTTTCTCATTCTTAAGAGAGGCGAAGCCCACTATCCAATTAATTATTAGGCTTTGAGTGTATAATTTGTGAGGTGTAGAATGTATTTAATAGGGCAAAGCACCTGTGCTGCCTGGCCAAAACAGGACCGGTCTGAGTGTGTGAAATATTCCAACGAGGCCATCCAATTCACACAGAGGTAATGAACCTAAAAACTGATCCAATTCCGCTAATGGCTTCGACTGACCCTGGGCATAATGTGTTGTTGCTTGTTTAATGGCATATTCCAAACCTTGCGTTGGGATTTGATTTTCAGATCAGGTCCTGAGTGAATCATAAGGGATGATAGGGACACACAGAGGAGGAGAAGGCTGTAAAAGCTAAAAGGCCCAAGGCAGACGGCTATCAGTCTTCCATCGCGTCCTCATGCATACTAAACATCTGCACGGCTCTAGGTGAGGCATCTGAAGCATATGGCTCTGACAGCACCATCCTGTTAATGTTAGGCTGGCTGTATTTCTGCCGGGCCAAGCTGATCTTAATCCAAACGCTACTGACTTTGAGGAGAGAACGCCAGTAGTGATGATGACACTGAAAAATACAGCATGGTGAGAGTGTAGAAGAGGATGATTACATCACGATATACGGTATGACAGATTTTCTTTTTTTTAAAAACTAAAAACTAAAAAACTAAAACCTGCCCGTCACATTCTGGACTAATTTTGGAAGATCATTGCTGGATCTTCTTCAGATAACATGAGAAAAGGAAGACTCTGGTTTATTCATGTTCCTTCACTTGTTCTTACGGCAGAGTTAAGTTCTGTTTGTCGTTTAACCATGCTGTAGAAACACACTGCCGCTCCGAAGATCAGAATGGGGATGGGAATATTATTGATTCGCTGTTGCTTATGGGAACATTTCATGAATTATTGATAAGGTCTCCTGCCTTGTGGCTATTTGCATTTTGGTTGTCGTTTAATGAGACGTTTGGGATTTTATTCTGGTAGATGGATGATATGTCAATCTTTTCTTTCAGCATCTGTGCAATTTTGTTTAATTCTATTAACATAGCTCCTGTAATGGCACAGGAAATTTGGGGTCTGCAATACAGAGCTGCTATTTACCTGAAGAAAAACAGAGAAAAGGCAAGGCAGAAATAACCCAAAGCAAAGAAGATGAAAATAAATCACCAGCGCACACCGCCCTAGGCTCAGATCACAACTATGCCTTGCTTAAACGTGCAAAGATGAATAGTTTGCTTTTGCTCACCTGGCTCCCACCTTAGGGAACTATTTGCAGAAGAATCTCTCACCACTTTTGCAGGTTATCTCCTGGAGCATCAACACAGCGCCTCACTCCTAATTTATTCACATTCTCAGGCACCATCCACATCATCTCCGGGGGGAGATGCCTGCCTCCCCAGAAACACATTAAAAAGCTCAGAGTTTAAATCTTCTTCCAGGAGATCACTCAGAGCTCCCTGTCGACATTCGTGAAGCTTCACACAGATCCCGGTGCCGCCAGGCTTACCCCACAATACAGGAGCGAGTTGACAGTGCATCAAGCTGGACGAACGGCTCAGAGAGAATGAGAGACGGAGGAAAAGGAACACGCTGTCGTCACTGTAAATAAATGCTCATTACTTGTTGAGAGAGGACGCAAATAGCCCATTTACCTTCTCTAACTGGTGTTTTGAGTCATATGCTTGTGTGCCGTCAGGGACAAAATGGGCATAATCCATGCACAGCTCTTACTAACCCAAATTTGTCATTGTTAAAGCTGTCAGGCACGACAGCTGGATTAAGGATAATTTAAAAGTACAGTTTCGAGTGGGTGAATGATGGTATTTATAACTGTGAAGTGCGTTTAACTGATTTCTTTAGCTCTACACGATGACATCTATTAACAGATCACTCCTACTATAAGCTGAACCACACGTCAGAACAGTTCAAAACAAGTGAGGATACTGAGCTGCTGCTGTTGGCTTTCTGAACACACTCACACTAAGCCTTAGAGGGAAAACAAACAGGTTTAACATTAAACGAACATTTCTGAAAGGATTTTTTTGGAGGAAGAAATGATATGTACACCTTTACTTTGATAACATGATTTTAGCAATGGAGCAATTTGGACGATAATGTCGTGAAGCAGTGCAATCTTCTAAAGCTTATTAAAAAAAAAAACAGTAATCATAATGGAGGAGCAGCTTTTTATGCATTATCTTGATCTATCCATAGACATCCATTCAAATTCTACAGGAACCATTCAGGAAATGAAACTTCTATTGTTGTAGCTATGCAAGGGCAAAACATACTCTGACACTTGGTTTTTACACTGTATAATGATCATTAGTGTATGAAAGCAAAACACTGTTTATAAACCATAAATGCCATAGTTACAACAGAGCCTAATAGCTAAGCAGATGATTTGCAATAAAGGCTTGAAAGCACTCTGGATTAAATTACAATTGGGAGGGAGCTGCATTCACAGCACAAACAAGAGCCCGCTGCATCGCTTGCATATTATATTTCAAAGCCTGTAATGTACTGTTAGGTTAGGAAAAGCGGGAAATGAACTTCCACCATCGCAGTTTCTCTCTGGCAACCAAATAACACAGAGCTGTTAGTGTTTAATGCACTAACAAGAACACATGTCAGGGGATTTTAAAATTCCCCCCCGAGTGCTTCTTAAAAAGTCTTATCAATGTCATCTACTTCTTTGCTTAATAAGTGTTCAGTGTTTGCCTTAGGAGCTTTCATACTCTTTTTTTAGAAACGGAGGAAAGAAGTCAATCAGTTCATTTGCACAGGCATCGTGAGCATGTTCAGAAAGATGGCAGGCATGTTGTTTCTCTGCCCTCAGGTCAGCCCAGAGCTTCTGGGTGGGTGTTGTGTTTTTTTTTTCTTTCTGCTGGTGTAACTGAGCTCTGCCTGTGTACTCAGTCTCAGGGCACTGTCAGTACATGAATGAAATGTCAGTATGATTTGTCATTAAATTGTGACTGTCTCACTCATCAGATACTGACTTTGGGCTTGTGGAGTCTGTCAAGAATCATCTGGAAAGACTAAAGAAAATCTGCTATAAACAAGGCAGACTTTGCCAGGCTGTGACAGATGTACAGCACACTGTACCACAGTACCTACGACATCGATGACAGTCCCATCAGACTCACCTGTAACTTAGTTTAGCACTAATTAGAAAATGTTAGCATGCAAACAAGCTACATTGAGATTGTGAACATGGTAAATGTCATTTAGCACAATGCACCACTGTGCTTAAAGTAACATTCTGACATCGAAAAATGAAAATATCTCTGCCAATGCCCAACAGTCCTCTTTAATTCAGTCAAGCCTAATCCCTAATCTATCAAATTAAGCATATCTAAACGGCCAGATGCAGATGTTTTATTTGGATCCCTATCATATTGTGTTCGCTCATATATACCTACAAACCCGGCCACCTAAATGTCCCTGATTGATTTTTAGTCAAGATCCATGCATTATCCCACGTAAATCAACTAAATATAAAAATTCCCCACCTTGCAATGTTAAAGGAAGTAGGAAAAAAAATCATGATTGCCTCCTTTAATCAGAACAGCACCAGAACTTAATGGGGTCTATTCTGAGCCGAGACCCATCCTCCAACCAAATTTCATGGAGACCGGTTCAGTAGTTTTAGTGTAATTCTACTGACAAACCAACCAACAAATGGACAGGGGTGAAAACATAACTTCCTTGGCGGAGCGGTGATAAGATGTAGCACAGCACATGGTTTTGCTGCTACAGTCCCATTTGGTCTGTTATGATCAGCGGCTTAGGGTTGCTTAATGTAAGCTCATATTAGCAAACCTTGCAACCTCGATGATGCTCTCTAGCAGATCACTCAGCCAGTTTGTTGACTTTATGACTCTTCTCAACTTTTGCTACTGTTGCACTCGCGTTCGTTTACGTAAATACCATTATCCCATAATTGGCACTTGTGGATGCTCTGCAAGAGAGGTTATATAATCGCTCTTTAATTAACGTCTCACAGAGCTGTTAGCATAGCTATAGACATAGTCTTGTTTTCCCAAAGTCACAGTGTAGAATTTGGTTCCTTTAGTGTCAACAGTGTTCCCTTACATCAAAACAGAAGCCTTTACAAGCACACCAGCTGCATGCTTATTTGTTTTGGCAACCTTGTTATTCCATCTAAGTGAAGTTATTACTCAAAACTGCATTATTCTAGCCCTCTGAATAAATAAAAAACGTGTAACCTAACCCTAAAAAAAGTAGCAGGACCTATGCTGGATATGCTTCGATACATCCCGTGTGCTTATGTACAAGCTAAGTGACACAACGCTTTGAAGCATAGGCTACTGTTTATGATGGCGGGAAACTTCTTTGTGAAAAAGGAGAAAAATGGACACAGAATGTCAGGTTTTACAGGAAAATGGACCAGTTCCAGTGTCTTCACAGAGATTAATGGGACACCATTGTGGTCACAGAACCCTTTAATGTACAAGGGCAATTGCGAACAAAGACAATAAATCACATTTTTGTCAGATTTTATGTTGAAGGCGAGAAATCACCAATCCAGCTTTGAAAGCTAGCTACTTTTCCGCTGGAGTGGAAATGTATGTAAAATTAACCACATTTCTTGATCTCAATAAGTTAAGAATAAATAAGTATTAAACTATAGTGTTGTTTGGTTTCAAACACATTTGTAAATCCACTGTGATCTGCAGATTTTAATGCACATGGAAAAACTGAGAGATATTGTTTTTGTTGCACTTGTTTTTCCCAAGGCATCTCAATCTGTTCATTATCTATTGTCTATTTTGCAAATGGATGCTTCATCAATTATGAACATTTTCACAATGTGCTTATTATGCAATGGCTTAACTGGTCTGGGCCACTTGAGATCCAATTTGGCTGTATGTGGCCCATGAACTAAAATGATTTTGACACCCCTGGCCTTGGGAATGTGGTTCTTAAAAATATGTTGTATTCTGTGGTTTAAAACCCTCACCCACTGTTAAAAAAATGAGCAATTAAAGCACGAATGTCTTTATCCGCGTTAATAAATGATATACCAGGGGGCATTCATCAGGGGATCTTAACATTTAACATCAAAACCTCTCCCAGCTGCCTGAGACACTGTGGATCTGAGTTATACCGCAGCTCACTGTGTTGAGCCTTTTACTGTCACTTATTAGCTCTGGCCATTATTGAAGTAGCAGCAAGCAGAGGTAAGAGATGAAAGGCTGTTCATCTTTCCTTCCCTCGCCCCATCCTCTTGCCTCCTCCCTCTCCCACCCATCTCCCCCCTCCATCTCTTAAGGGCTTCTCTTTGAAACATGGCTGGGAGAAAGGAAAGCACAATAGGTGTGCTATCAAGTGACAGGTGCCCTTGTTGTGCCTTTAGCTCACACTGTGAACAAGCCCTCGGCCGGCACCCTCATAAAACATGAAAGCACTTGACATGTGTCCAGAATTCTTCAACAGAGTTACAGGCGCACAGTCGCAGCCTTAAGCAGACATGGACACACGCAGGTACAACCTTGTGTAGACACACAATACACACACTAACAAGCTTTCCCTTCAGGTTACAAGGCATATGCCTGAAGAAAGTGAACACCGGGGGCTTGCATTAGGGGATTGGCATATTGAATGTATTGTTTGGGTTCTGTTATGCTGCTTTATGTGAAAGGCAGAAGAAAGCACAGTCAGTTATTCTTGTGCAGCCGCTCTGCCGGCAAGGAGAATCGATGAGCTGCTATAGATTTAATTGCATGACAGACATCTTTGCCTCCTCGCAGCGCTACAGTACGTATAGTATGTCAAAGGGAATCAATGGGGAACTCAGTGTCACAATTACGCTATCAAGTGGTGATTGTGTTCGTCTGATAACTGTTTGTCAGCTCAATGGCAGACTGGTTCAATTATTACATTCAGTGCTATTGATGTTGCATTAGCCGGCGTCGCTTTGTGGCTTGCTAAGCAGCTTTTATGCAAAAACGGCCAGCAGCCGTGTGTTTGATATATAGAGCTACATTGAATCTAACCAAGTTGACAGAAGGTTAAATTGAATCGAGTTTTGCCAATGAGTCCTTGAAGACGCGTGAGATGCGCTGGCAGACGAGGTTGCTAAACTGGATTAATTCGGAATTGTCCTTCTGTCACTACACTGTCAGTTCCCCTTTTAAATTATTCACTCTTGCTTTTTTGCCCTCCATCTGCCACATATTGCTTTGTAAACTCTCCCTGACCTTTTCGCAATCCCCTGCGCATTCATTCATGAAATGCATTATTTATACCAGCACCGCCACATCAAAAAGTTATTGTTTACATTAGGCCGTAAAATCATGCGATGTGCCATGGAGCTGGAGCTAAAGGTTCGCGCCTTGTCCTACAACTCATCTGATAATAGCACACGCAGGGGAAGAAAACAAATGTTGTGTGAATACCCCCTCAGATACAACAACAGTTCATCTACATGGTCCCAGCACGGAAGTGATTCAACCTGCTGCTGTGATACATAGCAGTGACGCGACATCAACATCCACCAAGTGAACAGGACCTACGCACGTCTCTGAGAAAAAAAACAACAGCTGTTTCTTTCATGTGTTAAATGCTCCTCTGTGCGCGCTAAGCAATCTGTAAATGCTAAAAAGGTGTCATGAATATGTACATTCCCTCTTCCTTAATTCCGAGTGCTTAAGTTTGACGGACACAATCCTGCTGGATGCTCGCGGTGGCGGCCTAATTAAGTCTGTAGGAACTTCTGACTATATTAAAAGATCTTTCAACTTCAGATATTTCAGTTTCTTGAAGATGTTTCACCTCTCACCCTCAAGAAGCTTCTTCAGAACTGAGGAAGCTTTTTAGAATCTTACTTTAACCGTGTGGATCATATGACTAACCATTTGTTCACACAGAATATGAGCCATATTTATGCGATTGCATACAAGGTCAGTGGAAAGATATGAGTTGCCAGTTAGCTTGGGGCAGTGTGAATTTGGGAAAGCGAGTGCCAGCATAGTTTAAAACAGTTTCAGCTTTGAGCGAATACTGTACCTTTATGAGTCAGCTTCATAAACATATAGAGATGGGAGGAAGGAAAATAGAGACTGGAAGAAAACAACAGAAATAACTGGAGTTACTGAGCTCTGAGATTAGTCAGAGGCAGAGCTGAACACAAACACACAGGCGCTCACCTGTACACCACGACTGGTGTGTCAATTTCTATTGGGCTTATAGCTTATGTCTGCACAGTCTGTACATCGGTTGTTTAGCAGGTGAATCAACATGTACTGCACAAACAATCCAGCTGGTGGTTTCGCACAAATGGTATGACACAGAAAATTACTTCACTATATATCTGAACACATCTTAGCAGTACTGCAAAAATCCACCACCACAAACACAGAAAAAAAGTTATATTTTTT
The DNA here is from genome assembly GCA_963678695.2 of Diplodus puntazzo. Classification (NCBI taxonomy): domain Eukaryota; kingdom Metazoa; phylum Chordata; class Actinopteri; order Spariformes; family Sparidae; genus Diplodus; species Diplodus puntazzo. The sequence continues at coordinate 14,667,827 of OZ023167.1, read as the reverse complement.
TTTAGAAGAGTATGAAAAACTGAAAATAAGACTTACATGGTGCCTTCATAACCTGCCATCAACATGAAGGGGTCTTGGTTATGCTGGCTTGGTTATGACAACCTGACAAAACAAAGACAACATAACTCGTCAATGACTTTATTACAGTTTGCAGTGGTTAGAGGTAAAACACCATGGTGCTTATTCCCTGTTGTCAAACTAGCCTTATTGAATTTCAATTTTCCAAAGTGCGACACTTATGTTGAGCTCAAGTAAAATTCTTCATGACATTGTTACAAAAGGATTTGACAGTGTAATAACACTCAATGACATTTTAATGACAAGTCCAATGACAAGCTGAGGTAGTTATTCGACATGTCTTCTCGTTCAAGGTGAAGTCTCGTTCTGAAATCTCGTCAGAGGTGTATTGTGGTAAGAAACATGTAGTGTCAGCGTTGGTGAGAGGAATTTGGAATTTACCTAGAGGAACTGCAAGCAAGAATTCATTTTAAAAAATCTGGCTGAATATTTAATTGGTTCACATCAAATTTTAGCCTTATTTCTTTTCACTGAAGATTGACTATCTTTCCCAAAAAAAATCAAGGTCACGTATCTTAATAGAGTAAAATAATATACAAAGGGTGATTGACAAGATCATTTATCCTGGATAAGTAAAAGATTGAATCATTCTAAAAGACAATTACGACTTTCAAGAACTGCCCTTTTGGCAGTGAGGATTACAAAACAGATTAGAGGTAAAATCATTGCACACTTTTAGTTGTATAATTCAGCAGCATATTTAAGGGGCATTTAAATGCAGCCTAGCTCAAGGGAACTTGGGAAATCAATGAGCCACAGGGGAGTGTGGGGCTCCGTATGTGTACAGCTTTAACTGGCCTTGGAGGCAAGATTTAAAGGGTGTTTCACGTATAACAACAACAACAATATCCCCCATCAACCCCCCATCTCTTCAGGGATCAGCAGTTTTATTCAGAACCATTTGTTTGTTTCAGCCCACGGTGAGCGCACAGCTATAGGCCAATTTTAACAGTCGTGAGGTAAATGTTCAGAAATTAAACGACTGTATTTAAATAAGGAGAGTGAAAGAATACTTAAATATAAGCTTTGCAGACATTCACATTGTGTTATTCTACATCTGTAGATACTGTACATGCATGGTAGAATGTTTTGTTAAATGCTCAGGATACTTGATACTAAGTAACTAAATGACTCCATTCATTTCCTGTTTGTGTCTGATACCACTTAATGATTCAGAAAAGGAGGTGCCTAAAGGGTAACAATGCTGCAGTCAGCGGGAACAAGGCGGAGCTCAGCGCCCGAGGGTGCAGCGCGCCATTATGACAACAGCCATTTCAACACGCAACCCAAAGACATTTCATGAGCTACTGTGCGGATGAAAGCAGTGCAGTCAGTTTTTATATGCCAAAGCTTTTTTTGGACCAAAGCTGGAAGGGAGACACACAATTAGGTCGATAATTAATATGTGATGAGTCTCCTAATGATGAACATACCCCGCGCCTATTAAACCGACAAGACTTAATTAGGTTCCATAAATTCTTCACAATCCACAGATGCTTGATATTCATATATTAGCCTAATCTTGTTCAGTGTGTGTGTTCAGCGACTGGCAACTATCACAACTATGTCATTCTGAAGCAAAGCAAAGCACGAGAACTTTCTAACATATGCTGGACAGAGAAGTGGGGTTTTGTTTTCTTTTTGCTTCGTGAGAATCGTCCTTCTGCATTTTAACGGAAAAATCTTTTCTATCCTGTGATGAGGGGGAAAGCCTGTCTCGTCAGCCTCTCTCTCCTCCACTGTTGCAACGATGACAGGAACCTGGCATCTAATGCTTATCCATCTAAGTGATTTTGACAAGTGAATCAGGCAGATACCCAATACAGACGACCCCAGCGCTGACCCCACCAAGACGAGCACTGCAGGCTTGCACAGCTCTGACAAGTGCAGACTTCCATCCTGCAAAAAAACAAAAAAAAAGACCCTTGTCCGCTCACTCTGCTGAAGCTCTTGAATAACTGCTAGCGCAAAGAGTTCTACTCATGTTGATTGTTTGGTTTTAACAAACATCTTTTTTGTTTCATGTGCAGTTGAAGTGGTTTATTTTACACAGAGAGTGGTCTATCAATAAAAGACAAAATATAGGTAGGTTTGAATCTAAATGTGTCTTTTTTTTCCCATTCAGATATAATCATTTCTTCCTCACATAAGCTTTTAGATAAACATAATCCACAGTGAAAGAAAAAAACAATCCTGGCAATGAGAGAGGTATGATGAAGTCAGATGAAACCTTTATTTACCAGCTCCCCTCAAAATAAACTGCCACATAACCACTTAGCACTCCTCCATTTGAGTTGCACATCCTCCTGTCTGTGCCACCCGATTTGCACATCCACACCACGCAGAACAAACAGCCTCGCTCTCATCCCATTTCCTGCATAGTGGCTATAATGAATCTTTTATGATTTCATAATACATCCAATTATTCCACCCCTGTTAAAATCACAGTGCACCACCTGGAACCACTTTGGCTTCCCTCTCTTCTAATTTCCCTGCCTCATTTGCTTGCATATTCTTGCCATATATGTAAATGAAAATAACCAATCTGACAAAACCAATAGAGGAGGAGGGAATATTTAAGGCTTCCTCTTCAGAAGACGGGGCTGAATGCGCTCAGACACTTGCAACACTGGGGACTGCTCTTTGTTAAAATACTGGTTTCTGATTAAGCCCGGCAGTATAGCTACATTAGATCAGATAGTCACCACTCGCATTATGCCTGTGCCATATTTGAGTTTATTCAGAGAACGACAGAGCGTTGCACTCTGAAACGCGAAGCCTTTGCAGAGCGGGGCTGAAGAGATTGAGGGAGAAGAGATGCTGAGGTGCTGCAGCAGGCCCACATCTGGTAATGGCTTCTCCATAAATGAACCGATGGATTAAACCTGTCTGCCGGGGTTGCTGCCTTACGATAAAACACATACAGCAGCAGCAGCAGCAGGGGGAAGACGCATGACAATAGAGACAGCTGACAGCCATTCTGCCTGCTGCACAACGGCTCTGTTCAATGTTCCAATCGTATTTATTCTGAGGAGCAGAAATGGCTTTTTCTGTTGCATTCCTTTGTGCTTTTCCTGCCTGTATGATGTTTTCTCACTAACAGCAGTCACATTATGTCACAAGTACATTGCAGCTGTTATCAGGAGCGAAGACCGGTTAGTTCTACCAAAGTGATGCCTTAGTGTAATATGCATGCTACTGTATACATATGCACTTTGCACACAAGCCCACTGTATTTCATGCAGTTTATTTAAAAAAAAGCTATATTAAAACATAACCAAAACCTGAAAACCTGCGATAGCTACCGACCCACAATTTATCCTGGAAAAAAAGTCAAATTTCCTGCCCTGAACAGAAATTGACAACACATGTTCACATTTTTGAGGTCATACAACCTAACAAAATAACAACAACCACAGTTCGCAATCCCCTCCCTTATCTCTATGTCACCACATGAACCAGCACTGGAAATTGCCAGACATAGCAGCAGACAGGAGAATCCTGCTCTCTGCATGTCCACAAGCAGACAGGACCATCTATCTATGGAGTTCTATGTCCTGATTGGATAAAGTCGGCAGGGATACTGGAAAATGTCTTGGGTTACTGACCAAACACTCTAAAACAGTGATGACTTTTAGAATATCGAGAAATTTAACACTTATCTTAAAGAGAATATTTCACTTACAACAATTTTAATAATATATCAGTGTATGTTTGTCTGACTGTCATGGAAGAAAGTATATCATTTTCCCACAGTGATGGCACTCCTTCACACTGTACATTCTATTATGAAACTGGTCAGATTCTGCTAAAATGCAGGCGCAGAACGATCATGAGCAGCAGATGTCCAACACTACCAGTGTCTGCTGCAGAAGTTTGAAAAAAAAAGAAGAAAAAGGAGCACTCTCTGATGGCTGAAAAATATGAGGTGAATAGTTCAAATTATTACTTTCCACAAGTCTTTTTTATTTTTTCATACCAAATCTGAAACAGCCGTGATTCAAATAGCCAGTGTACTGGTTGGAGTGTTTGTACTGACTACACTGAGAGTAAAACTTACTGTCATTACTTTACACTTCAGAGGACTAAAATCCCCAGATGCAGGACACTTTGATCCTGGACAAAGCTACTTCAGTTGCCACCTGTTCGCTGTTTGAAACTGTGCAGCACTTTATAAATGTGCAAATGTTACCTGGCTGTTGCAAACTGTGTGCATGAACCATGAAAATGCTGTTCCCATGGTTATTTATACTTTTGCGGAGGAGGAATGTAACATTCACGGTACTAATCATGTCCACAATACGTAATCTGTGCTACAGGTTCATGCTCATTTCACAGTGTTTTGTGAGACATTTTGCTCTGCATTGAAGCAATCACGCACTCGGCTACTCAATTCAGCAGCACACTGTTTGGTTCCCATACTCATTCTGTCTTCAGACTGTGAACTGTTGGAGGGAGCATGTATTCTTGGCATTGCATTTAACACAGTGAGAAGGGCAGAGAGCATAAAGACTTTGTTTTATAATATCTAACTACAGGCAACAATAGTGACAATATGGCTTTCCAGCTGTTCAGCTATTGCAAGGTTAGAAAACAGCCATATTGCTTTCTATTTCAATTGCATGTCCTCACATCTTATTCATTATAAGGCTGCAGCGGTCTACATTATAGAAAATACTCAACCTGCATTTTAGTCATTAATCAAAATCTCGAGTTAACCCTCAGGTGTTGCAGGAAAACCACAATATTTAGCAGAGTTTTTTTTAAATACTCCAAAGCTTCCTCCAGCGATTTTTAACTAAAAAATTTTGTCGGTGAGCCACTTTATAATTGGGAGAATGAACTTGCGGTGGTGCGCGCCCCTTGGGCAATTTACCTTTGCAGAGTAAATTTAGAAACGCGAGCGCCCGTGTTCAATTTGCTTTACATGAGATAGCTTCCCCTCTCCCCAAGGAGTCCCACCAATGCTGGTTACATGTACTCAGTCATGCGCTGCGAGGGTAGGCTGCTTGCTCTCTGAAGGTCTTGGTCATCAGTCACACAGCTCAGGCAGATCATTGTTTTGCAATAAACTACGGAAGGTAAAAAGTAAAGCCCGTAAAGCTAGCTGAAGTGACCTCATTAAGATGGATTGAAAGAGAGGAGAAAATCCCAAGTGAAACATGCCTCCGTTGAGCTGTTCATTTTTATATCGCTGTGTTGCCTGTAAATATCCAATTAGAGATTACATCAAATGTCCCAAGAGGATATTTTCTTTCTGTCTCCTCTTTCCCTGAGCAAGACCTGAGCAATATCAATCAAATATACTGTACCATGACCATGTTGGCTCTACCTGCTTCCATTAATAAGGCTATTATCAGGAGGGGGGTTTATCTACATGGTAAATAGGCCTTCAGAGGCTACACAGTGCACACATGCTTCCGAGTTACACAATCAAGTGTCTGTTCATTTTTGCGTACCTGATTGCTGCTTTGGCTGTGTGACTGATTCAGTCTTGGCCAGAGAGCAGGGGGGTGGGGGTGTGGGGGTGGGGGTGGGGGGTGTGCTGGGTGTCACTGTGAGTCGTTTGTCACAGTGTCTGCTGGGCAGATTACCTGTCAGATTAGAAAACGCCCCTGTCAGCCGCTCAGACAGGTGGCCGGCCCAGATACATCAGGATGGCATTCAGCTCAAACACAGCATACACACACAGTCAGACCTTGAAACACACACACACACACACACACACACACACACACACACACACACACACACACACATATGAAAGTGCCTTCTTAACAGGGGACATGTGGGCATGCTTAGTATCTTGTCATTTCATACAGCTGCACCACATGTACACTCAGCCACAACACTAAACATGTACATGCCATTGTTATGGTAATTACTCGCGGCTGCTTTTAATATAACAGCAGATTACGATAGATTCAATAAACAAACTGCACATGTGGAGGAGATGAGATCAATACAGAACGTTTTTTTCCTTTGTCAGTTTTCTTTTTAGGCGCACACACAAACAAACAGTAGAGCTGACGCGTAATTAATATACAAGCAATCCATATCTCTTTCTCCAATTTTCTCACAGTGTTTTTCCGCCTCTTTCACTATCAAAGCTTTCTGAATTACAATTGAGACAGTGTCCTCTGTTTATTGTCCTGTCATAAAAATAAGCACTTCAGAATTCAACAGGTGGCAAAAGGCTAATATCTGACAAATTCAAAACAATGTTTTGACTTTATCTCGGAAAATTCCTCTCAGCTGCACACTTGTCAGTCAGCCTCCAGGAGGATTAAATCGCATCGACTGATTTCAGAAACTATTTTCTCCACTATTATCTATCCACTTACCGACTACAAACATTGTTTTCTGGTGATTTTCATTGAGCAGCAAGAGAGGGCGCAAGAGAGGGAGAGAACATAATGGGCATTTCCAGGTGGAGAAATATTGACAGTTTTCTCTGACTTGGTAACACGTGTGGTAATCTGGTAACCTTGTAGTTTATAGATTAGAGGCAGGTACTTTGCCCTTGCATCATGTCCCCGGCCCTTTTTGTGATGAAAGCCGAATCCTATGGCTAGTCAGACAACATTCATGTGTTTTTGTCGATCAGTGTCATTACATAAAAAAAAATGGTGATGCCAATTAACAAATGTTGGCATGCTAACAAACTAAAATAAGTGATGAACATGGTAAACATTATACCTGCTAAGCATCAGCATGTAAGCAACAACTACTGTGGTCATACATAGCCCACCCTCACTAATGGTAGCATGAGGCAGTACGTGCTGCCCAATCAGGTTGCACAGGTAGTCCAGCTCCACCTGAATAGCATATCAATACATGTGGCATGGAGGAGATACCAGGAGACCGGTCATGGAGAGCTGCCCAGGAGGAACAGTAGGAGCACTGCCAGAGTCCTACAAATGACCTCCAGCAGGCTACTGGTGTGTATGTTTCTGACCAAACTGTACAACAGCACCGAGAAGCTCAATTGGCATTTGCGAGTGAACACCATAAATTGGCCCTCAGTTCTCTTCACAGATGAGAGCAAGTTCCCACTGAGCGCGCGTGACAGGTGTGAAAGAGTCTGGAGACGCCGCGGTGAACGTTAGGTTGCCTGTAACATCATCAAGTGTGACTGGTTTGGCGGTGGGTCAGTGACTTGTCGGGTCATACAGACCTCCATATCATAGCCAACGATACCCTGACTGCTCTGAGGCACCAGAATGAAATCCTCAGAGCGACTGTCAGACCTTACACTGGTGCAGTGCGCCCTGGGTTCCTCCTGGTGCAGCACAATGCCCGGCCTCATGTGGCCAGAGTGTGTAGGCCGTTCCTGGATGAGGAAGGCATTGATGATTGATGCCACTGACCGACCCTCTAATTCCCCTGACCTATATCCAATTGAGCACAGTTGAAATGATGTGTATACGTATGCCAAGTAGCGTCACAGAATGTCCAGGAGCTCATGATGCCCTGATCTAGGTCTGGGAGGAGATTCCCCAGGACACCATCTGTCGACTCATGAGGAGCTACGTCACCTTAATTACATTTTTTTGAGCAGTGTATAAAATTAACATTTTGAGTAGATACACACATACACACACACACACACACACACACACACACACACAAACACACACACACACACACACACACAAAAACAGATAACATTCAAAAAGGGTCCGCTTAGTTATGTGGAATCTTCTCAATATTTAATAGCCAGTGGACAAAATAGTATAACCTGTATTATTGTATCCTTAGGCTGTTTTTCCTTGTAGTGCATCTAATGGTGTAAAGACTATTTCCCTTTTTGATGGGGGATTCTGACCTAAAATTAATAATCGATGAGACTTATCTGACCCACATTTCCACACAAACATACTGTTTCATCCTGTAGCAGGTGTTTTAACAAGAACACATGTATTTTATTCCACTCTGTGTGGACTTCTGCAGTCATTACTCTACATTTCCATCGTTTTGCTCTCTGGACACCTGTTAGACACAGAACTCCCCCCTCTGTGCCAGGAACAGCCTGTGTTTCACCTCCTCCTGTTGAAACCAACACCTGGAAGCTCTCTGTGCAGGATTAATGAAGTCCTTCATGCTCTGACTCAACCAGATGATAAGAGGCTGGGCTGATGGAGCCTCAAAGAGAAACCTGTGTCCACAGGAGAGAAGGATCAAACAGGTCTGTGACTCAGTCATCACAGACAGGACAGCCACAGATTACAGACCATCCAAAGCTCTCAGTAGCTACTGGTGCAGGCTCAGACACAAAGACTCAATCCATATTAACATGCTGGAAGTGGGAGCCAATATTGCATGCGCAATATTGTACCTACTATGTGAGTCATAAAACTGAATGTACAAATTGAACTTGGGAGCGAACTTAAAAAGGCAGAGACAAAACAGAAGGTGAGAGCAGTCTGCACAGCAGTACATTTTCATCAAAGGGCACTTATAAACTTAAAATAAGATAACTATTTGAGTTATGAATTGAAGAACAATTTTTTTTATTTCTATTCAGACCATTATTTTCTGGCTCAATTTTTTTTCATCCTGAATTGTGAGCAATTTGTGAAATCTGTTTGAGTACGGCACATGAAATGAAAAAGTAAATTAATACTCTTTCTGATGTTCTGTGATAACGATGCCCAAGATGGTCTACAGGTAGTCAGTTACATGTGATGAATTAGTGGTAAGGCTACCATAAATAGCCATAATTGTGTGTAATGGTCACGTTCAATGACAGCTGTTGTGGAGCCGTTGCAGAACATCATCGATGCAACACAGTCTGGTGAACAACCCCCCTTTGCCGTTCTTCACACTGACAGGTGTAATGAGTGGTGCAGCAGACACAATTATTGATATGCAAACAAATGATTAAAAGGCACAGCTGTGGCAGTAGAGATGAAAACAATGCGTGTGCATGTCTCTGCCATTGTGTCCGCGGAGTTATGAACCTGGAACCGACGTATTGAGTCAAACTCAACAGTACTTAAGGGTACTTAACTACATAAGGTTTAATTACATCAAATACATTATATAAGATGTCTTCCCTGGCAAAACAGATTTTGTAGCGATTTCAATGAAACATGGTAATTCTGCATTGTCACACATAGTTCTAGTGAATAACAGATGAATTAGAGCACTTTAATATCTTATAGTCAAAGCAGTGACACTTAGTGGGATATTATAGTGCTCTAATTCATTAGAGTCTACTGGTCTGATTTATTCACAAAAAGTAACACCTCAGAAACTAATAGTGTCCTTTAAATACACGTGATTATTTAAAAAGCTCATTTTCATGACAACAAACTGACCCAATTGTAATGATGATGACGATGTTTACCTTTGGGCCTACCTTCAGCCTTTTTTAAATCACTAATGTATATTGTTGCTTAAAGACCTCTGCTGCTGTCTTCCTTTTGCTTTCATGAAATAATTCCATACCTGGCATAAATAAACTCTAATTTAATCCAATGTGACGCACAGGAGGAATTTCATCATTACATCTGGATATTCAGCAGCAGGTCGTTAATTTTTCTGTCCGAGGTTCTATTTAATACTGAACTCACTGAACTCATAGAAAACGTTCCTTGACATTTTTAATGCTTGCTGTGTCTCATAAGCACAAATCCGGCGGGGTTAAGGTGGGACAAGTCTCATATCCTGTTGACGAAAGACCTCATTTGTTTGAGCTGCATCTTTGTCTCTGCCTTTGGAAGCCAATACTGCACTAGTCCATAATCGCTGACATACACAGAGGACGGGCTTTATAACCCACAACAAAAGACAACAACAGTAGGATTTAATTATGCTACGCCACAGACATTTCCCTGTGATGTATCGAAATGTTACAGCAAATTTCCACAGCATCATTTCCACTGTCACTCTGCCAAGGGATGACTAAATAGCTTTGCCTCTTTTCCACCTTAATACAGATCCAGTCTTGTTTCCTTTGGGATGGTATACGTCTCTTGCATTTTCTCTCTCTCCCCTAATTTCTTTTTTTTTTTCTTTGCAATTCAGCTCATGCTTACCTTATTTTTCCAAGAGGCTCATTCAAGTCCAGCTTGGATCATTTTCCTCATAGCAGGTTTGGATAGAGCCCTGCGAGGTCAAAACTAATGGCGTGGAGTGGAGTGGATACTAGCATACAAGTATTCTAATTGCCATTGAACTAACAGTCAGTAATTAATTGGTCTCTTCCTCCCTCTGGGGGCAGCAGGATGTGATGTGTGTGTGGTCTGATGCGTTGTTGTGGCTACCTTTGCCTCTGTCATCAATATTACCACCACATCTAGGCAGCACATCATCTCCCATGATGATGGTTCATTAGCTCCTATTACAGTGTCATTGCACTGCACTTGTCTGCATGCCCAGAACTATGGCAGGGAACGGAATGTTTTTCCAGCCATCAGCCTGCTGCTTACACCGAGAAACAAACATTCTTTTTGCTCCTTCAGTGACTTCCAGCATTATTTGTACTTTTATTTTGTTTTTGTTCTGAGAGGTCTGAGAGTCATTTGCCGGCGCTGTTAGGGCACTCATTTATCAGAATTTGAAAACTTTTTTTTTTTTTTAACAAAGGAGGCCTGCAAATGCCAGGGAAACGAGAGCGGGAGCCTCACGGCAGCTCTACAGCATGAATAAGTTAACAGGTTGAAGAAGTTCCTCTGAATACAGATGAATTTTAGCATTGAATTGAAGCACTCAAGAGATCTTAAAACCACTTTGGAGTGGTAAAAAAAAAATTCTTGGCTTTACTAATTTCCTGTCTCCTTCTAATTTATTCTCTCTCACACACAGTAACAAATTAAGCAAATACGAAATTCGAACATGACATGATGCTGGCATTGCTCTTGTTTTTCGTTTGTTTAACATGAAAGATGAAACATCTTTTATCACCACGCATGTGATATAGCTCTTACGCGCCAAGGAGCTCCACACACACACACCACACACACACACACACACACACAAAGTGGCGTACAAGGCATGTGAAGGCACTTATCTCAGTAATTCATTGGGGGGGGGTTGCGGGGGTGTGAGACGGTCCACTGACTGTGGCAGATGGAGGAATTCATTGCAGGCTCTGCCATTCATACTTGAATGCGTTCTCTGGCAGTCTGAGCAGCATCGCTGTGACATCTGTATGACACGCTAAGTACATGATGTCAGCTACAGCTCAAGAGATCTGTCTCCTCAATGAGGACGGGCTGAGTCTGTGTGTGTCTGCGTGCGTTTACTATATGTGTCAATGTTTTGGGGGTTTTTTTGAAGAAAAAGAAACCTGTCAAGTGGTGAGCATGGAAATGTGTCAGTAGGTGTGAGTCACTGTGTGGGCTACGTTGAGATGTGTGGATACATGTTTGTCCATTAGAATGTGTGTGTGCATTGAGTGTGCAGATGGCGTTCTTCACACTACAGGGTGTCGTATTGAGGGAAATAAATTGAGTGTGACACACTTAACTCCATCCTGGGATGCAGATAGGGGCTCTATTAATTAGCTGTTATTGGAAAGCTGAAGTGCTGTTGTAGCTGGAGCTAAAGCAGCGGGCTCCATTAATATTGGCATGGTGATTAAAGGATTCTAACATTCCACTCTCTTCCATTTCATTCTTACACACACACACAAACTTCAAAGTTGTTGCTTTTGTTATCGAACCAGTAAAAATCCATTACATTTGCATAAAACTAAATGCTGCCTTTTGTTCTCTTTATCACAATCTGATTTACACAACAAGGATATAATAACAATCATCCTTTGAGAATGAGAAAATTAATTATATCTTAATGTCTCTTGCAACGTTTCCCCTGCAAAGGGGGATCGATGATGACACGGCACACTGTAATATTCGATCAATAGGAGCCAGGAGGAAACGAGGTGATGGATGAATGTGGGGCGGGATAAGGGCTTAGTTGATGCGGCCGTATAGCCCTCGTCAGCCCTCTGAGAAGATGAGGTCAGGGGTAAGGATGGGAAGACGGAGCAGACGAGCCTTGAAAGGGTATTAATGATAGGGAACTAATGTCCTGAGGAAATGCCATCACACCAGGAGGTTAAAATAGGACCAAACACCGGGAGAGAAATTCTAAAATGTATGTGTGGGAGACGAAAAGCACAGATAAATGTGGAGAAAATGTGTAAATGTTAAGAAATATTCAGAAACAACTATAAAACAATTTAAAAAATGACTCTGACATATCTATTCGTAACCTATATGTATTCTGACAGCCACGCTAATTGCCACTGTGGCTCAGTCAGCTCTTTCACATTACAGCATCCAAGCTGTCAAAAATGATTTATCACCCTGCAAATTCAACACATTTGGGTCCCTTCCAACGATGTCAGGATGTTATAAAACGTAACACCTGATTTTTTCGTCACTGTATTACTGGTGAAGATCTTTCATTTCCCACCCCTCACACACACAGGACACTCCCCTCAAATCGTCATCCAACCCTTTCAAACGTAAACTTATTGAAACGCTGCGTTGTGTCATTCACAGACACCCACTTGGCGGATTAGTGGCAAAGAGAGGAAGCCATGTTTAAACAGTGGCTAATCCGTTAATTGAATGCAGATTTATTCAAGCCCTGCGCTTGGACTGGATTTAACAGACTCTGCTGGGAGCATGGAGGGAGGTGGGGTGGGAGTGAGGGGGATGCTGACTGCCAGTGTGGGTCAGACCAGGCTGGTGCATATTGAAAATTGATTCTCAACCCTTTTTAGGAAACCACTGTCATTTACGTGTCACATTAATTCTTGCCCTGCTGTCCCGGTGAGCGACGCCGGGATTAACCTCTGGTGGTTCTGCTGTCAGTGCACTAACACATCCACCTGACTGAACTGTGAAAATGACCTTCTATATCACTTTGGCTGTGTAAATGAATGTCACATTCAGGCAATCCAATGATCCTTCAGTCAATTATATCAGGTTTCCATCACTATTATAGTCTGGCGTATGCAATATGTCGTTACAGTACAAGGCTTCATTATCATCCTGCTGCTGCTCGGATATGTTTATGATGATGGCCGACATGCCCGAGGTGACGCCACCAGAGTGGTGAGTGTGTTTTATGTGCTGGAGCCTGACGAGAGAACTAGAGTCCCATTCTCACTGTGAGTTTAGCACCAGTGAGATATTTCAGTTTTAAGTGCGTAACACATAGTGTGTCAGGGTTTGAATGCATTTATGAACTGAACCTACAGAGATATAAAACAAAGTGAGTCATTTATCATGAGTTGTATCTTCGAGTGTGTGTGTCAGTTCCAAGCTGTTGTGGGCCAAACGGTCCAAAGACAGACAAGTGACAGGAAACAAATATAATTTTAGAACATTTCTAAAATCTATAAGGTGGCCCTGAGATCACAATGCACTGCGGCGACAGAACATGAGAGGAATATGCTATATAACAAAAGGTATTGCAAATATGAACGATAGACTATCTTGCTTTCAACTATGCCTGTGGTTGCTCCAGCAAACACCTATTGTAGTGGAAATTCATTTTAGCCATGATGAGACACACACGCAGACCTCACAAGGTGAAAAAAATGGTTAAAATACAACCGACTACAGAAACATAAAGCAAATTACAACATCAATCACATGCACCTACAGACACCCTGTGAGTTTCCCAGACAAAGAGATGGAGAAAGTTACAAAACAAAGTTTTCAGAGGATACTAACTCATGAATTCACATGAGTTGTTGCCATGGCTTCTAGCTGAAGTTACTCTTAGACTTAACATGATACAGACATATCAGCCTGTAAATGACTTAATATGTATAATGTACATAAAATGTACTATAAACTAGACACAAATATCTGCAATAATGTCTGAATCACACAAACAGAATCAACAAACTTAAACAGATTGAAATCATTAGCTCATGTTCCAGCGAGATAGAAAAAATAATCAACTTCAGTGCATTTTCTGCATCAGTTATGTTTCATATGTTGTCTCAGTATGTTGAATTGGTCTCTCAGCTCTCTCCATATCCTTTTATTCGATGGATTTCTTGAAGCTTTTTTTCAAAATCTTGCAAATGTTGTCAAACCAGAAGATGTGTTTTTGGACATTTTAGCAAAATCTGCATGCTTACTCTGACAACACTACAAATCTTCTGGTAAACTAAGAGCATTGAGCACATCAGTGGTTATATAAACTACAAATTCAGCACTGTATCTTTCACAAACTAGCATAATGTGTGTAGCATAGTGGTTTGCAATGAAGCCAGAAGGAGGTGATGGAGTGAAACATTTTGGAAGTAAGTGAGGAAAAATTTTGATTTTAAGTTTGCCTACATCTCTTCCAACTAATTTTACACCAGGTCTTGTGACCCTGAGCCCATTGGAGGTAATTCTTCTGGCGACAAGCCTCTTCTCTACAAATTTGGCCTCTGACCAGTTTTTTATAGCAAGCAGCTGTTAAATTGGTCCAGCAAATAGGCGAGCTCATAATGGCTTTTATGACACCAATATAAGTAATAACTAACATTACAATTTGGTTATTTGAATGCCCAAGTGCTGTAAAATGGGTTGTTTTACTCAGGTGTCCACTGTATTCAGATCGTTTTATTTTAAACAGCACATAACAATAGTACAGTATATGTGACAGAACTTCTGATCTGACAAAAAGTAATACTTCCTGCTTAGCGGTCAATGTGAATTATACATCAATTCAACATTTGTAGAATGGGTCAAACATCACCTTTCAGTGTAGGACGTGTTTGGCTCAAGGTATAAAACTATATTCACATCCATATACACACACAAGCTTCCCTCAGTCCCATCATTTTACTCAGGGCTGCCAGGGTGCATTGACATACAGTGTTGAATTTCAGCAGTCTCTCTCACTCACTACTCTATCCTTTCACCACTGAGAAGAGCGTTCAGATACCGTGCAATAATTGTGCAGTGAGAAAAACACTGATAAAAAGAAAGAGAAGAAGTTTTTTTCCATTTTTTTCCTGTCAGGCCATGTCCACATGTACCAGAACAATTTTTTTTTCCCCTGTCTTCCTTGGCATCTTTTGAAGAACATTTGCATCCAAATGGGTCCATCGAAAACGACTCAACACGCTTTAGTTCATATTCCAGGCCTATAAGCGGCGCTTAGAATTCACCAAAAACAGAGAGGAGATGGAGCATGCGCATAAAGCTTGCGCACTGTATACAAACAGACAGTAGAAGGAGACACTGAATACAACAAGAAGACGACGAAAATGGCTAGTGCAAGGAAACAGGAATCGTTTGTGTGGACCGATAATGAGGTTGCTGCTGCGGCTCGCACTCAACTACAAGGCGAGAGAGGCTCAATATCTTGTGCAGCACAAACACAAGCATGTAGTCCGCCATTGTTATTGTTGTTGTTATGAGACGACACAGGGTTAAGAGGTCGAAGGCTAGCGGTCGAGGGGTGGGGCGACGGCATCAGTGCGTTTACAGGCACTGCATTTACAGGATCCGTTTCGATGATCGGCCAAAACGATGTAAAAGATGTGGGTTTACACACAAAAGGGTTTCCATGTGGATGGCCCCTTAATCTACTCCCTGGCAAAGACAGAAGGCACAGTCTCAGCTTGTTTCAGTGACTCATGTCCCAGGATTGCCTTGTTGTTTTTTGCACTCTTGACGATGATATAAATTGCGAGGCCTTGGGAATTAGACGTGATGTGAGCATCCACAGTCAGCATTTGTTATCTTATTTACCTTTTCAGGCGTGATCGTTTTGCCGGCCCAAAGTGCCAGAGGTCCAATACAACAAATTCCCACCGTCTCTAAAGTATCAGCGTATTAATCACGTATTTTAATTTGCAGGCATCCCCATGTTGCTCTTTTTCTGCTCATGAGGCCCGTTACCCTGTGTTTGTGTATAGT
Source organism: Diplodus puntazzo (assembly GCA_963678695.2). NCBI lineage: Eukaryota > Metazoa > Chordata > Actinopteri > Spariformes > Sparidae > Diplodus > Diplodus puntazzo. The sequence continues at coordinate 14,651,859 of OZ023167.1, read as the reverse complement.
TTGCAACACATTGCATTAATATGCTGCTGTGATTCTGGACCAAGTTAGCGCAGCACAATGATTAAAACCGTCCTCATCAGCAAGTAATACACGAGGGGATGCCAAAGTCATTAAAAGCTCTAATACTCTATCATTTCCTCCAGATAATCAAACTGAATAATGGAGTGGTGGTAAATGCCTCTGGCTGTGCTCTTATTAATCAGCTACGGAGGGCATGTATGTGTGTGTTTGTGTGTGTCTGCACTCACATGTGTGTAGCTCTGTCAGCTTGTTGTAGCGAATGGATGTAGAACAGAGCTTGATCAAAGCTCAGATGCGTTTGCTTATTTATGTGTTGTATGAATGAATAATAATTGATCATTTAAAGAGTATTTAATATATAATATAATTTAGGAGAGCTATGGCTTTGAATAACTGCTTTGTCTCCCGGTGTTAAACCAAAAAAATTACAAATGGAATCTGACAAATGTCATCAAAGGTGTTGGTGATCCTCCAATTCATAGAGCGGCTTAACTGAGCTCTAAATATTTATATTTGAAAGCCAAACATGATTTTCATGTTTAGTTTATTTTAATGTGAGCTTCTTCAATTTAGTGCCTTTTTATGGGTTACTATCCTTGTACAGTCCTCCTTTCTTTATGAGCCTGTTTGACAAAATCACCTGCAGCATGTTGCACTCTCTCACATCTTAGTTTAATATATCAGCATGGTAACATAGAGCTGAAAACAAACAACAGCTGAAACTGATTTTGCAGGTATGTTGTCATTGACAGAAGTATTGGACGAATGAATTGAATGGCTATGATTCAACCAGAAGTTGTCACAACGTGTCTACCATTATTATACATTTTTGTGTGAAGCAATCAAGTTAATGTTGAGATATTTGATCGGATAAGTTAAAAACTCTGACCTCCTGGGGTTGCTACAGACAAAGATCAGGGGATCATCAATGACAGCAGGGTTTGTCCTCTGGGTACCATTGATATCTCTGCCAAATGCTATTGCTTACAAAAATGTCAACCAGCTCCCGGGGCGAGGGTAAAATTCAGGGGACCACCACAGTAAATAAGATTTATCTTCTTGGGACCGTGCATGTTGATGCCAAAATTGTATCTTAATCTGTCCAAGAGTCTCGAATTCATTCAGTCTGGACTAAAGCGGTGGACTGACAGACACTGATATAACTCCACTAGAATGGTTCAAAAAGTAGCAGCTCCTTATTTTGTTTATAGAGCAAGGCCTTTTTTTTGCTAGTTGTCTCAGTCATTTATCAGTGAAGCAATACATCTCTTGGAGCTTCCCGCTGTATTACAGCAATTCATTTTTATGAGTTTTATTGTTTCATATAGACTTTCTTTGTTTGCTTTGTCTCAGGAACGTAGGATAGATCTGTCGCTTTACGCATTTTCCACAGTTCTGCTTTGCTTCTATTCCTTACAGCTATTTTTAGTCCAGGCTGACGTCCACACTCTCCTCAATCTTCATTTCAGCCATCACATATGAGACCACAACTAACCATTCGTCTGCTTTGTTTCCTTCCACAGCTTGCCTCGCCTGCTTCCACTGCCTCTTGACCTGATGAGAGGCGAAATAAACCTACAACTGCTCCATTGTTTGTGAGCCAGCTGGTCATTAAACATCTAAAACCCATCCAATTTCACCTCAGAACAACATATCCCTAAGCTTGTAGGAGCTTTCTTACTACTTTTTCAAGTCTTTTCAGGGCACCAGGTTCAGGCGAACAAAAACAACAGAAAATTGATTTTCCTAACTAATTGGGACAGAGAGAAGCCAAGTGAGGCAAGGGTGCTTTGTTCTTTAAAGCCCCCGTTTCTGTTGTTTTCATGATCGAGAATTGTTTATTAGCCTGTTATCACTACATATGCACAGTTACTGGTCTAGGCTTTGTGCAGTGTTATTCATGTCACTACTTGGAAACATTTGTTGGCAAAAGTCTGTTTTGAAAGACACAATATGTTCTATAAATATTTGTCTATTCTCTGAAGTTTATAGCAAGAAAACCGGTTTGAGTTGAATAGAACACAACTGGAACAAACGTACGGAAGGTGCTGGCTTTTACTTTCCAAGTAAAGAGGTTCCAACGATAAGACTCAGAGGACAAAAGGTGTTTATACAGAAGATGGCATGACAAACTTCCATCTTCTAATTAAGTTCAATCACCTTGTTGCCACTGGATGCTGATTGTGTTGTGAGTTGTAAACGAGAGGTTTATGCACGCAACTCTCTTTACTTTCGATCAAAACAAAACTTAACTATTTCAGATAAAAACAGCTGCAAACCAAACATGCAGCGAGGCATTATCAAACGAACACAAATTAATTTGTCCTGAACGGACATAATAACAACTAGTCTCGTGCCAGTACTGCAAAGCATGAAAACAGGGAATGACGAAGCGGAGTCCATAGAAAAACAAAGCGCACACAGTATTCCGCCCCTCCCAGACACCGCGCTGATTTGCTAGCGCACCGCCAATCAGAACGGCCATTCAGCTGGCACACAACCAATCAGAGAATCTAATGGCTCAGAAGTCCGACAGCCCTCCTCCTCAGACTTTGCATGCTGAATCGGAGCAGACAACGTCCGAACGGCTCAGAAAGCTTCCAACGCAGCTGAACACACCGAACAGAAATGTTCCCGACCTCATCCGAGTCTCTCCAAACGCTTCAGACGTCCAACGGTTGGGCCGGTGTGTTTCTGCCTTAAGGCTAGGTGAGCACAGGTGTGAATGGTTGTGATTTGTCTGGGGAGGGAACTCAGTACTGCATTGTAAGTGGGTGATAAGTAATAACAAAGGCCACCTCCTCTGTTCAAAGGGGGTTGTTCCAGTTACACATAGATGGATTCCTTTACTCCTCTTTCAAAACCATCTGTCTTCTCTGGACAAGATGTTTAAATTGCTGTCCTCAAAGGAATGATTTTTCCTCCTTTAGATGTCAATGGACAGCAGAGTCTTGACCTGAGGAGTTGGCCCTCCGTTGTCTAACCCAAGCAAAACCCCCTGTGTATGTCAGCGCGGTTCTCTCTGAAAGGATTTCACCCTGTTGCACAGCAGTGCAGACTTTCGGTGAAGTGCAGTGACAGTGGCAGTAAGTAGTGTCAGGAGGATGGTACTGTGAAGTGGAAAGTGTCATTGCTGTTTTAAAAAGAATTCACCTATCAAAGTCAAAATGGGGCTTTACATTATAATCAGAGCTACATATTCCACCTATCCAGTCTTTTCACTGTGTCTCTGGATGTAACAGGCAACTACTGTATCTCTCTATCAGGGCTCTGCCTAGACAATACCCCTTTTCAGCTCCATTCTCTCGCAGCTCAGGCAGATTTTGGCAGTGATCCATGGGTACACGAGAAAAGACTGCAGAGAGACCTTTGAGAACCAAGAATCTCTCTGATCTTCCCGAGTGAGGACACATCAAAATGAAATTTCAGACTCAGTTACTCTAACCCGAATAAAATGATGATATGACATTGTTTCATTTGAGGCTGAGCTCAGCTATACCTATTAAAGTAATACCAGGCTTATAGGTAAAAGTACCCACTGAAAGCTCATACTTATTGCTCCCCTGACTCCACCAATATCTCCGATGTGAGACCCAGTCAAACCTTTGTCTGGCATGTTTTAGCAGCTGTGGGATTTACTGCATCAACCCTGACATCACCTGCATGGAAGGTGAACCTCAGTGGGACTTCATCTGATAAGAAGCTAATCTAATTCTCGCAACAAATGTAACAGGATGGCCTGCCAGAGTCTGTCGAGGAAAAGAGAACTTGATAGAGAACTAGAGGATAAAAGGCATTAGGAAATTCAGTCCCATTTTCTTCATCCTTTTAGATTTAGTGTGTACAGAGAGGGATATGTTTTGTGTATAAGGGATGTCTTGTCAATGCATAAGTGGAGGATTATGGCCCATAATTCATGGTGGTGCAGGATTTTTACTCATAGTGCTTTATCCCTGGTAGCAGCCTCAGAAAAGAAGAGGAAATGGGCCTTAGGGAGAGTGCAAAATAACAGCTTTTATATAACAAATTTAAGCTCAGACGGAAGTGGAAAGCATCTATCTACCAGTGTAGATTAATAAAGAAAATAGAGAAGGTGATGAATGACGGGAAAGAGGGATGACAAACTCTGCTCTGTCAGCATGCAGTACAATACATGTACATCTGTAGGAGATAATTACAATTATGCTGTGAAATTTGATTTTCTGTCATATCACCGATGAGAAAAAAGACAATAGCATGCTGCTGCCTTTTCCGGGTGTTTGACAAGAGTCATCTCTCCTTCAGATATGAAGACAAAGGCTTGTGATAGCAAATCTGCCATCTGTTAGAGAGGGGGAAAGTACCTGATGTGACAAGCTGCTTTTACTTTACATCTGCTTCGTCGCTAAAGCTCCATCACTCTTCTCTGCCCAAGCGCTACCCATCACATCTCTGTCTTAGGAGAGAGGTGTTGCCTGGGGCAAAAGAACAGAGCAGAGAACGAAAGAGACAGGAGGCATCAAGCGACGACAGCAGGAGAGATGAGACATCAATGCAGGAAAAATGGGTGTTGACTAAAAGAGAATCCCAGGGTGACTCTTGACTATGAATACTGAACATTATCTGGCAGCTTAACCAAGGGAGCATGTTGTGTTTTGAATGAGGTAAACCTATAAAGTTTCCCCACAAACAAACAAGAAGAGCATTTGAAGATGTCACCTTGTCATGGGAAAAATAATATTCAAAACAGCAGAATAACTGGCAGATTAATTATTAATTAAAAAAAACTTGAAGGCTACTCAGAGAGCATAGCCCACCCGAAAGCCAATAGTCCACTCTTCTATGTTATGCAAATCTGCAAGTGCCACCACTGTATGTGTGTCTGCATATATTTCTAAAACTACTGGAATTATTTGCTTGCTAAATGAAGTTTCAGCAACTACATCATCTCAAAATGTGCACATTTTTTAGATCAACTGGAGAAGACGGTGTTCCTTTTTGGGTCAAAATAATTTGCTCGTCTTTTAATAACTCATTGTGATACCTTAAAAATGCATTGCCTCAAAAATTTCAAACTGGGCGGCCCATTCCCAGCTCATTACCAGTGATTCATGACTTCACCAGGACAGTGATGAAACACATGTTTGCATAAGCATTCACCCAATCTACTACGATGCACTTAAATTATCACTGGTGCAGCCGACAACTCCTTTCCATTATAGAAGAAATTTGGAAAAGCAGAGATGGAAGTGGAATGGAAGATTGATGACAACTGCATTACATTTAAGCGAGCCAGTTCAAGGGGTTCTGGTATTTTGCTTACTTACTGCATCCAAGAAGCGTTCAAGATGGATTTAAACCTGATTATTCATACCACCCACATAAATCAAATAAGTGGCCAAGTGGAAATGAAAAGGTCTTATGTCTTTTTATGTGGAGACAACAAACTTGAAATGACAAGTGTTAAGTGTTGTTCATACAACTGTTATCCGAGTGCTTTATCAGCTGCAACTTATTAGGAAAACTGCAAGGAGAAAGTCACTCAGAAAACCCACATTATATCTGAGCTACAGTTTGCCAGAAGTCACTTGGGAGACTCTGAAGTCTGCTGTAAGAAGGTTCAATGGTCTCAAGAGAGCAACTCAGCTTTCTCACCATCACATTAAACACTATGTTACTATGTAGCAGGGCCTAGGAAGCTTGTGAGGGTAAACTGTAAAATAGATACGTTACTTCCGGGAAACTCCGGGAGGAAACATGATGCAGTCTGCAAGAAATCTGCCACTAGTGAGAATGAAGCAAGAAGCATATACTTCAGAGGTACTGCTTAAAAAAAACAATGCTAATGTCCTTGAGGGCATTTTTCTGTATGTAAATATGTATGTAATATGTAAACATATTCTAAAAACACAACTTCATCCATTTCATACTTATTTTTCAACGGACTGCTCTGTTTCTTGTGCTTGACACACAAATGCACAAGATATCACAAACTGTTGAATTATTCAAGCAACAAGAGGTCAGAGGTCAAGCATACATGTAAACAGCTTAACCCATTGTATGTAACCGTAACTGCAGTATGACCAGCAGGCAGTCAGCTCATGTAAATGTAACCACCGATGCATTCATTACTAAAGTAAACATGACTCATTCTCGGGTGTCAAATCCAGACACATCTGGCACGCATGACTGAACACACAGATGCAGTATGATACCCAGCCAGGCCATTCCAGGGCTGATATTGTGTCTTTGACCAGGGGTGGCTCACAACTGAGTGGGTCTGCTTGTTGGATGCATTTGAAGAGCCAGGCACCAGACCCAAAGATTCAACCTAGTCACGGCCACATAGAGCATAGGGCAAAAGTTTCTTGCTTCCAGGTTACTTCTGAAGATTATCTCATCATGCTCTTGTCTCAGCCGGGCTATGTGAACCAATTCTATGACACAACATGAATGTGCATAGCCAGCTCATTAACCGTGTTTACATCATTCTGAAATAAAAATGACTTTCCTGGGCTTTGGAAAAGTAACCCCATGTCTAAAAAATACACGTAGAGTATTATTCGATCATGTTTATCACTGCTGTCCTGTCAACAGGTTTACAGGCGTCTCTTTTATAACAGAGGTCCAAGGGGAAAATTCTGTTTTGGATGAATGAGATTTTTATTTGCAATACCGCGGGTGGCCAGTGAAAAAAATTAGAAGCAAGGCTGAACAGCCACGCTGTATCCAGCTCTTTTAATCCATCCATGGTCCGCTCCTGGTCCCAGCAGAGTACCGTGTGTTCAGCAGAAAGCTACTGGAGGATGAATAAGCCCAGGGCTCCCTGCAGGCCGTTGCTTATTAAATGGTAAGTGTTATGGCTTGGCCCGCTGGGCTACAAATACAGGCATTACCCCAGATGCTGCGCGTTGTCTAGCACTCATCAGACTGTCACTTCTTCTTAACCACAACCTAAGTCAATAATCAGCTGGTTTGTACTCCACTGGTGTGAAGCAGTGGGGATGAGAGGTGGTACACACCACTGCCAAACACCTGGGGCATGGAAGGGTGGATTAGATTTATGGAGTACGTGTCTATTTACTATATATATATACACGTGTAACGACAGCATACAAAGTTGTGTAATGTGAAGCGCAACAATAATGTATGTGAACTACAATTTTTACCACTTTTTGATAGTAATAAGTGTTTTTCAGTCATTTTTCAAACAAAAATGTCAAAAACATGATGGCCCCAGCTTCTTAAATCTGCATTATTACTCTAGGCCAACTGATATTGTAACGTAATAAACAGTGTTGGGTGTAACGCGTTACAAAGTAACGCGTTGTGAAAACTCGCCATCACAAGTAACGCGTTACTGTAATCACATTACTTTTTTCAGTAACGAGTAGTGTAAGGCATTACTGTTCTGAATGTAGTAATCGCATTACAGTTCGCCAAGCTCGTTGCTTACGTTACATTGCTAGGTTAATCAATTTCAACAGCATAGTCGCACGCATCACACACAACGGGCTGGGGGGATGGGGGGCAAGTAGTATAGAGCAAGTAGAAAGAATGTAACGAGTAATGTAACTAGTAATGTGACTAATTACTTTCTTCAGGGAGTAATCATGTGATGTAAGGCATTACTATTTTTGAGAGTACTGTGTAATGTGTAATGTATTGCTTTTTTGAGTAACGAGCCCCAACACTGGTAATAAATTACTTTAAAATGCATATTGCAGTTTGTTAAGAAGCAACGCACAAATGGAGAGCCTGTCTTTACTGCAAAATGTGCAATACTAATCACCCCAGGCACTGCCATAACTAAGAAACAAAGATATCATGCCCCATATCCTCTGCCATCCACCAGGGTTACTAAGGAAGAACGTAATACTGTTCTGTGTGCCTCCTGTAGTCATGCATGTCAGTGTGTGTGTGTGTGTGTGTGTGTGTGTGTGTGTGTGTGTGTGTGTGTGTGTGCATGAGGCTGCAGTCAGACCAGAGCTGGTAATCTCTTAAATCACTAAGGTCTAAAATATGTTTCTCTCTACTCAGCTATCCAAAATTCTAATCCAGACAGGATAGAAAAGCAAGGGCTAATCGTATTAGTGTAATCACGCTGACCACATGAGGGCTAGCTGCTTAGCTTTGAGTGGATTTCTGGACGCAGGTGCTCTGCAATGTGGCATTACAGCTCTTAAGCCTTGTAGGGTGAACCTCAACAAAGATCTGTTTCCATTACAAAGTCCCCTTGACCCGCCGACCCTTCAGATCTCTGCACCACAGGATGCAAAGCATGACGGAAAACAGCCAGTGCAAATGAGCTGTGAAGAATAATATTTTGACATGTTGGAAGTTCGTTGTGTGCTATGGTAATGACATTAATCGTTGTGAAAACTTGCCATTGTTAAGTCTGTGCTGGTGCTCTGTCACATGGCAGCTGTTTCCTGGCTGCTTTCACACTGACAACAGGGGAGGTTAGTTGCATGTTGCATGGTTTGCAGCCATACAAAACTGAAGACTGACATAATCTGCTTTGTGTGGTTTTGAGGGTAAAAGTCCTAACAAGTGTATTAAATGGTGGACATCCGTGGTGGTTTGCATCACTTGATTTAGTTAGTCCCTCCAAAAAAATATTCTTATATGCAACCTCTTTCATGTGTTCACTAAAAGAAACATTTAAAAACCACTTGAGAGTGGGATGATTTTTCACTCTGGCAAGCATGCTTTAAAGCAATGTCTGCCCGTAGGTTAATGTGGTTAAAATAATACCTGTCAGGCTTTATTCTGCACTGCACAACTAATGGTGATGAACACTGATTCATTATCTCAGGTGTTATTGAGTATGAACTTTGCTGAATGTCTGCATAATCTCTTTTTTTTTGTTGTAGCCTGTAGCCAATTTGTTTTACATTCTGGCAAAAATGCATCGTCAAAAGTCCTTCTGATTTCAGCTATTAGCACTTCACACTCTATAGACAACAACCACCTGAATACTTTGAGAGAGAAGAAAACATTTTAATTAAATGATTATGAGCCAAGACTTGAAGTTACAGCGTTTTCATATGATTTTTATGCTGGCATTGGCAAAAAAAATGTTGGTAAGCACTAAGAAACACTTACAGATGCACATATTTGAAATAACTAATGATTACTGTACAGCTTTTGACTGCTGCAGGAATTACAGACATGGGGGGTGGTGTGACTGTGAATGAAACTGGTTGTGTAAGCTCTACAGCTATTTAAATCTGGAGTGGTTGTGAATGTGTCAGCAAGGAGCACGCTTTTCACATTTACAATTTCCCTCTGTACAAGGTGACAGACTGGGAATGACTGTTGTAAAACGGAGTTATTGTGAGTAAAAGCTCCATGTAAGCAGCCACACAGCAGAAAATGTGTATTTGTGAATAGTGGGGCTGCCTGACAGACAGCATGAGCCCCACCAGCGAGATGAAAAAAATGAGAGAAAAAAAACCTTTCACTTGTTTGACAAGAGAAGGTTGGTACAACCGATGGAAAATAACACCTAAACACTATCTCAAGGTCAGCATAGCTTGTTAGTTCACATACCATACATGATGTCAAGCACAAACCAAATAACTGATGTGTTATTCAGATGTACACATCTTGGAGAACCGAAGGATTCGAACTGAAGAAAGAAGACGTAGCTGATTCCTGAACTGATGTCTGCTTTGATTCCAAATGCAGTACCATTCCACCAAACACCTAATGTTAATTCAATTTCCCTCTCTGCATCAGGGGTGTTCATTTACACTTTGCATGCTCACATTATCGACAAACAAGACACTCAAAGAACAGGAGAACCCAAAGTGCTTCATGATGAGGGATTTATCCCCTTCATGTCTCATTTCCACACAAATTCATAAAAAAATTGTTTACAAGGGAAAGGGTGTTTTATTTTGCTCTCACTCTCTTTAATTAGTATCTGCCTCAAGGTTGTTATATCTTCAGAAACAATATTAGCATAGATAAGCAAGTACAAAGAATTAATGGGGAAACGAGAAAGCTGCAAAACTGTAAGAAGTCCAGCATCGCAGCAGGACATGGAACAGAAAGGACTGGAAAAGGCTGATTTTGAAAGATGTGTGGCAACGTGTGAGAGAGAGGTGAGGAATTAGCAGAGGTACTTGTAAACTCCTCTCCTTTAAACTATCTACGTTCCTTCACTGATTTGAATTTTCCCCCCGCTTCCCTTTTTTCACACGTTTATCTCACACAAAGTAAATCCCTGGCACTTTCAAACTAATTACCATTCTGACTAGAGCTAATTAATTTAGAAGTGGTTTACTTTTTACGCTGTGCAGCCCGGCAGCACATCATCCATAGTGGGTGTAGAAAGTGTTTCCTGGTGTCTCACACCAGCTGTGCCTGTTTTCTCTTCTCTGCTGGCTCACCAGTCTGCATGCATGAGGGGAGGGCAACGGGGGCAGAGCCCAACACTTCATCATGGCAAGGTGGAAAGCTATTGGAAATGACAGCGGTGGGTGGGGGTGGAGAAGGGTGTCTTGGCAGGGTTGTTTCATGCAGACTCACGACAGAGACCACTGTGTGCTGGGGGAAGTGGAACAGAGCTGCTCAGATAACCGTAACCGCTGATCTGAGGAGAGGGATGTTCCAACCCTCGTCTAACCAGATCACCACTCCTATCTAATTATGCAAACGCTGATCCAAACACAACCTACATGCAGGCACACGTGCAGGGGTTGACAGTATCAAAAGGAGTCATGTCGGCGGCTCAGCAGGTAACAGTACTATGGTATCTGTTTGTGTCATTACTGATTCTTCGCTTTTGATGTTATGAGTTTCATTTGCATTTCCTCAGCTCATCATCTATACAGCAAATATAAAACACACTTAAAGCTAGAATGACACTCAGTAGAGTACATACCTCCACCAAGGCCAAACTGTACTCACAGATACCAGATGACCAAAAATGTCATATCTCACAGGGTTAAAGAAAGCGAGAAAAGAAAACATTACTGGATCTGCCCCTTTGTCTGGATCTGCACTAAAAGTGAATGGGGTTTAATCTGCTAAATCCGATCCCCAAACTAAGTTTTGTGAAAATCAGTTCAGTAGTTGTTGTTAAATCCTGCTAACAAACAAACCAACCATTAAACAAATGGACATGATTGAAAAAATAACCTCCTTGGCAGAGGCAAACAAATATAAACAAAGGCTCTATAAAAACAGCTATATAAAAACAAAGGTTGTTATGGTAATTGGACAACTCTATAATTTGAGTATACTTATTTATACTGGCTTTTAGTAAAAAAAAAAACTTTAAAAAAATGCTTATTACTTGGCTTATTACATTATCAAGCAATTATTTTAATTGTTGTAGTTAAAACAGGCATGTGTTTTCTCAGCCAGGCTTTTACTCAGAGCAATTAGGTCCTACATGAAAACATTTTCTGCTAAAGGTTAAAACACATGGTTTGTGTGGTTTTCATTTCACACGAGATATCTGTATCTTTGGCTTTGTTGGAAAAAGGAGATGTGCACCGATAAGGAGTGAGAAATATTTCAGTCAAAGTTTGTAATGAAAGTTTTTTTTGTCTTTTATCTTTGGTAAGTCTGGAAAGTAAGGGGGGATAAATACATATTATGGTGAAAGACTTGCAAAACATTTGCTGTTACTAGATTCTCTTTTGGTGCTTGTCTCTGTTTTACCTGATTATAAATTGTAACTGTTACAGCGTCCGTGAAGCTGTCCTTTGGCACAGCAGAGAAAAATGCCAACATGAGCATGCAAACATCCTAACTATAACAGTGTTAACATGATCATGTTTATCAGATATGTTTACACATCTTAGTTTAGCATATTTGGTGCTGACATTTGCTATTTGGCACTAAACAAAAAGTCCAGCTGAGGATGAAGTGATTTTCATTAGTTTTGCATGTATTTTATCATAAAGCACCATATCAAACAAATCTAACCTGAGGACAGCAGAGTTATTATAATTAATCGGTGGGAAATGTCTACCAAATTTCTTATCCATTCAATAGTTGAGAATTTTCACTTTGGACGGTCACTAGAGGTAAAGTCAGGGGATGATCTGTACAAACTTTCATATCATTCCATGTGATAAGTGTTGAGATATTTCAGTCTGCAGCAAAGTGATGGACTGATAGACTGACACTGCAGTCCATACAGTCACGCCTCTAAAACCAAGCAATTTAAAATGTGATTAAGGCTCTAGGAGTCTGAATGGCAACAGAGCAAAAAATGATACAAAATAATGTTTATCTGCATTCCCAGTAAAATGATGACACCTGGTTACAATGCAGAGAATAAACTAACTCTAAACCACAAGACGATCAGTCTGCTTGTATCCTTTCTTGCACAAAAAATTATATTTGCTCATAGACCGAAAGACAAGGACAGAGAGAGGGAGGGGTATGCATTTCCATACATTTGAAGCACCTTTATTAAGGCAGCCATTCTGGACGGTAAAACTTCTTTCACACAGATAGACACTGCTGGGCTCTAATAAACACGCCTAAAAGACTGTTTAAATTCAGCAGCTGTAGCAGCGGTCGCAAATCTCTACTGACCAAAATTACTTTCCAGTGTACAAAGCAACAGACATTCTCAGATAAATGTAATTGCAAAAATCCCCACTGTCTGTTCAAACGTTCAGTCTTTGATTGAAAATAAATGGATCCAATCTGCATTTAAACAATAGAACTTATCTGGCACAACTGGCATGTAACTAAACTTTCCTCTAATGGAAAATAAGCAAGGTTAAATGAGGGAACAGCAGCAGAGAAATCTGGCACGCAGAACGGTCGTACAGTGCGGCAGTGAACGTGTTACTCAGCTTGATGATTTAATTCCTCTTTAGGCAAAGTCAAATATTTCTCACAACGACTTTGTGTTAAAATAGAGCCCCCAGTCCATGTTCTAATCGCAGTAAGCCCGCAGCAGCAATAACAAAGAGATGACACGATCAAAAAAGATAATCTTGGAGATGCATCAGCCTAAACATTAATCAGAGAGGAACAGGCTCGGGCTTCCTGTAGGCTTCTACAGGCGGGGGGGACCTCTGTGATGGATGACGAGCTCCATGCAGGAGATTCATCACTTACTTTCCGATGGCCTATGCATGCTCACATTTCATTAGCATCATAAATTATGTCCCCCGAGGGAAGCCAGGTGGCCTCAGACAGAGACCTCACCCCAGTGACAGCGAGAGCGACCACTGAGGGCTTGTCACTGCGTTCATGTCGCTGTCATGCACACGAAAATCATTACATCAAGTTTTGTGGGCAGCTGATCATGCAGCAAAAGAACAACAAAGGCTGAGGGTGAAGTGAGTTGACAGCTTAGAAGAAAACTACTCAGCTGGTACAACTGGGGCAGAGCACAGGCAACAGAAACCTAAAAATGGTCCTAAACTTTTTTTTTATTATCAACAATTGGAGCTGCAGAACTCTATTTTAAACTAGTGTACTCCAGATGATCTGTGAAAATTAACAGTTAAAGGTGAGACAGTGCAAACATTCATTACTGAATGTTACATTTTAGTGTTATGGAATACAGCTATGCTGTTATACAAATAATTTGGCATTGTATTGACATTGATGGTGAAATGAACCTTTCAGTTACAGTTAAAATGTTATTGCATTTCCAAAACATTCTGTAAGAGTCAAAATGGATGTCTACTGAATCCGATGTTCTGATTTCCCAAAAAGTTGCATCTCTGGAAGGGTTCTGAAGGACACCAGTGATGCAGTGCTTTTCAAGGTACAAGCAGTGGGCGATTTAAAAAAAAAAAAAAAAGGCAGGGGGAATAAAACAGGCATATATAAGAAGAGATGAGATGAAACTTTAATGATCCCTGCAGAGAAATTGCATGATTACAGTACAGCAGAAGTGCAGAAAAAAACATCAAATAAATCAAAGACTGTGATATAGATAGTGATGGCAAGAAGCAGTGAGTGGGATGTAGACAGCAACTCAATAAACAGTTGCTTCAATTATTCAAACAGTTTACGTCTGAATTTTACAGGTGGGGGAATGTTTAGTGTCCAATCTACAGGGTGTGAAAACGTAAATATGCATAGGTGCATCAAAAACTGCATTTTTCAACTTACAGATAGGAGCACATCCGAGCAGAAGGTGACAATATGCTAAGCATAGTCAAACTACAGCAGGTAAAGACAAGCAACCGCCCTGTATGAACAGGTCAGATGTTCACATGGACATTGAGCAGTTAGGGCAACTGTGCAGCAATGTTTATAAGGCAGATATGCACAGAAATATAGAGTGTTTCTGTAAAGCAATGTCATACACAGTAAATGATGTAGGTGAATACTCAAGAACTGAACAAAAGAACAGAACAAAGTTAAGCACTCCGACACTTGAACACTGACTTACTTCCTCCGAATAGAGGGAGGAGGAGAAGAGAAAACGAGAGATGCTATGAAAAAAAAAAACACCAACATAGGCTGGGCTCACAATACAAGAGTTTCAGGACGATCTAATCCTTGTGTGACCCTCCCTACAATCAGAGGAGAAATCTGGTCCGGGAGCTTCGCCTGTACCAAAGTTCAGCCCAGATTATCTCGTAATGTGAGGGGTTTACTGATCCAGTCTTAAGCCTCCTTAACTGCTTGCTGACTCATCAGGGCCATGCCGATAGAATCAAACATTGATGATGGATTTAAAATTTGGACAATAATATTAGTATTTTTCAAACGGGACAACAGTAGTCAATCAGGGAGATACTTACAGTGTTACCAAGGCGGCTGTAAACATCCAGCCCCTGTGGCTAACATTAGCAAGCTAAAACACAAAAGCTCTCGAGAGGCAGTTGGTTTGTCCATTCAGGGCTACTGTCAAACCCAGTCCCAATGCGGATATGAAGGACTCATTCTAAGCAAATTCAACCACAGCAACATTTAGTTTAAAGTGATTATACACTAATGAAAAAACAATTCTGAATATCATATTCTGTCTCTGCCAATAGATTGCCTGTATCCTATAAACTGGCCCTTTAACAGCAAATTCCGAGTTACTATCAGTCTTTCTGAGCAGAAGCTATTCTTAGTTTGAAGATGACTACTAGATAAGTTGAAGTCAACAAAGCAAACTGAAATGGGTAGTAAACACTCTGCAGATGTTTATTTGCATTACAAAGTGATCAGAATGGTGTTTACCAATGGAAACAAATGGTGCATTATCATCTGGAGGAACAGGATCAATATGTAATGAGGTTTAATGGGCCAGAAAAGTGTCTAATAGAAATGATGGCTGCACCAGCATCACCATGCAAGCATATAAGCCAAATAAATCTCTTTCCTTGAGAGCACTTTGCCCTGAGCATAAATGACTCAGGAGGGCTGGTTTTACGACCCATGTTTGTGTAAATATGTAGCCTGCAGTCTGTTTGCCTTATTATGCAACTGTGGCTCAGTCTAAGATTTTTCCTGTTGAGGGAAAACGGCTGTGTTTATATGTGTCTCACTTGCAGTATTTCATATTTTCTAGACTCCGTAATGATTGACATCCTCCAAAGCACACATGGGAAAGTTCAGACAGAGGACAGGCATTGTTTGCATCAATCATTACATTACCATGGGGATCGAGTGCTGGAATGGAGTTTTTCTCTGCAACAATACTGATACACTTTCACACAAATCAAAATAAATAGCTGTGAAAAGAAAACTAAACGCATGTGTTTTTCTGTTTTGTGAAGTGATGTGTTTTGCACTTCTCGAAGTTAATACGAGCATAAAAAGACTAAATGCCTACTCATTGAATGTACAGCATATTAACTAATTAAGATTTAGAACAGCATTTAAATTCAGAGTTCTTCAGCTTGTCTGTGTTGAAAACAAAGCTTTATATACGCTGTCTGAACCGTTGGCGTCTGGTAGATATTTTTCCTGGAAAACTCTGGTGTACAGATGTGAAATGTTCCTGCTGGCCTGGGTGAAATGGCTGATATTATAAATAATATCCTAACCCAATATATTGTTATCACAATATGGCAAATGTACTGTATTTATATGTTTATTATCTATAAAATAGTCAAACTAATATTCAATGTAATGAACTGTGTTGGACATTATGCATTACATCAGTCCAAATTCCTCACATGTGAACATGATATATGGGGCCTTTAAGACAATATTGACCACAAGGATTGTTGTCTTTGTATGACAAGACACTATGAATGTGGCACCATACTGAAACCATAGCACTGAATTTACTACACTTTTATTTCTACTTGAGTGATCACAGAACCGACCAAGGTAGACATGAACTTTGAGATGGGGCTGATGGAGAAATATCTGCCAGCCCCATCGCCAAGTATATCACACACACATTCCCCTAGCACTCCAGGATGTAATATTGTGGTGTTTCAGCACACTTGCTTTCATTAATCATCCTTCCCTCTTGTAGCTGCAATTCAGGGTGGTTTAGAGGAGCATTCGCCATAAAACAAAATTGATATTGTTCTATTTCCATGATTTAGGAAAGTAATGTCGATATCCAGATACAACTGTCGAAGTTTGTCATGACTTGAATTAATGATGACACTTAATAAAGAATGGTCAGTAACACTGTGGGCCCCTGTGGGAGTTACTGTTGCCTTCAAAAATTATATTTCAGTGCAAAGCTTACAGCTGTGCATTCAAGATGTGGCCAGTTCCAGAGAAACATTCACAATGTTGTCATAGTAACTTGGGAGACTTTCATCATTTAATGTCTATGGAGCAGCTGCAGGGTTTGTCTGGTGATGACATCATCACTGGTGTCTGTCTGCTGTTCAGCTTAAACAGAGGTTGAAATTCATAAATTGGAACAATACAATAGCCTGAAGATAACACAAAGAAATGTTTTGCATTTTACCATAACATGGTCTATCTTTAAGCCTGTACAGTATGTTTTTCACTGGGGGGGCTGAACCCGAGGCTGCCTATTAGCTATAGGCCATGGAGGGTCAACCAATCAGCATTGTTACTAAGACAAGGTAGCTGATGACAGATGACCAATTAATACAACAGCACTGTGAGGTTGGGTTAAAAACACTGTTCCTGTATTGGCTCTATAAAGGCCTCCCACCCACTGTCTGCTGACCCCTTCACCCCGTTGTACTGATGTAGAGCAGTCAGCAGAGTTGTTAGTTTCTCAGGCTGAAGTCTGACTGAGATGCTCAACTTAACTCCACAACTCTAACAAGAAGTTTGTGCTTAATGTGAGGCATTGTGGAAACAGACAAATTAAGAGTTCAGTCCGCAAAGACCACTTCCAACCATCATCTCTGAGATATTAAAAGAAGCAGAGTATATGACAATAATATTAAAGGTGTGCATGAAGATTCAAGGCTACTGTGATTGGGAAATATGCAATCGTAAAAAAATGAGCAACGCAAGTTATTTCATTCTGTAGCTGTCTCCCTAAATCAGAGGCCAGAGAGTGCAGCCACACATCATGAACACCTGGGGCCGTCATATTGATTTCTGCTTCCACTTTCACACTGAGGTCATTACACCGATCAGCTCGGGGCTAAAGACTGGGCCAAACAGAGAAACATACAAAGAGCTAAAGGTACTGCCTCTGTGGGTCTGGCATCCACTACAGACTGCTACAAATGATACAGAGTGACAAGAACTGCAGTGGGTGCACATTTTTGGTCTCTGCTTATTCATGAGACATTCATCTAACTTCTCAAATGGAGGTAAACACTGCTTCCTTTGGATGAAATATGACATTTATGACTTATTATAAAAGGGAAAACACTCAGACTTAGCACTTGGAGATCAGTTTACTCATCATGATTGGTACTACTCAAACTGAAAAAAAAAAAAAAAAAAAACACTGCATAATGTTGTCTCTCCTGGCTGTATAAGAGGCTTTCTAAAGTCTGAGAAAATAACCAGGATCAGGGTTATATCGGCATGGGCTTCAGACTTCAAATCGTAAACAAACTAGGGGGATAGAGTTCGAGAGGTGTAGGCTGTTACAAGGCAGAGGAGGTAGCATAAGACTAGCCTCGGGTCAGACCTTTGAACTACGGCCCACTTCACAGATGTTTTAACGATTCAATTAAGCCTGGAGTTGTGCTCATTGACCGCTGTTTGGTAAAACAACAGAGCCAACCAGAGCTTTTTAGAAAGGTACCTGTTCCTGTTATGGTACTTGGCAAACAGCTAAAGAAAAACAACAAGAAGAAGTTGCTGTAATTGAACTTACAGAAATTATGGGTGGGGGCAGCTGTCGCTGGTTCAAATCCCAGCTCCAGGCTGAGCTGAGCTGCAAGTTGAAGTGTCCTTGAGCAAGATACTGAACCCCAAATTGCTCCTGATGTGCGGTTGGTACCTTGCATGGCGGCCTCTGCCATCAGTGAGGGCCCTGCCATGAGCTGGCGACTTGTCCAGGGAGTACCCTGCCCTCGCCCAGAGACAGCTGGGACTGGCTCCAGCAAAAAAACCCACGACCCCATAAAAAGGGATAAAGAGGTTACAGGCAATGGATGGATGGATGGATGGAAATTATGGGCAACTGGCAAGGTTAATAGCCTGTGTGACCAAGATATCCTAACTGACTGTCCCTAGTATGACTCAAAGACCCCAACAGTGAATCCTGCATTTCCTATCATGCAACTGTATCAAATCAAGTTTTAAAAATCATCATGGATATTTCAATTTCCCCAAAGCCACAGAGGACATTATCCCACAGTTAAATAAAACCTGTGCTGATGTTGATTGAACACATGTCTGAATAAAGGAGATGAAACAAGATGGCCAAACAAGTCTGATTATTGGGTAAACTAAGGTGTACAAGTCAGGATGTTAGAGCCTCTGCATTGATTTGACCATTAATTTTAATCTGTTCCTCGAAAGACTGCCAACTTGAAGGAAGCGCAATAGTGAATCACTTGAGTACACCTTTAAGAGTAGGTGAAAGCACCAAGATCAAATCTTCAATGATACAAAATAGAAAATTGTAAAATATCAGTTCACACAATGTATTTTGTGTGCCCTGTGCCTATAATGAGCTACATTAATGGCGTGGGAGTTATTCCATCTGTTCATTGTAAGTAAGGGAAAGCGAGCAAGCTGAATTATCTGCCTCTTTTCCTCCTACTATTTTACTTTGCCACGTTGTTGAGCGCAGGCCTCACATCTAATTAAAGACAATGGTTTAAATGTGATAAACAGATGCGTGGAATCATACACTTGTACACTTTGTTTGTTGCTGTACCGCAAAAGCCTGGACACCTCTCTCTGAGTGAGCGATAATTATCAACGCATTAATTAAAACTGACACGCTGCATTCCTATTTATATTGAGCCAATTACAGTGGGCTGCTGCAATCTCTGAGGAATGTGTTTTGTAACCACCATCAGATGGCGGCTTTCATTTGGAAAGACTGCTCTAATGTTTATTACAATAACAAATTCTTTAACCTCTTGCAACTGTCACAGCTTAGTCTAATTTACACGTACGTCCACGATTCTGTCTCTTTTTCTCACACACAAACACACTTCACCTCACCCCACTTACTGCCAAGTCAATTTCTCATGCCCTCCTGCCAAGTGCTGCCAATATGCTCGAGAGGCAAACATGATGAGAATGCTTCACTGGTTGTTCCCTGCACTGATGGCTAATCAAGGGCACTCCTCATGATAGGCAGCGCCGGTCGATCTTTCCGCTGCTTATTTCTAAACAGCTCAAACAAAAGATCAGATTCAGCGTACCACTTCAGTAACTCGTCATTCAAGGGTTGGTTTTCTGACTTAAAATGAGTGTGTGGGCAAACATAGATGCAAGGCATAAACCTAGATGAACATCATAAACATGTAAGAAACAGATCTTCTTCTCTGCTTGGGTTGTGTAAACGGATTTGCCAAGTTTGTGTGTCCAAATGGATTTGAGCACACTATACTTTACCATAATCCCTATTACTTTCTTTCAACCAGTTTTTATTGAGTATCTTTTTTTCTTTCAAGTGTCATTATGAGGTAAATGTTCAGTGCACGATCGAAAGGCTACAATGACGGTTGGTGTTGAGATTGATTCGCCATGAACCTTGCTTTCACCATGATATTTTGTCTACCACCAGGTACAACATCTCCTGGGACTGGCGATCTAGTCTCTGAAAATAGAAAGCAATCAGTTTGTCTTTGCTCCAGCAGTGCCAACAATTATACCAAGTGAAAACGCTAGGGGGGAAAGTTGTCTGTTTCCACTTTAAAGACATCTTATAAAAGTAAAATCAGCCTATCTGTCAGATTCATTAAAATAAATAAATAAATAAATAAAAAAACTTCCATGAATGTGGTGATGAACTGTGTCATTAGGCTAGCACATGCAATATGTCCTTGTCCTGAAACATCATGATCCATTTCTCACTGTCAACAGAGATATTTAAAAATCCTGACCATATCCATCATGACTAAAAATAATCCAACTGACACTTTCAACCTGCAAGACATTGGCAGAGGTTTGTGTGTATCATGAGGAGCAGGGTCAGCTCATATGAGGCTCTATGGCACAGCTTAAACATATATCTGTGGCTGTGGCAACACTTCGGATGTCTTTAATCACAGCAGCTATGCTGTCATGACATTTATTGTACAGGTCCAGCTGAGCTTTCAGAGAGAAATATGTTCTCAATGGCAGATCGTATCTCTTATTGAGCACTCGTACCATTTGTTTGGAACCTCTCTGTTATATGTAAGCCGCCTTTTTCAAGGGTATTTTCTCCTACATCTGCCTCAGCTGGCCATGCACTGCTCTTATGTTTTCATTGTCAAAACCAAATAAATCGATAAAGAAACGGCTGTTTTCAACTGTCATCTGATGATGAATGGCTGTAAATTACCTGTCATTGCGTTGTCAGCAAGGTTGTTGTCAACAAACACACCATCCTTTTTAGGTTGGAAAACAAATCCATTCTCATTCTGTCTTATACTTGTTTTTGTCATTTTCTTAAACGCCATTTTTGTTTTTAACTTGTTCTAATTATTTCACTGGCCAGATTTAATTTGATTATCTCTATCTAAGTACTTTTACACTATGTAAGCAAAGCTGCGATACAAATGGTAATGTTGGTCTGTTTGTTTGGTGCATCCATACTGACACACATTAACAACCATTGGATGAATTGCCATTAAGTTTTGAACTGTGTTTTTTATTAGGATAAAGCTTATTGATCCTGTGACTTTGAGGCAGACATTTGTGGGTTTGAGTGAAATGTCTTGACAACTATTAGATTGACTCTTTTCACATTGTAATAACTTGTCAACTAGCTTCATCAGTTCAAAATGTTAACTTTCCCAGAACATCACCTGCAAAACTTATGAGATTCACTCAGTCTCAGATATGCTTATGTTTCCTCTAAATGTGAATATGGTAAACATACCTAACATAAAAAATAATTTAAAAAATCAGAATATTAGCATTTTCATTGTGAGCATGTTAGCACACTTGTAAGCTTACAACATATTCTCTATTCAGTACATACATACACTATGTTTTTTGACTAGATATACTGCCAGCCAATGCTGTGTAGTATTATGGGTGTAGCTATGTACATCCTTCTATGATTTACTGCCCTACTGGTAACCGATGGTGGCATCAGTGTGCAAAACAAACGGCCATCGTTTTTGTCCAAAAAATTGAGTCCAAAAAATAGATACCATCTGTTTCACAGGATGCCTGTGTACCTGATAAAGAGCCAACCTGGGCTCTAAATATTGTACTATCTCTTAATGAATTACAGAAAAAATGTCTTTGAAAGGGGGCATTCACAGTGTTGCGGGTTCTTGTTAAACAGACTATTGGTGGCAACCCAGTTTCAGTGGGTTGCAAATTTTCTTGGGTATAGTGCACAACTTAGAAAAGTAAAACTAGTTTTGAGCTTTGTTTTTTTTTATGCATTTGGAAATTAAGAATGGGCAAAACAGAGAAATGTCAATGCACATGGGCTTGATATTAAAATGTTGCCTGTAAAAATAGCACCAAGACAGTTTCAATAGGTAAAGAGTCAATAGAGCAAAAAAAAAGCACTATGCCAAAGTTCACATTGATTGAATTCTTTTTTTTTTTATTGTAATCAGAATAATCAGTGTGTAGATTCAGAAAGTTGAAATGAATTAAACGTTTTTTTATAGTCTCATGCATGACATCCTCTGATGATGATGGATGAAGACGCATTTCTGTGGGGACATTTTGACCATTAATATCATTACTGCATCAGATAAAAGAAAGGTTATACATATTTATACATCAGCATTTTCCAACAAGATAAAAGAGGTGTAGCTGTATCGCTAAACTGGTCAATGGTTCTGCTGTGTCGGCTGAGTAAATACCAATACGCATATAAATAATTCATATCTGCATCTCATCTCATGAAGTGCTTCAGTCAGGCATCAGATATCATTTAATTAAGAAACAAAGCAAATGTGTTCTTGCTCACTGAACCTTCGCCAATATAACCTTAAAGATGCCTGAAGTCACAAAGTATACATGTAGGCAAGTGTGATTTATTTGTCACTTTTTGAAAATGAGCAACCATCAGTCATTTGAATGGTTTTATCACATACCAATGGCTGTGCGTTGCTCATCAAATCTCCTGCTTGTTTTGCTTTTTTTAACCGTGCCTAGTTGGTCCCATTTGCAATTTGATTTTTGTCTGACATGACAGCTTAACGCTGTAGGACTCAGATTTCGACGCAACATGTTGTTTAGCTGCTGGATTCCTTTGTACATGTGAACAAATTGCATCAGGATTTAGATCAGATTTACAGTAGATTACGAATAATGAAAGATAATAGCTGCATAACTGCGCAATGTGCAATTGTGCAATCGGGTAATCACAGCATATGTCTCTAAAACCTATTAGAATGACTTTATTGTGTACAGCTGGCATCGCAGCACACGCTGGAGAGAGAAATCCTCATCCTGCCTGACAGAAATATCCATATCCGCTCCGACACTGGAGCACTTTGAAAAAAAAATAACAAATGTCAAGAATCATTCTGCTGCTGCTTACAACAACATGCGCCAGGCTATGACGCAATCATGTGCCGCGATATGTCAATTTTTTGCCAGTTATTTCAGCAGGGAGCCACATCCATCTCTCTCCTCTCTCTATGTCAGCACAGCGGCCGGGAAGTAGCCAGTGGGATTAATGATGGGTAGGAGGACAGATGGTTTTTGTTGTCATCTGGACTGATGGCTCCTAGCTTTGTTTCTGTCATTGAACTAAGGCTGACAGACAGACAGATACAGAGACAGGATGACAACCTTCTACAAAATTACACTTTCTTTTTTAGTACGTACCAAGCTGTTTTTGTCCGGTGCTGCATGGTTAGAAAGCGAAGGTGCTTTTCCCCAGTTTTATCGCTATCATAACTACAACATCAAACTTTTTTTTCCACTCAAGTGTAGTATGTACTGGGGGGAGCTTTTGCTGTTTTGGAGCAAATTACTGTTCAGATAAAAAGCTTAAAGATTGTAATGGATTGCTGATGAATATGAAACTGTTTTCCTTTATATCATTTTATCTGTCGGTGTCAGACAAGGTGTCCTCTTGTACCTTAACAAATGAATGCATTGACTGAACAAAGTACGAGCTTGTGTGTGAAGAGAACAAGAGAGCACCAAGGCTTGATAATTTAATGCCATAGAAGCTTTGTCACAGAGAAACTTAGCTGGCTTTTAATTGACTTAATCATTTCATTACTCTACAAAGACAAAAGATGAATGCCCTCTTATCTGTTAGGAACAAAATGAACAAGCCTGCCACAGCTGAGGGAGAAGACATAAAGCATTTTGAACCAGAATGAAAGGATGTTTCTGTTCCTACAGTTGGGAGGTCTGCAGGGAAACTTTATCTTCAAACACATTTGGATCAGTACCGCAAGAGCTTTTTCTTCTCCTCAATGTAAGATAAAGCTTTTGTTATTTCAGGGCATCCTCAGCAGAGAGATGACAAGAGAGCCAGCAGTAAAGTCAGACTTTACTGTCACATTAACCCCAAGGTCTCATTACAGGCTTTGGTATATAACAGCGTGGCTGTAGCACAAGTGCTGCATATTGTGGCGCAAAGTTGACTCGCTACGCAACAAAATGAGTACTTTAATATATTTAAGGCTCCTTTTTGGAAACTCAAGATAAATCCTGCAGGTTTGCACATTTATATCTCAGGCATATGACGACAAAGAACTGTGATCAACACCGGAAGAACACAGATTTTACAGTAAAATTTAAAAGTGAACATTAAGGATTGGTGGCTTTAAGATCTGAGACATCCAAACGGAGATACAACATATACAAGCACACAGAAGGAGTACAGTCCTGCAGGAATGAGTCCTCAAACCTGGAAATTAGTTTTCACTTTTAAATACCCAGTTCACACGTCTAAAAGTCGAAGGGTTTAGTTAGATGCCTTAGACAAGGTCTGTGATTAACCCAGGCTTAAGCCATACATGAATTTTCACTCAATTTTGTAGTTCCCATTAACTTCAGCTGTACTTTGTTTTACTGCCAAATAGCAAAATGCTGGCACGCTATCACACTAAAACAGCATGGTAAACATTGTAAACACACTGTATCTACTGAATATCATCATGCTAGCATTAGCACTGGAATAACATTAGTATGCTAATGTGATGAATTCAGCAGCTAGCAGGGCTGTAGAATCATAAAATCCAAGCAGGAGTATAAAAAGTCATCCACTATTGCTACTTCAGCTGTCTGATATATCAATGACCAGGCGATCATATAAAACTCCAGAAATCCACACCGAAATTTACGAGTGAACGCCTGACAAACTGGCATGCTAATCCACAGTTTATGAAATATAAAACACTCCGTGCCAGCTGCTCTATTTAATATTGAAATTTGACCAATCTTTTCCCTGATACATTGCTAATCTTCTGCGAGTAAGCAAGTTAATGACTTAATTCTCAGCAACTACTTTCAGTTTTACCGGCCCCTTTGTTTTGTGGGTGGATAAAATCGGCGACTCTCATAATTCCTCACATGTCGGCTGAGGAGCTGATCCCCATCCGTCAGACTCAGTGAGACTGACAGGCATCTGCCATTGCAGCTGCAACTCAATCAGCTCATCATTGGAGCTGACTGGCAGTTCACAGTCCAGGCCAGACAGCGAGGCTCAGATTTGTAGTGTAATAACATTATACCTGCATGGACAGACAGTGCGGCAAGTCCATGGTAATCAACAATTTCCTCTCAGGTTTAACGGCCTTTTGCTCTGCGGCACGTCATTCAAAGGCTTTGCCCTGGTTGCTTTGTGTGATAACTGGGTTGAACTGACTCTGGGGAAGAGTGGGAGGATGGGAGAGGAATGCTGGGATTCAAGGACACGCCAGCCTCACATTTTCCCAGGGAATGCCCTGCATTGCTCCCATATTTGATGTCTCACCAGTATCCCCAGGCACACTGGCAGTTTTTCCTACACAAGAACTGAGATAGACTATCACACAGCATGCTCAAACACACGCACAGGTAGCACATAAACAAGCACAACGAGGCATGACCTGCGGGTAGATTGTGCAAGTGAATGATCTGAGTGAGTACTTTTGATGTGCAGCTTGCTTATGCGCAAGGAATACAAAACCTCTTTTGTGCAGCATGCAATTGAGTTCAGAGCTCTCTTCTATGATTCAGTGTATTCAGTGTTGCTGCTTGCTACGCATCATCATAACGAGAAAGATTGATCGAGATAGAGAGATACAGAGAGAAAGGATGAAAGCCATTCCTCCAGAGGGCTTTCTCTCTTTTTTTGCTCCACTGATCATCAAAGATCTTTGGCCCCTCTGTGCCTGCTTTGCTGCCAGTTAGTGTGCAAAAATGGCAGCACACCAACTGTTCTGGAGCCAGGCAGGGCCACCCACAATCAGCAGGCATTAGAAATAGCAAGAAACACAGTAGATGTAAATCTGAGTGGAGCTGTAACAACACACTATTTGATTCACAGCTCTGGCAGTTTTTCTTCTCCTTCTCTTCAGATTCGGAGGGGGGGGGGGTGCTTGCCTCTGAGGGAAACCCAGTCTTATATTTGGCCCTCCACTCTGCAGTCCATCAATATTTGCGGGCATTAAAACCAAATCAATGTCTTCTAGACGGGAACTAATCCCTGTGGCCTTGTGCTTTGTCTGGGCACCACCACCTTTGATTATTCAACATCAATCTGCCATGGGGCGAATGAAAGGACCACAATCAGATTAGTGACAGGTACACTCCCCGAGATAACAGCATTAGCTCCTTCAAGACGCAGCCCACCGCTGTCCCTGGACATGCTCTCCATCCTCATCCATCCTCCATCTCTCCCCTTGCTGTGACCTCACTTCAGTGACAAAGAGATGAAGAGTTTTTAATGAAATGTTGCCTGAATGTTACAATTTCCTTCATAGCCTCCCAGGTACACTGGCTGTGGATAACTTGGAGTGCTCCATGATAGTTCAAATCTAACCAAGAATGTTCTCCTGAGCCTCCAGCTCTAATAACCCTTCTGTCCTTTCAGTGGTGGGGAACCCTGAACAGGATTGACCTGTAGATTGGAGCCATCCCTCTACCAATCCCTCCTATTAGATGTGCACCTCAAGGCCTTTCCTCATCAAAGGAGTGGTGGATTTCATCTGGCATTGGGCTGACACCCCATAGATTAGACCCCCTATCTCATCTCTCTTTCCTGCCTTTACTCTCTATCTCTCTGTCTCCCGCTCCCTCATTTCTTCAGAGCTCCAATTACTCTTCTCTGGCTAAGTGTCAATAAACCCACCCAGCACACACACACTGAAT
Organism: Diplodus puntazzo; assembly: GCA_963678695.2. Classification (NCBI taxonomy): domain Eukaryota; kingdom Metazoa; phylum Chordata; class Actinopteri; order Spariformes; family Sparidae; genus Diplodus; species Diplodus puntazzo. The sequence goes on along the minus strand of OZ023167.1, from coordinate 14,625,063 downwards.
CTGATAGCAGCTCAGGCTATTTCAACACAACAGAGAAAATGACAGTGTATAAACCATTCTATTTCAATTTAATGATACATTAACTTAAACAAGAATTTTATTAGGGACTATTAAAATGCTATATGCCTTGACAGTTATTTGGAAACTAGAGAGGAGGATGCTGAGTTTATGAAATAAAAGCTTGTATAATTCAAATAGCTTTTCCATAACCTCTAAACCCATTTCAAATAAAAAAACAAGATATTTCCCTTAAGAGCTGTTCTGCCAGCTTCAAGTCTAATAAAACAGTGCTACTTTATCAATAGTAAGGTATAAGGGAGGTGCAGAGCTGAAATGGATTAGTGTGGACAGGCCATCAGGGCTATAGATAAGTCTCCAAGAAGTGTTTAAAAGCCCTGAGAAATGCTTTCTGTCGTTATCTGGGAGGAGGGGGAGTCGTAGCCTATTGAATGTGACGGGCTCTGGCAGAAAAACAGTGGTCACAGAGCCACTACAGCAAGTGCCCCCCCCCCGATAACGAAATAAAATACAAAACAAAAGCTGCTCTATAAAATCTGAATTGGACCAAATTTGTTGCCCCGTCTCGGGTTTCGCCTCGCCTGTCTACCGGTATCTTGTGCATGTAGCCTGCACAAGCAAGGGAATGAACCACTCGTAACAACTTTGAAATTCACTGCCGTGGTTGTTTAGGCAGTAAATGAACATTTACAATAAACAACAGCAAACTGGCTAAAGCATCTCTGAAACCTATTCTCAGAGCACCAGCACAAAACAAATTGCCCAAGAATAGGTCTATATTGTGTACCACCATTTTGATACATCACATTAATAATAAACTTTCCCCTTTGAAACCAGTACAACTGCTCCTTAGTATTGTTTCGCTGCGCACTTTAAGTGATTCAGTGTTCTGCCATCTGTCAGAAGCATCAGTTTGCGTGTGAAGTAAAAGCCATTACCACCTATTTCATCTCGATTTAGTTTTTCCTTTATTCGAACAGTAGCCTCAAAAACATAAAACCTCCCATGGCTGTCAGTCTCAGGTGTCTCACAACTAAAGAACCCGATTAAGTGTTGGCCCCTGTGAGATTGTAGCTACAATTTGATCTTTTGCACTGAGTCGACTGAGAGTCAATATGTGGAAACATTTTCTTGGCGGGAACAGCAGGTGAAGCCCCAAAGAGATTCCAGGTGGAGCTGCAGCACCCAAGGGGCCTCGCCAGCTGCCTCGCCAATCTGCGTCTTACAGTGGTGTGCTTCTACCTATCGCCTGTTGACACACTGGATGTCCGGGGTTGGGTCATTAAAAGTCTGCCTTATTGCTCTTCCATCATAATAGCTGTCATCATAAATCGTTGGGAGAGTTCATGTGCTGTTATTACGTCATGTTTGGTTGTTGCAAAAAGCATGCCCAACAGGAGTGAGCCACATTAGAGCACTTTAAACAGCATAACATTCAAAGGTTTAATGAAGCGATGCACTGTAATTTCTAGAGGGCTTTGTGAAATTCTTTGTTAGAAAATAAAGAGAGGAGTGAGAATAGGCTGATAATTATTTTTAACCCAGGGCTCAGCATTAAAGGAAAGCACAAAAAAAACAATGAGGAATATTGTTGGTAACAGTTCAGCCAAAGATGAGAGCACTTTCACGAGACCTTGGGTGTCGAGACACACTGGAAAAAATAAAAACACAGAAAACATCTGTTTTTCAGAGATTACAAGGAATCTATGACTGCGTGTTATCTCTGATATGATCGTTTATCCAATCCGGTCTCAATCTGTGTACAAATAACACTTTACATTTTCACATTGTGTATAAAGCACACGCATGCATAAGCGCAATTTGGGATCCACGTGATTTGACAATCCTTCCAATTAACTTCTGTGGAGAGCAGAGCCACAAGTCAGGTAAATCATCGTCAACCATAGTTGGGTGACCTCTGTAGTCTTGGTAACACCAAGTAGTCATAGAAACGAAATAAACATGGCAACAAAACTAAAACTACTAGGAAAAAGATGATGTTGTGTACATGACATGACTTTCTGGCTCTTCATACTACATCATCTGCCATTTTTTACATGTAGTATTAGGACACATCTGTTTTCCACAGACATTAATGGGAAGGATTTGCATGTCACCTGCATGCAAAATTTGATTATTCCAATTAATTGTATCACTAATTGGACTTATTATTTGTACACAGGTGGAAGTGACTGGGCTGGTATATCACTACAGGAACAAAAAAATGTCAGGCTGTACAATTTGTATTAACTATCCTTTGTTATTCTTCACAAACATTTATATTGAAGAAAGGTTGTGCAGCTTGTTTTCCAATTTATTTTGAAATATGCTTCCATTGCCAATGCTAGCTCTGGTCTACATCTCTGATTCTGAACTTCAGAATTAGAAAATAAGCCAAACAAATGTAATGAGTCTAACTATGATATTAAAAACACAGCCGAAAAGCCCTACAGTATGCTTATCCTATCACCGCATTGTGTTTCTTAGGCACAACAACTCTTAAAGATTTTTAACTGTACACACAGGGTGATATTTTTGCCATATGGATTTACTTTGTGCTCCACAACTGTTCACTCAACTTTGAAATTAAAAACCTACATTATACCACAGATTTTTATGCAAGCCATCTGTTCTGCCTTATCCTGCTTACAAAGACTAACAAATCACTTTACTGATCGCAGTGTTAACATTGGTAACCACTATAGATAGTTTCTCTATCCTTGTTTTTATGAATACATCTGTGCACATTTTCAGTCAGTAAACACGTGCTAATAATCGTTGTAAGCTTTAAAATCCTTAATTCTCTAAAGGATTTCTCTCAGATAAACACATTCACAAAGGCATACTATGGATAACTGAACGATGAAAAAGACATCTTGACTGGGGAGTTTCCATTATAAGCCTTGGTATTTCTCACAGTATTGTATTTGCAGTCATATAACATCACAGAGTGGGACTTTTTACCCGCCAGAGCTCCATAATCCAAACTAATGAGCTATGACTAAATTGCTTTGAAAATGCCTTGCTAGAAGATTCCTGCTATGGACCAAACACGTCAGCCCGACTGCTCATCTGTGGCTGCATCTGACTGCTGCCACTGGATCTGAGTGTCACCATGCCGTTTGACTTTAATGATTTTCTTATTACAGTTGAGTTGAGCTGTTAATGCACAAGATGCCAGGATAGAGAGAAAAGAGAGAGAGAGAGAGAGACATAAATCCAGTCAATATGGATTTTTTGGTAATTCTTACAGTAAAATCTCTTTTTCAGCCAGGTAGCCCCGCTGAGTTAAAACGAATCTGTCAGAGAAAAGACACGAATGTCAAACAAAAAGAAATACTTTCATTCTCCAACACATTAGCAGGAACAAGCTCTGGAACGCGAACATGAACAGTCTAATGAATTAAATCTTAGTGTGTATGTTATTACACTACATAATAGAAGATAATAAAAATTGATGAACTATGATGAGACAAAGTCAGATACAGTGAGAAGGGAAAAAACTTAATAACGAACTTGATTGAATTCTCAAGTATCTAAAAGTTTACAATCACTGCAAATGCTGGTATACACTGTGTAAGTTTGGGCTGTCCCAGCCAAAGATTAAAAGAAATGTGGCAACTACTTTGTTCCTCTCACAGCGTGAAGAAGGAACATCGTTTTGTAGTCATGACCAAAGATGGGTATTGTCACGGTTTTGCAACCAAAGACTGCCTGGGTCAACATTTTGACGCAGTCAGAAATTTAGAATACCTTGTAGTAGCCAACGATACAGTATGTCTTATCATGGTACAGCTTACATACATCAAAATTGATGTCATACCCAACTTTAGTCGATCCATGTCAAAGGGTGTTGCGCTTCTAAGATTTCTGAAATCTCACAGTCTGTAGGCGTGATAAAGCATCTTTGTGTACTGTAGAACCTAGATGATACATGGTAAAAATAAGGAGTCCCTCCACTTACAAGAAAGTGCTTGGTAGAAACTCAAAAACCAATAAGCTCTTGCCCAGAGCATCAACACTCACACAAACAGAATCCAACATGAAAATGACTTTGCAATTGCAAATCAGTACAGAGGCATTCCCAGTGTGCAGCACACAACAATGCACTGACAATGGATCAAACCCCTGAGAAAATAAAAGGCTTCGCTATGAAAAGCGAAGGTTGTTAGGAGGAGAGGAGGCCAAATGCTATCTCTTCGTATTTTATTTCTTATTACCCAAAGGAAGACGACAATGGAGATGACCCACTGGTGCATAATTCAAAGCCAGCATCTCTCAGAGAGCATATTATCAGCAGAGACATGTTCGTGTGGCCGTTTCTGCATTTTAATAAGGTGACTCAGGGGGACACGTAGGTGGGAATGAAATGAGGAGAGGTGGTGTAGCGGCCAGGGTGACTCTTATCTAAACAGAGGTGTATAAAATGTGCTGTATACAGTGCTTTGTCAAACCTTTAACTTCTGCAGACAGCAAGGCTGTATGTCTGTGACCCCCTTTCCACCTGGGAATATCATGAATCCTGCCTGATCAGGACAAATAGGAATGTACTGAAGATATGACTGTGTACGTATGAGAGAGAATAACTTGAAAATAACAGAATAAGTACAAGCTGGTCCAACAGAGAACACTCATACATAGAACAAGTCAGGCAAGACATTTGCTGCTAGTTTACAGAAAATCATAGTAGAGTAATGCTTCATCGTTGAAACTGGAAAACAGAAATCAAATGACAATCTTGCATTGTATTTAGCATTTAGTCTTGGTTAATCTAATCTGCATATGGTGCCTATAAAATCTGTTCCCCCACTGCTTCTACACTTGTTGCGCATGTTTGGAAAGCAAAAGAGCATAAAGGAAAATGTTTTCTGCAGTTGTAGTTGGACTATTGGTTCAATACAACACTCATTGTGTGGGAAAAGACAAAGTGACAAAATATATAGCCTGATGTTTTCAATCCAACAAAAAGACCAGTGACTGAATGAGAACCACTGAAGGATAATTCTGGTAAAACTTATAAATCCCCTTTGATGACATTACGTCTGTAAATGGATAAAAAAAAAAAAACATAACAACCAACTTAATACGTTTTTCTGGCTGCTTCATTAATGACACACTGCTGCTATGAAATATCAAAAGTCAGAAAAATAAGAAGGAGGTAACTGCCAGAAACAGAAAGTTAAAGTTGTAAGAAATAACAGGTTTTTGCATTATTGTGGAGAGCAATGGTCATCAGTAGAGCTCTGATAAAGAGGCAACAGACTTTATACCTGCTTTGCCAAGAAGTTATATTTCAGAAGCAATATACGTGCTACACTGCTACAATGGTAAATCTGGTATGAATTCCCTTTCCATCCTCCCATATTTTGCGGCTCTCAATAGGTCTTAAAATACTTATTGCAGACCTATTCAACTGGTGGCCTGGGCGCCAATTGTGGCCCTTTATAAACCTCTGATAATTTTGTTAGTAGGCTAATTGGCCCATTGCGAAACACAAATAACCATATTTTTGTTTTAACCCAGGCTGTTTAAGCAGGGGGAATTTATGAGAATCAAACAGACAACATACTTCTTAGAATATATTTCTTCCGGTACTTTTATATGTATAATGTTACTTTTCAAATGTGAAAACTAACTGGGGAATGTAAATATCTGGGCCACTTGGGAAGGCAGGTACTTGGGAAAACACAATTTGACTGTTTACTGCCCAAATCTGTAGTAGATATCACCCTTAGAGTTTAAAAATGTTGCCAGTTGTCAGTGAAAGACAAAAAATTTGGGGATCGAGTGGGATAACGTGCAATAAATGTTCCCCTCTGAATTCAAACCAGGGATGCTGCATGGATAGCGGGCTGCCAGGACACCAGTACTTATCTTAATGAGCTTCTTGTCAGTGTGTAGAGAGAGACAGAGAGAGGAAGGAAATTCAGCACTTTTGCTTCAGGCTCTGATCATATCATTGCACACTCTCCCATCTGGGGAATGTTTACTGACAAGATACAGGACAAAGAGAAGATGATTTCAGAGTTTGGTACACTGGTAATATGGTTCAAACTCTAATGGATACATACACCTTAAACACATCTGAACTAAAGGCAATACATATATTCCACACCATGCTTACAGTTCAAAAGGCTACAGAAATGAAAGAGGCCACGAATTATGAAAGAGAATGTAGACGTTCAGTACAGATGAACAGCCGACAGGTTCAGGTTCTTTGCACCATGCCCCGAGGCCATTACCATCCATTTCAGATATGAATGTCTTATTAAGAACCAGCATGAGACATTTCATGCAATTAAGATGGCTATTGAGATGGTGCGTTAATATTTGAATAGACCTGTGCCCATACACAGTCTCCGAATGATTTGCAGCGCACCGTAAGGCCCCAATAACCTTGAGAAGACATATGCTTTTGTAACGTTGTCACACGCAGTCCTCAATTTTGTGAAAAGTTTAACCTCTGACAGCAGCAATCTGTGGTCACCATTAATATTCAGGCTCTCTTTTTCCAACATTTTTTACTGATACCTAAAACTATTTTGGAATGAATCGCACAGCAGTGATGCCAAAATTCTAATATTTTGGCATCACTGCTGTTCTTTCAGTCCAACAGAGAGGAAGTGAGTCTGAGAAATAAAAGATATGTTGCGGACCAAATACTTAATAGGGGCACACATTACAGAAACACCTTTGCTAAAGTGAAATATCACTTAAAAATTGAGCTGGAGAACAAAGCATATGAAGAGCTTGCCACATGCAGGCAAAACTAATGTGACTGCAAAGACCTTAAGCACCATCACCATTAAGCCTTAACAACATCTTTGGGGGAGCATATGTCCCTCGAACTTCCCCAGTTGATCTCAATAATGTATACAGAGCTGCACGGGCATTTACATAAAACCTGTGTAGGATCAGGTAAAATAGCTGGTAGGCAGTCAGAGGCTCTTCCTTGCCTCCCTGCTTATGAATATTAATCACCACATGATCACCAGAGCTGTGCTTTCCCTAATAAGGGTGGTCATTCTTGTTGGGGGACTACAAGATCAAAATAGCACAAGCTACAGAGTTTCTGTGACCTTGGCGAATTAACATGCAGAGAGCAGGGGGGCACTGTGTTGTGCACATGAAAATCCTTCTTGTGTTTCCAGCCAATGCAAGACTAAGCATCCCAGCTGGAAGGAGAGAGGGAGAGAGTGCATTATGTTCAGAAGATATTCCTGAGAGATGAAGGCAAATTCTGGCTGATGAATATGCAATGTGGAGGATATGGTAAGATCTGTGGGCAGCAACACATGGGAGAATCTTACTGAGACTACAAGGCATGCATTCTGTAGGTACAACAGAGGAATTGTTATGAAACAGGAGTCAATTAAGTTGACTCTGAAAGGCAAGGAGCCAGAGTCAAGGGGGAATTTAATGTTTTGCAATTTAATATAAATGGTAGAAAATTCTTTGCTCCTGGGCTAACCGCACTCTTTGTTTACTTCATCCAACATGTTCTAAGTCGTTGAACCCATCACCCACTCAGGGGTTCTCTGCTGAGGGTGCATCTACAAACATAATGCATTTTTGGATTGTGTCTTGTAATTTGTGTTACATTTCAAATCATTTGCAATCACACATTTTTCATTATTTGAGAAGTTTAATGCTTTGACACCATAAATGACTTCAGAATACTTAATTTATTGTATTAATCAGTATCAGGAGAAAACTAACTATACAGTATTAACGAGTGTGCACTTGGCAAAAACGAGTATTCATACTGTACAGATGCTGTACTTTTAACAGGTATAAGTATCCAAGTAAAATGTGTCAGCATACATACTCTGGATGAAAGAATATCCTTACTGTGTAGCTCACTAAAGCTTATTTACTCAAATGTATTTTAAAAAAAACAAAAAATGTATTAAATACTGTAGTGATCTCACTCTTGTAATGTAAAATAAAAATATCTGTAGCTCAATTCTGAAGCTGGAAACTTCTGATCAGTGCATATCAATGTCACCCCACCAGCTTCCAGGTTAAGCACCGCACATTCCAGGTACAGGTTAGTATGGATACAGATAGTTTACTACTTAGTATAGTTTTTATTTTAACTAGTTTATATTATTATTCAAGTGATATTCCAAATTTCCAACCATTTAAAATCTGGAATCAAACTCTCAAAATGTGTGTACAGTTAAAACAAACAAACAAACAAACCCACAAACAAACAAAAAGCGCTTGGGGTAAGAAACAGTAACATTAAAAATATAGGAGTTTTTTTACCCAATATAGGTACTGGACAAAAAAATCCAGTATCAGTCAGTCTCTATATTTAACATTTTTAAAGTACAGGCAGCAGGCTGACAACATGAGTGTCAACACAAACGAAAAAAGTCATTAAGCAGAATAGACCTGTTTTAATGCAATTCAATGTTGGAGCTCATTCAGTTTTACTGAACTGTACTGTAGTTAGATTACATGATACAGTTTGACCTGTAGCGATGATCATACATGAACAATCAGATAATGTTAAATAATAAAACAACTTAATATACTGCAGTTCAGAGTTAGTTTATTTATCTAAAATATCATCACAGGTGTTGGCCAAGTACCTCACCTGGTGGAGTACAAGGATCATCAGTTCTTACCGTGGCAGCCTGGTTTCCCTTACGTGTCTCTCTTCGGGTGTTACTATCCACTAAAAGCAAAAAGCCTGAAAGAATAATTTAAAATAAATGTCAAAATAGAACTCTTCTCTGTCTTTAAAAAGTCTCCTCAAGACCTCCTCCGAGAATACTTACTCACCTAAAATGCTACTATGACAACGAAAATGTCTGCGGTGAAAAAGACCTTTTAAGCACATTATGTGAAAAATTGCTTGACTGTTTATTGTACCAAAGGCTGAAGTCAGTAAGCTGAATATAAAAATATACACGATTTAATACAGATAAGTAAAAAAAAAACAACAACTCTAGAACCCTATAAGCTATTAAGGCACAATATGCAAACAAACTAAAACACAAACCTATATATTAATTCTAGGCCACTTGAGACTATTGGCAACAAGCATTTCATGGCCCTTTATACAAAGCACAGCCCCCCCACCCAATATATATCTGTGGTTACTGCCCTGCTAATAAGACACTAGACAATACATCTTGCTGTGTATTTGCTAATTTAAGTGTGTGTGTGTGTGTGTGTGTGTGTGTGTGTGTGTGTGTGTGTGCGTGTGTGTGTGTATGTATGTTTGCGTGTGTGTGTGTGTGTGTGTGTGTGTGTGTGTGTGTGTGTGTTTGTGTGTATGCACTACAGTACACATGTGTGATCCACCTCTGAATGAGGTATTGTAGGCAGTGGCAGTAATTAAAAAAAACTAGAAAAGATGAACAAACAAACAAACAGCTGTGATGGGATCATAAATATTTTCAGGCCCATTTCAGCATGGTAATTTCCGCTGGGATAACATTTCAATTTTATCGCTCCATTTCATTTCCTACCTTGCCGCCCCCCCCCCCGGCAGGATGTAGTGTCATTTCTACGGAGTGTTTCTTTACCTGTGGCAATCTGTTTCACGGTGCTGAGATTACAGACAGGCCTAATTAAAGCTGTTGTTATATTTATAGAATTAGGGGGGTATTAATTGGAGCAGAACAAGCAGAAAGAATGTGAGGCGGGCAGAAAGACGTGGGAGAGTAAACATCTTTTATTACGCTGCACTTTTATCTGTGGACTCAGGAGTGCCACCTGCATCCATAAGCCATGTTGATCCATCACACTTCAAAGTCCCTCATGGGACATTTAACAAACAGTAAAATGGGAACCACTAAGAGTGGTTGAAAAAGCTGGATTCATCTAAAAGCTTCTGCCAGATAATGCAGCCAACTCCTGCCAAAAGTGGAACGACAGGTGTATCCATCAATCGCTGCTCACTTGTCTCTTTGAGGAGGAGGGAAGTCGCAGTGACACTGAAGCCTATGTCGACAGCTATATCTTTATCACTCATGAAACTCAAACCCTGTCCTTCAAAGAAGGTGGCCTCTGAAATGGGATACAGCTTGTATGATTGCTTAATATGCATTGGTTAACACCTCTGGTCAATAGAAAAATGTAATATTAATGTGTATTTTCCATCCACTACTATCAGGAGAATAGTTGGGTGTATCGAGATAAATAGATGGTGGCACTAGTTCTCCAGTTGGGTACCATTAAAACATTGCAGAAGACGAGGGTTCAACAGAATGACATAATTAAAGAATGACAGTTAAATGCTAGACTGTTAAAAAAGAAAAACGTGGAAAAATGTAACTGAAACAAGGCATTTCTGTATGTTTTATGTATTCATATGGGGAAGGTTACAGACCAGAATATATCTAATGCTTTCATCTTGAGTGATGTTTAAGTTACATGCTCCAATGGTGGCTGATGGTGGGTATTTAAAGGCACGGATTGCCATGTTTGTTAAGTTTATGTTGCCTTATAAATTAATTTCCTTTTCCATGACAAATCAATGACAAGGAGAAACAACAACAAAAATGCAACACTACACTGAATATACATATGTTTATATACAGTATGTGTACTGCAAGTTTCCTTCAGGGTAGTTTGAACATGGAGATATTTATAGATTTTAGCATTAACTTGAGGCTTCGTGCTCCATTAACCAACAAACCAGATCAGCTTCAATCACCTGAACGCTTACTGAGAAACCAATAAAGCCAGATTGGTTTGTGTTTTTCCAAAAAAGCAGTCAAGTGGAAAAAAAGCTTTGCTCTCAGAATGCAGCAGTTGCATCGATTTTGTGTGTGGGGGTCACTTTTGTCCTGCTATCAGCCAAAGCATGCCAGAGGATCTTGGGCAGACAATGGACCAATACTGGGTCTGATTCTAACTGACAAAAGCCTCTATTGAATTTCTTATCAATATCTGTATCAGGCAAAATCATTGCCCTGCCTTAGTCAAGCACCCATTCTTTATTAATACCTACTTTGGATCGGCACTCCCATCGATGGAGAGGATGGACGCACTTATTACATGTGTTATCTGGTGTCCTTTCCCTGAATCAGACACCACCGGGGGAGAGTGAGGAGGAGGAGGTGGAGGAGGAGTGGAGTTTATTGGCTTTAGCAAGGTCAGAGTGGGAAAGAGGGGGAAAAAAGTGCTAGGACAGCACAATGGGCTTTTATTTTGTTGGGTCAGGCAGTAGAGGCGATTAAGCTGTCAGCCAAGAGGGGACACTATTGATTTGGTCATGGGCGGTGGGGGGGCAACACCCCCTGCTGTTTTAATTTATTAGCCAGTAGAAATTTGATTTGATAGTGAGGAGGAGTAGCAATGTGATGGCTGCATAACAGAGTGATCACTACAGTCTATACAAACATCTCATCATGACCCTCAGACCTCCCCGCCCTAGACTCACTGTAGTGACAGTCTTTGGGCACAGTCAGTGTTTCATTGGCATGTTATATGAGCTGTTTCCTTGCAGGTAATTTGATATGACACTCGTTGAATACTATATATCATTTTGACTGCCACAATGGGGGCATCTGCGCAAGATCTCAATTCATATTGACAGACAGGGGAAATTGAGAAGAATTGAGCCAAGCAAGAGGAGTCTGGAGCAGTCTGTAAAAGTGTAATTGGGTGGGCCGCTCCAAGAGCGAGAGAGGGAATTACAGGGTCATGGACTCTAAAAACCCTCAAACCAGACAGTCAGAGGAAATGACTGTGTATTTTACACAGCGCTTTCATAAAGCATCAGTGAGCAGAGCTGCTCCTGTGCATTCACGGGAACTGAAGCTTTCTGATAAGGAGCCATGCAGGCAATAGATTTTACACTTTAAATTATTTATCCGGAGCAAGGCCTTGACTGTTTTCTCTGTAGATGTTGAGCTATGAAAACAACAATCTACAGGAAACAAAAAAATACGATATAGCTATTTATTTGAGAGCTCAATGCCAAGTGGTCGAGTCAGTGGATAGAACACATTCTACTTTGTCAAGTCTATTTCTAGCCAAGAATGATTTCAAAATTTCTTTCCTCTAACAGTATGGTTCATATGTTGAGATGAACGGCTTATTGGCAGCTATACACTGATGGCGTCTGAATTTTACATCTCAACATCAGATTTTGCCCTATCATCAAATAAAAAGTTATCTCTATCAACTTTTCATCTGCAATTAGTTCAGTTATCAGCTGTAAATTGATCATGAAATGTAAAGAAAACATACAGAAAACATCCATATGTATGAAATCTGTTTCACTCTGTACCCATTTTGCAAATTGCAATCTAATAGAGTAGTAAAATAATTTCACAGGGGGAGGTCAATGATAAGGAGCAGCGAAATGGGTTAATTGACCACTAGCCTCTGACGGCTTGGACTATCTGTGTCGGCATGTCATCTATAAAACTGTGACTTTAACTATCATCATAATCCTTGTCCTTGATTTGCTCACTTATGGCACATCTTCTCAGAGATGACATACGGGCAGTAGTAGCCTGCAGACACTCAGCTTTATGTCATTTTACTCATTAAGGCAGTAAATCCTCTCTTGCCCCTTACCCTTTCATCGCAGAGAGAGGGGAAATTAATCTACATCATTTTACGAGCTGGATCACATATGAAAATGCCGTTTAATATCAGTTTATTGCCCTTTTATGATGCCATTGGAATTACATTTTTACTGACTTTTTGGGGTAACAAATTAAACAGGACTGAGAAATGTCAAGTCTAAAGACAGAGGTCTTTAGCAGGGTTAACCATCAGGAATACGTTGTTGCTTCCATGGCTGCCCAGGCTCTAAGTCTTTAAAACTCTGAAGTCTTTAAAACTGTGAAAATGAACTTCACAGAGTCCCTGTCACCACAAAAGAGAGGTTTAAATTGTGTACTTTGCTTAAAATAGATCTGTCAATGCAAATTGTTCTCCACCGTTAAGCAGCAGAGTCTCCGACTTCTTCTTTCATTAACAAACAGGTAGTGGATGTGACCAATTTGTCCCGACTTGGCTCTCAGTTGTTCATTTAGTGGGCGCAGTATTTTTTCACAGAGAGGTGCACTGTTGGCTTTGTCCTGACAGAGTGGGAGGAGAGTAGCCACCGAAAGGCCACAGCTCCAATTACACGCAGCCCCTGCTCCTTAAATGTCAAGCTACTTTGCATTACCCAAAGTGCAATGGCATTCAGAGGATATTAGCCCACTCCAGCCACATCTGTCATATGGTTTCATGAGGCTCCTCGAGCAAAAAGTAAATGATCATTAAGTCCTTTCATTCTATCTATAATCTTGTCTGAATTTTCCACATCACATCTCAGGGATGTCTATGAAAACAGTCTACCACAAAGTCAAATCAAATAACGAACTGTTCGAGAGCGTCCTTTAGGCAGCTGTTGTAATTGCTTCAGAGGGAAGATTCATGATCCTCCGTTCATTGCTGTCAGTTCATTTGCTGCACTGCCACCCAGGACCCCCCCAATTCTTCCCATTAGAGACTCCACAGGCTTGACAATGTAGCTGCTTTTGTTGATCATTAAGAGGGGAGATGCCCAACTTCCCCCTCTAATTAAACCTTGATTAGGAAATTGCTCTACCGCAGACAGAGATGAAAGTGTGAGGCCGAGGCTGCAGCCACCCTGAAGTGTGCAGGTGATGTTCCAATAATATGCACTGACCAAAAAAACACAGCAGTAACTATTCTAGTGTCAAATTGCTTATTTAGGAAAAATGCAAGGATCCATCTCTTCTTAAGTCATACAATTACTGATCAATCAATGACTGAGACCAAATATCGAACTACATGCCACAAATAGTACATTAGCGGCATTTAGACTTTAAACCTTTGCAGAATTTGCCTTAATTATATTTTTTTAGACTATACACTCTAAAAAAAGGAAAGATAATAAACACAATGGTGTTTTCCAGCTGACTTGAAGTTTTGAGACAATATGAGTCTTAGACAAGATCATATAAATCTCAAACACATTTGTAGACATCTGGACACTTAATGGACTTTTGCATGATACCGTACATTCACATGCGCGGTCTTTCCTTCAGGCACGATGCACATCTGGAGCAGTGTTCACTTTTAAGAGCTGTGAAGGTTCGGACCGCATACTGTGCTGTAAAAGCCTTTTATGTGTAAAAGCCTTTCGTATAAAGCCTGAACCTTGCTAGTGATGTTTCCTGTGTAGCTAGACTAGGGGAATGGAAAGGTATAATGTATACCTGCATGCTACCTCAACACTTGCAGGTGTCAAAGCCACATTTAGCACTCATGAGCTCACTAAATGCTGCAGGTAAAAAAAAATCAAATAAAAATCACACATCCGTGTGAGTTCAAAAACAGGTACAGTATTTGCCTATATAGAGTTTCTGCAGTGATGTCACTGACTTAACGTCTTTCCAGCTCCTAAGTTTTATATTCACCAACTAAATAAAGTGCTGTATTATTGCTCGTTGTGAAACAAGGAGGTTGTATGAAGGACCAACCTTTGACTTTTCTTTGGATTTGAGCATTCTGAAACAGTCCACCTTTCACTCCCACCCACAACTGAGATGCAGAATATAGAAAACCCCTGAGCTCAGAATAGCTCCACTGACTCTGTCCTCTGCCGTGAAGAAAGGCAGCCTTCCTCATTGCCATTCCTGAAACACACACAGCATTCAGTTTCAATGATCTCCAAACACCCAGCTCTCCAAAAAAGTGCAGCAGAGTGGAGACATGTTGAGCGGAGAGGTTCCCTCCACTGTGACAGCAAGCATCCACCCTGCTGGAGTGTCCTTGAGGAGGAGGGCTTGCAAAAACTAAAACGTCTAAAACAAACTCATGGTGTAATCGCACTCATTCGCTCTTCTCCACATCTCCTCTGCTGTTATTCAGAGTTTACAAAGGCCTCCCAGAGGAGTCACGTCATCCACATCACTGCAGGCAGCTGACCCCTTCAAACACTCTCTTCATCATACACAGACAGCGCGATCCGATGCTTGACTTTGTCTTTCATCGAACATCTGGTCCTACACTCAGCTGTCCTGCCTTCATGATTTTTGAAGAGCTCCATATTTCACACAACTTGTTCTTGCACTATCAGCACATCAAACCTTGTCTACTAGACAGATAGTTCATCTCATTCTTGATTGAATATAGAAAAAATCTACTGTAACTTGAAGCACAAGGTAAAATTGCTACTGTGCGTAGTCCAGCCAGCGGTCAGAGTTCGATTGCGAATCATGTTTGTCTTTTTACTTTAAAACACAACAAAAATACACACATATAAAGTCTAATAATTAATGCGTAATCAACTAATGAAGAAGTAAAAGTCGTGAACACCATAAAGCCACTCTACCACTAAATGCACACATTAGCATATAGTGTCATAAGGGCCAGGGTTAACTGACAGCCAGTGGACCGTGCGGCCAAGCCATTACCATAGTTTTGCATTCTCTAATGTCATTTTCTACAAGGTTAGGTTTCATGTAATCATTGCCCCGGGACAGCAGTACGCTGTGAGAGATAGAGAGAGCGGAGGAGTGGTGGAGCACTGGGCCACTTGTTTGACTTAATGAGACTGATCTGAACAGATGGAGGAGACACTCCCAGGTTGCTCTGACACCAAGTCTCCCAGCCGGCTTTAGTTGGCCACTCATCTGTTAAGATTCTCTCCAGCTCAGGTCTACAAAATGAAACATTATGTACACGTTGTGTCTGTGTGTACTAGAGTGAAACAACTGCTGTCGAGACTAAGGTTGTCAGTTCTGGTTAGTGTTTGCTTCCAATAAGCCAACGCCTATTAACCTGTGGCTAACCAGGTAATTATTGAGGTAAAAAACACAGGATGACGTGAAGTGTATGAAGCATTATCCATTAATCTGGCACTCAAATGACTCAATGAGCTCCAGTGCATCGCGTCAGTCCCTGGAGTGGCTGTCTCACATGTGCCAGATTGAGAGGCTCTGATTGAGGAGCCACCTTTTGCTTATCTGGGCTCATTTCTAAACTTCGTTTTGTGACAGTGGGCTGCATCTACCAGTCAGCACTGAGGAAGTTGCAGTTAACTGAAGTTTACTTTCGTTTTATGAGAGCTGTCCAGCAGTCACTTGTCAGAGCTAACGTTAGCCTGTCTGCCCTGGCTATCTTATTTTTTTTACTTTTAGCTCATCATTCTTTTTTCTAATCTTTTTCATGTATTTAGTCACAGTAGCTCTCTATGTCATACCGTACTTGGGCACAAGTAGCAGTAAACAAAGTAACTCTATGAATCCCTCGCCCTCACACTGATGGGCAGCAATTAACCCCTCCAACTGGTGCGCATAATCTCTCCCCTGTCAAAGACTAGCGTTTGACGATGGCTGCAAACCATCCTCAAACTTGGCAGGAGGGTGTTGTTCTGAATGTGGTACAACTACACTGAAGAGTACAACACATTTTGACTCACATTTGATTTTGCTGCTTTTCTAGAGCTTCTTTTAATGTTATTCACTTTTTAACTCAAGCAGTTCCCGTAAAGCCTGATGCAAATTAACCTATAGGCCGACACGCATAACCAGTCAAAAATATTTTCAGCTGTTAATTGCTGACATCCAAAGACAAGATTCTTGTGATCTAAATCTTAAGTTCACCAGTTTAGAGTTTTCTTTGCCTTTACTTACATTACTGTGCGGTGTTATTTGTAAAAATGCCTGGATGTGTCTTGCCATAATGTTTGCTTTTGCTCCACACAATCTTGTCTTTGAGTGCCTTTGTAATTTTCAGTCTGTACTTATTTCACCCATGTACAACTTAATTGACGCAAAGCGAAGCCCCCCCGCTTTCCCCGCAGTATTTCCAGACCCACAACTTTATTTAATCTCTTAATGATGACTCTCACTGTGAAAGCACAGCTAATGTTAAAAGGGAGACTCCATAGCCTGCCAAATATTAGTGTAAACTGTGGTGTTTGAAATTGTGGCTGGGTTTCTTGGAACAAACCCAGGTTTTTGACAATGTCTTGCTGTCTAGAGAAATAAATAAAGCTCAACTAAATAGATTTACAGTGTCCAAAAACCATTTTGCTGGTACAAAGATAAAAATGGATTTTCCTGACGTGTGAAAAAGTGGATTTTAAAACCACTGGCTGTATGTAGTCTAAGCAGTTGCAGAAATCCATTTTACTTGCCTTCAGCAAAGACATGACAGCTACAGTATCATCTCCTTTTGAGTTGTTTGTTGTTCTGTCTTTTACCACAGCAGACAGGACTGCAAAATCTTTTTGTTAAAACTGCCAGAAGACACAAACACTGTTTCTGTTGTAGAATCTAAATCCTTCCTGCTCTTTGTCATGTTCTAGATACCATGTTACCCTTAAACCGTTCCTTCTTTCTTTCCCTCTAAGTCCTATGCCACTCACAAGTCTCGGATTGGACTCTTTTTCACTCCATTTATTCACAAGTACGGACCCTTGACCACGAATAAGACCCTTTCACAGTATCAACATTCAGACATGAAGGCTAACTTATTCCTGTGCCAACAACTTACTCTGAGCGTTAGACAGTCATTCTCTTACTTGTCCCACTATAACTATGGTGGTCATTTTAGAATTACAATAGACCTCATATGACTCAAATCAAGAGGCAATCAATGTAAGGTCTCCTGCGGGGTCCCTGACTGGAAAAGCACATCTTAATCAGATGTATCATTAGCCCCTTTAGAGTTGACACTTTCTCTTGCTCTCACTCTGCTTATTTCCTTGTCTGTGCTCATCCCATTTGTTATCATGACCACACTGTTGTCTGTTTCAGTGCATTCTCAATGTGAGTCATCCTACACCACTGCTGTTGCAGACACCAGAGCCGTTCCTCCCTGTGATGTCCCACTGGGGTTAATTTCTCCCTGTTAGCTGTCCCTCCTTGCTGCCAGATTGTCTCTCCCTAGTTGTCAGCTACTCTTTTCAAAAAGAGAAAAAAAAATATATCACCACTAGACAAATTTGGACGACACATGCAGTAGCTCTGTGACGTGATGTAACTCTGAAGATATACCATAAAAACAATGAAGATATGGTATGTGGTAATCCTAGCATGGTGTTGCTATGAGATCAGCAGGACTGTCAAAGCTCCAAATGCTGGAGCTTTGTAAAAGCTTGCAGAGGATCTATCAGTGTGAGTCTGTCACTTCCGCTGTAAACCACACCAACAAACACTCAAACACATACTCAGTAAATCCCCCAGGTCTTCAGCACTGAGGAAAATAGTTATAGTTGGGACTCTCTTAAAGGGGAATTCCGGTAATTTTAAACCAGGACCCAAGGTTACATATTTCGGTTTGTCAATGAGTAATTGTTGCAAAAAGTTTGGAAAAGGTGAAGTAGTTCGCCTCAGTCATAAGTCACAAACAGGCTGCAGAGTAATCCCTGTTGGCAACTTCGACAATTTATGTACATCCACTTAAAGTGCTTGTTTTTGACACTGACATGCTCAGATTGTTATTAAAGTTTTTGACAACATTATGTGAAGGATCCTACAGAGTTAGACTGTTTTCTATAGAGTAAACCTCTTTTTGTTTTATGAGAAACAGCTGCTTTGTTGCTCTGGCCAAATCCACCAGACTCCATTCAGGGAAACAGTGATTTTATCATCGTAAAACACACTTCTTTCAAACTTGACAGAAGCATAATAAAACTGACCTTTCCACTGTGCCAACGCAAACAACTTTGTTTGGTAAATATATTGAGTTAGAAGTGAAAATATTCTGGTTCTTCGCATTTCTTTCTCCCGCTGCCTGTCCGATGTCTGCCTCCCTCTCACTCTCACTCTCACTATGTATCTTAATGGCTGTTTGTGGTTAAACAAAACAGATCTTCTTCTTTATCAAAAGGTCTATCTCTATAGTCATGATTTCCATATTGTTGTCAGACACTTAGGCACTTGGACATACTGTGACAGTCAAAGTTGTCCTCAATGTTTAGGCTACAGACAGTGCAGCCTGTTTTGTGGCTGTAGCCTAAGGTATTCTAAAAGACTACTCCAGAAATGTTTGTGTAAACATGCCAAAAGATCGAAACATACTGTAGGACCCAGGTTTAAATATAACAGGAGTCTCTTTCAACTGCAACAGTACAGTGCACATATGAATTTCTCCCTCTATGAACAGCTGCACGACTATTTTGGGCCACTAATATCACTAATCCCTGATCAGCGAACGTTGAGAACACAGTGTTTAGCTAGGAACTACCTCCTTTACATACAGGACACAATGAACTCCTCAAGCTCCAAACCCCACCAGTCTCAAATGTTAACAGCGACTGTTTATACTCTGAACTACTGAGATTTCCTTCCATCATAGGCCCCTGGGAGGATAGGATTCTCCCTCAGCCAGCTGGAGAGAGACGCAGAGGAAAACGAGAGCAATATGACAAAAGGAAAGAAGAGAGAGTGGAGGAAAAAGTGCACAAAGCAACTGAAATCCCTTTCCTCTGGGGAGAGACTCTCTGGTGTCTTTACCCGCTTCTTATCTGATGAGCCTTTGGAGGATAAAAGTGAGGCTCTCTCCACGGTGCCTGGCAGAGGGAGCAATCCTCTCAGCTCGGTGGTCAGAGCCGACCCTGTATGACAGACAGACGTGAAGACACTGCCGATGGCAGGCATTACTGTCAAAATGAGGAAGGAACAAGGTGGGATGACTTTTTTCAATGGAGATGATGGCAAGACTTAAAGTCTGCAAGGAATCACGCTACCAAAACCTTGTGGGATACAGTTGCACGCTACCCATAATTGAGTTGAAAGCATTACTGAATATTTCATTTGTGCTTAGGGAATTGGATTCTTGAGAGCTCAGCAAAAACTAAGTGGGAATGGGATATTTTTATTATAGCTAACGATGCTTACCCTTCATCTGGACCTATTCGACAAATATACTTAGTCTCAAAACCAAGAAAAACATTCATAGGCTTAATATGTACAATTCTGTAAACAGACTTAAGTTTAGGCGATTTCAATATACCAAATTAAGAATCAAACCAATTTTGTACGCAAGCACCAGAGTCAGCCAATTACCATCAACTTTGTTCTTGGGTCGAGCATTACCAGAGGCAACAGGACCACTCATTAACTACCACAGTTAAAGGGAGCACAAGGACCCAGCAGTGAGCTCAGGGCCAGCAATCTGTAAGATCAAGTTCAGTAGGCTGACAGCCTCCCCTGCATACCGAGCTCACACTGAGACCCAGAGAGAGTAAACTCTATTCCCTGCTAATCTCAAACATTTCTCCAGAACCCAAGATGAGAGGAAGTCTGGTCCATAGTGACTCAGAAAACGCTACTCCCTATTCTTCATTCCCTTTCTCATATTCACTCTCCCTCCCATCCTTTCCCATTGGAACAAATCCAGAGGGACTGTAGGATCCAGCCAGGAGAGAGGGCTAACTGGCTTCGCTATTACGCAGCCTGTCACAGGGGAGCTGGTGAGCTGCTTAGTCCAGCTGGAGCCCTCTGATCCCTTGGCTCTCAATGGATGGGTCCCTACCAATGGTCCCCGGAGTTTTTTTTGACAAAGAGGAAAAACTAAATGGTGCCATCTCCAAGAGTACTGATGGTTTATTTTGCCGCTAATAAAAGGAGGATCAACACTACAGGTGGGGATACTAGCTTGTTATTGGAAACGGTGAAAATTTGATCTGATGATGGCTCTGGATGAAAAGTCACCCAAAATTGGCCAAGCTAAACTGAAGACTGACTAACAATTCAACACTCTCATCCACGGAGCCAGACTGCTAGGGCTCAGAAGACTCTGAACATACCTGGCCTACACAATCCAGCTGTGTTTGGTCCTCAGAAGTAAAGATGAAATTCACAAGAGTTATACCTCAACAAAACCTAATAAAAGGCTATGTAAAAATGCTGCATATCAGTATCACTTGTACAATTTCCTTATAGAAGTGTGAAGTGATTTATAACATTATGTTTACTGAACACTGAATTGGAGAGTTTGGGGTAAATGGAGGGAGCAGCGAGGTGTGAATCCTGGTAAATCATTCATGTAAAATCAAATTCTGGCTTTCTCTAAAAATAGGAAATGCTGATCCACAGACAGATCTACATCAAGTACAAATCTGCAGCATGATGACTTTTAGAGTAGAATTTCAATTAAAAACAAATTTACCTCCAAGGTCATGATTTTTACTGTTTATGAAGAGCTTTAAAAGGTCATATTTACTTTTTGTTCACGCAAATTCTTTTCAAGGTCTGTGAAAACCCTGTTTTATGTATGTCATACTGAGCCAGCTAACAGAGCAGTGTGTTTATTAAATCAATCTAATTTGGTGATTAATAATCCCCCTTTTTATACTGACACTACATTATTTGCGTTCACGTTTGTCTTAAACTGGTTTAATGATTATGCAAGAAAAGGGGATTGTTTTTGGCACTCCTGTGACTTCTCAATCAATAAAAGAGATTAGGTCTAAATATAAAAAGCTCAGAACAATACAAAGAATTTAGGTCAAATGATCTACAAAATCTCAAGCAGGATTGCAGTCCTTTGTTACTGTATACTGCATGTGTTCGTTTAGCAAATGTATTCTTGTCACAATGGCATATAATGGTGAATGATGCTAGGCCCCTGTCCTTGACCTGGGGAAAATATCTCCCCAACCGTCAGTTAACA
Organism: Diplodus puntazzo; assembly: GCA_963678695.2. Classification (NCBI taxonomy): domain Eukaryota; kingdom Metazoa; phylum Chordata; class Actinopteri; order Spariformes; family Sparidae; genus Diplodus; species Diplodus puntazzo. The sequence continues at coordinate 14,603,424 of OZ023167.1, read as the reverse complement.
CCTTGACCTTTTATCTTTAAACTGGATATTCTCTATGGTATGATCTCAAGGACATGAAGGTCATCCAACAGTCTGTGTAGTCCTTCTGCATGAAGAAGCAGGGGGTAGAAGATCCTAGTGACCTAAATAACTGTGCCTGCTGTGATCTGAGAAGCCCTATTTCAGTCAGCCAACAATCTGGAAAAGATTTTCTATGTGAATACTGAGAATGGACCACATCATTCCACATAGGCATACTCCTGTCTCCTGACGGCCGATCTGTGCTTGTGGACAAAGCTCTGTCTTAACCACAACACCTCCAATCATTGCAGAGAATATATTTACAGGTATATTTCTTATTTATAATGAAGAAACACAAATGCAGAAATCCATATAAGCAGAAGCAGGCGATAAGATATGCACCTGATAATTATCAACTCAAGCATGATAGACAGAATAATCATGTCTAGGGAGACAGTCACTATCCATCATCATATTGTGCAGCACTAATTAGCAACAAATGATGGCTATATAGATATGACAGTGGCGTTAACCATAAAACAGAAGAAATTAGAGTGTAATCATTATATGAACAAAAAAGGGCAACCTGTCATATAAATTCATCGCTGTGATTTGAAATATTCTCTCTAGAGTTTGAATGAATATCAAATATGTGTTAACTGATTTTCTTGTGTATGCATGTGTAAGTGGGTGTGTGTTGTGTGTCATGCTATGTCGACTTTACAATATTAGCGGGAAATAAATACGTGCATGTGCTGTGCGCAAGAGTCATGTCTCGATTTCAAGAGGAGTTATACAAATTAACTTTCTATGGGATCCTTTGCAGTTCATCCTGTAACACTGGAAATACACAAAGGAGTGTTCACAAAGGAGTACTACTTTGTACTGTAAAACAACATGAAAGTGTCATAAACAGTGTGTCAACAAAAACAACCAAATCAAGAACTTAGTTCCCAATTAATAGCGAAACTAATAATACATACTGGTGGCAACAATGACAGCATAGGAGCAGAAAACAGGAGTTAACAGTTATAAAACAGCACCTGCAAGCAGACATACAGGACATCGATCAAACAGCCAGCAGACACATACACATACTAATATCACTAAGCATACAAACACAACTGAACAGGACCCATGGACACATGAATATTAGCACAATTAGCTAATAAACAGCTATCCTACACTGGTGAAGTGTAACAGTATTTCCTGGCATCATTGTGGGAGTAAAGGCTAAAAGTCTCGAGCCACCACGAGAACACTCCAACACTCTAGGTTGATACCCAGGGGGCAAAATCCCAGTTTTTTGGAAAACAGACATGGAGCGTTGTAAAAGGTTTGACACCAGAAATGATATTTAGGACCTTCAAGTATTCAAACCTGGGTGGACAACCCGGTCAACTAGCTGCTGGATAGCTACAGGGGGCCGAAACCCCTCTTCTTGGGTAATTTTCCTGGCAAAATTATGTAAATGCAAATATTTAGGTACTACAATGGCATAAATAGTCATACAACTATAACATTTGGCAGAGAGTATCTTGACACATAGGGGGAGGCATGAAAAAAAGATTCTGGGGCTTGTTGCAACTCGATTTTAAGATATCCCCCTCAACATCCCAAAAAAGACAAAAAAAAGTACTGTTCGCCTGACAAATTCTCATCAAAATTGTTATTTTTCAGCACTTTATGGAGAATATCTATGCCTAACATGTATATAGAAAACTTCCTTAATACACAAGCTTCCATTTTAGTTCAAGATAGCCTTTCTACTAGCTACTGGAAAGCTACAGGCTGGCTCCAAACAATGCAACCCCTATTGTGAAAAACTACATGTTTTGGCATGTTGCCAACATTCTATTTCTGGTCTCCCCAAAGTGAACAGGCAGTGCACTTGGAGTTTTCTGAATTGATTGCTGTTCGAAAGAGGTAAATATACTTTAAATATTATTTCTTCAAAGAATATTGAAGAATTTATTCATATAATTTACAGAAGGGCAATATTTGATTGCCACCTATGCTAATTTTAGTTGTTCTGGTGTTTCAGCAATTGAAAGAATTGTAAGCTAGCTAGCAAGAGCAGTTTTTTTTTTCCCTTATACTTTATTAATCCCCGGGGGGGAATTATTTTATCAGATATATTACATGCTACATGCAAACACACCCGAAATTCTCGGCATTCTCCCATCACTAGCTGCATATATTGTAAGTATACACAAATACATACACACATACACCCCCTGCAAGCTAGGAGCAGTGGGCTGCTGTGACAGCGCCCGGGGAGCATATGGGGGTTTGGTGCCTTGCTCAAGGGCACCTCGGCAGTCGTCAAAGAAGCTCTTCAGCTACCAGTCCACTTCCATATTGTGGTCCATAGCTGGACTTGAATTGGCCACCCTCCGGTCCCCAAGCCAGGTCTCTACCGACTGAGCTACTGCCGCCCCAAGCTTTTGTTAGCTAACATTCTAAAAAACACTGTAAGTCCCTTGTACTATATTTTTCATTTTATCAATAGATATTTTTTGAAAGTCCATTTATGAAGAGTGGTTTGTGGTGCACAGCTAGCAGCAGGACCCCGCATACAGCCACGCAATCACAAACAACTTGAATGCACTGACAAGTGTGTTTGCTACTTGTATATGAGTGGTAGCTGTACACTCACACAGAGAACACTGGGTAAGGGGGTGTCCTCTTCGCCAAACGCTCAGGGTGCATTCTATATTACAGCAATATCCCAGGTTGAATACCAGCTGGGGACCTTTGCTGCATCATACCCAACTCTCTTTCCCTTAATTCCCTGTCTGCCTATTCGTGATCAACCCTGTGTTCCAATACCGATCCGACCATACTATTTAGTATGCCAGAAAAACATGAAATACATCTTGATACAAAGTATAGGAAATGCAGTATGCCAAAAATACCTAATAGTCCTACTAGATCTGGTCGCATATTGCAGTATGAAAGCCAGCATGCTTTTCTGGCTATTCTGATCCACAATCCTCTTCGCAGCAGAAGATACATCACATAAGTCACAGTGTGTCACGCAAAGGCAAACAGATCCAAAAGAGGACAAACAGTTCTCATCTCACTGACAGCTGACAGCCCACTCAAGTACCTTTTCTTTGTATTCATTTTTTTTTTTTTTTTACGGCTGCAACAGATATAGGAACAAGAGGGTTAAGGCTCAAGGTGCACTGTCATTGAGAGTACTATGTCCTTATTATAGTAAAGGTATAAAGAAAAAGTATGCAATTTGAAATGCACCCCATCTCTCCACCAAATTTTACAGTTCCTCTTAAACAAAACAGTGGGCAAAACACTGAGCAGGGCAATGAAAATCAAACCATCCAATTACAAAGTCTGAGGTAAATGCGGGGAATATGTTGTGTGAATGTCGCAGTGCATTTAAATTTCCCTGCTGCTCAACACACAGGTGTTTCCACTTGTTGATAATTAGACCACAGCTCAAGTTTAATTTGCTTGGATCCACGTAATGTCACTAGGGTCTTTATGCAAATTAAAAAACAAAGCAAATCGTCTACTTGCCCATAAGTCTTTTTTCACAGGAGACATTTTGACATGACACAACAGTAAAGCACGGGTGAATTTAAATGTAAATGTCAGTGTCACACTTTTTCGACTTACTGGCACACTTCAAAGGGATCAGAACCACTGTCAGTGTTATTGGTAACACCTGTGCTTTTAGTACTTTGTGAAAAAGGTCCATACAGTCCTCGGTCTGATCAGGAGAAAAAACTTCAGTGAAAACACACGTGGGGGTGCACTGTGAGTGTTTGGGGACTTTGATTTTCCACTAAGCAAAACCCCTCTAATAATACAAAAATGAAAATTCACACATTGTCATTCAGGCTCATACTGGAAACTCGGGTGAAGTTTCGTAGTTCACAAAACACTTCTGAAGCTTTACAACAAAGCGGTGTGGCAGCATTCTCCTGAACAACTCAATTGGACTGGGACTTGTTTTAAAACATGAAAAACAAAACACACACCGTACAGCGTGTTCTGTGTAATCCGGAGATGCCAAATTGATTTGAGATGACATTAATTATTCCCTTGGTGCAGTGGAGCTCATGCACTCACTGCAGACAGGTTACGCCCTGATGCTTTGAGCAGCTAAAGTGAAGGCTTCGAATGACCTGCAGTGTGGGTTAAGTCGGACAAGCACTATGGGGCCATTAATGTTAAGCTCCTGAAATACCTGAGGCAAACAAAACCTCACCTGCCTTCCTATCAACATCAGGGTGAGTTGACAGAATGTTTAACTATCGTTTAAACTTGACATAAACTGATCAATTTTAGCTTGTGAAAAATTAGAAGCGGTTAGCAAACAGCACAAGCCAACACACAGATGTATCAAATGAAAGTGACTTCAGTCTCTTGTTATACAGTACAGATCAGTGTGGAACCTGAGCTAATGCATCAGTAAGTGAGGACTGAATATTCATATCTGAAGCTAAACCATCTGATTTACCAGAAACTGGTTAAAACAATTAAAACCTAAACATTTAAAATATTGTTATATGCTGTTTGTAGAAACTACAGTGATGCTGACTGTCTCTGGACCCTACTGTGTTGAAACTGTAGCTGCATTCCATTGAGTAAGTCTGCAGCATTGCAGAGGAAAAGGAACCCCGCTTCAATTAAGAGCAGCTGATCAAGACTCAAAGAGGCTTGGCCAAGAGGGCAGCAAGTAAATTAGATGCAGTCCTTCTTTCCTGAAAAGCATGACAGAGCAGAAATCGGGCCTACTGTATGTGAAGTGCGGTGGCAGTCAAAGTCACACATCTTATTCTGCATACACAAGTGCAGGCAAGCAAACAGGAGAGGATTTGGTTGAGAGGGCATTGGATTTTATTAAGAAGAGACTTTCCAAGCAAGGGGGTGGCATCTACATGTTTACTGCAAGGTCATATGGTGCCCTGGAGGATGGTTTTAACTGTAGAAGAGGAGGTTATTTCTCTCCCTGACAACCGCATTAACCTTGCGACCATCTTCAGCATATGCTGTGGCCAGAAAAATTAGCCTGCATGCTATATATGTTCAAGACACTTCTCAATAAAACTAAACATACCAATCTGGAGAAAACATGCCACAACACTTAAGAAGCAGTGAATCCAGGCTCACTCAGCCTCAGGTGAAGACTTACAGTGACACTGCATGTTAGTAATGTGAGCAAGATGCTTTTTGACACCTGCACACTCACAGCTGCGGGTCTGTGGGATCCAGCTAGCAGTAGGCAGAGTTCTCCATCATGGCTGTGGGTGTTAGCACTACACATCTTTGTGAGTCAGGTTCTGGTCTCGCTGAAATGGGGAAGGCTAAATGTTGAGCACGACCAGAAAACTGGATATTGAAAACTGAACTATGAATGAATCTGTTCACTCGTCAATATTTAATCATTTGTATGTTTTATTTTCCTTTGCAAATGGAGGTGTCCTCTTCAGAGTTAAACAGTTAATTTAATCTCCCATCAAGAAGTTTTGATTGCAACTTAAAAAAAAGCTGCTTTATTAGGTACTCTTCTTTCCTCTTTCTTCATCTTCAAAGTCACTGAAGCAACTACATTGTGCATTGGTTCTCTTCAGACTAAATACATCATGATTACCAAATGACACTTTAGTTGATAAAAGTGCCATCAATCTTGTGTTTTTAGCTGTGTGTCATTAGGAAACTCGTACCATGAAAAGACACAACTGTGAACTGATTGATGGGATCAACTTCTGTTTTTTCCAACACGATAACGGCAGCACAGCAGGAATCAAATTCTTGATCCCATGCTATTTTTTTTAACTATAATAATAAAATTGGTTTAAATTAAGCACTGAGAAGATAATTGTAGTATTTTTAACAAAGCATCTTCTGCTTGGTATCGTGTTTCATTACAAATAATTGGGAATAAGGAACGCCATACAGTATAATGTGAATACATCAAAGAGCCACTTTACATTACGAATAAGAAGTGACATTTTGTGTCTCGACAACACTGCGGTATTCAGAGCTCTCATATATTGTATGTGGTCTCAGTCGCTTGAAACAAGGGAAATTAAGTGGCGGGAACAGTGTCAGTGGAAAAGGCCTCAGCAGACCATCGAGGACTGTTTTCTCTACTTGATTAGATATCTTTCCTCAGTGGACAACTGGCATGCTGTGTGGCAACACTTTTATCATGAAACCAGAAACTTACAAAGCATTGTTTCAGCAGCCAGTTGTGACAAATAATACAGTCCTGTTTTAAAATGTGAGTACATGAATGCAAGAATGTTTAAATAACATGCAGACAGACTAACATCAGTTTGTTGGTGACATGCATTATTCTGTGACGCCATATGGCGGCTGTGACCGCTGCCCAGATGAGGTATGGAGAGCAGAGTAATTGTTTTCTTAATGACAGAAGACAGGAGAGGAATGCTCAACATGCTGCCGTGGAACAAATGTACAAACAACACAGCCTCTGAGTTTGTAAGTAGTGCTATACAGTGAGAATGAGGCCTGATTTTCTGGTTGGTTACCAGTGTAACCAAGGGCTAACAGCATTTACACCTGTGACCCCTCAGCCTATGAAGACATTTTATTCCCTGACAATACTATTACATAGAAATATATATGAATTCACCACAGTGGATATTAAGTTACATGCTGTCTAACTGAATCTTCACATACAGTGGATGCAGGTAAGTTAATGAATTCTCCTTACAATTTTTTTCTTCAATCTTGGCTCCCTGTAGGGCTCAGTGGTCACATGGTACTCAACAAGGCATCTCCTACATGGCCATCATCCCTCATACTTTACCTGATCTGCAGCTCATAGCTTAATATTATCTTTTATAGGAAAAAGACAGACATTTAAGCTCATGATGACCGTCAGCATTTTCATCTTCTGACACACCAAGACACCTACCCATTCTGTAAGGCTCATGATGTGGTTATTTGACAGCATAGTTGGCCACTTTGTAAGTATCTTATGCGGTGTAATACAAAGTATTTACTGGGGAAAATCTGAATAACACAAGAATGGTCTGTACAATCCAGCAATCACATCAAACTTGCGCTCTCTTCTAATCTAAAATTGTAAGTACCACATTAGAATTTAATTTTGAATTGGATAGCATGATATATAAAATGGAAAAATTAGATTAAACAATATGTACAGTTATTCATATACATGTATACATGCACACATTACTAGCCAGACACCTGCACCTGAGTGATGTACGTGAGCACACTTCCAGCATCCATTTATTCCACAACAAGTCAGTCCAGATAACCAGATGACCATCACGTTGTGGCCCCAGACCCCCCTGACCTGACTCCCATTAACCCAGACACAGGCTCAGCAAGACAGAGAGAAAGAGAGATCACAATCATTACCCTCCATCAGCGCAATCTTCATCTCCTATCACTCATGTCTGGCCAGCCCTGGAAATATCACCAGCTCTCTCTTTCTCTCTCCCGCTTCTCCTCTCACCTGCACATGACTCTGTGAAATCCGGCCAGGTGGTCGGGTGAAGGCCACAACTCCTCGAACTGCCCTCCCTCCCTCCTTCCTCAGTATCAGCAGCGAATTGTTGTCAGCCAACACCTCATCTCTTCCAACGTAACTGTGTGTCGCTGCTACTAGTGTGTGTGTGTGTGTGTGTGTGTACGTGGTCTGACTTGCGGATATTGAAGAATTGTTATAAGGTAGTACATGTAAATAGTTTTACATATCATAGAAAGATAGGTCTGGTTTCTCCGTGCATGTTTTTGAATATGCAGGACTGAACATACACTGTTAGTAGCTTGAGTTACTAGCTTGTGATCTGCTAACTGCAACATTTTCTTGTTACTTAGTCCTCACAACCGGTACAGTCATGCAAGTGTATCCATGTCAATGACATGAGGAAATCATTATGATTTTATTTAAATAATGTCTAGATGTTACTAAGATGTATTGTTTAAATTGTGTGCATTTACTTTTTGAATGGGATCGTCTCATTTCTTTTGCAAATTAAAGCTTATGCCATCAGAATGACTTAAAGCTGTTATTACAGAAAATGTCTACATGCTTTAAATGTTATGACCGAACTGAGTGACAGAGTGCTGAAATATTTGTTCTTTCTACCGAGCGTATCCAGCCCACACAACTAAGGGCAGGCCATTATGTGTCTATATACTGTGAACGGACACTGCTCTTATTTTGCTCCTCGGTGACCCCACTTAACTAGTGAAAGGTCGGCACTAATGAACAGGCAGATGGCGACACTTCTTGACTTAGCATATAAGTTGTTTGACCTTTGACCCCATTCAGCAAGTGAGAGAGAGTAATAGAGACAGTGAGAGAGAGAGAGAGAGAGAGAGAGAGCAAATGAAGGGCGCTTCCCGGTCCCAGTGGAGTCTTCTCTTCTAGAAACACTTGCGAGTGGATGGAATTGACTGTTTATGGAGAAAGTGGGAGGCTGATAAACGTGACATGTACACTTACACACTAGCACAATATATTATGCTTCTAGTAAGTGTGCATGCAAAATAAACGTGAAGGTAACATATACGAATGGACTCATGAAAACTGATTATTGTGTTTTAATTGGCTGAAGAGGAAGTCCGTGAAGTGTTTTCACCGACATAAGAGCTGTATTCACTTTTGTGTCAATGCATTTATTATATGTGCCACAATCAGGAAAGCATATAATCATGACTCGACAGCTCTCTGGATTATTACTTGGTTTACCAGAAACTGAAATTAATCGTATTAATCAAACAATGGGGTGAAGGGGGAGAGGGTGATGAAAAATAGAAAACAGAGGCAATTTCTATTATATTTTTTACTAACGATTCAGTTGCCGAGTAAATCTCCTCAGCCAGATTGAAATTTAGGAAATAGTGCCTACTTGGGAAACATTCTAGCCAATTACGGTACTCACCAGAGCACCCCCAAAAAGATAGTTTTGCAAAATCAAGAGCATGAAAGTGAAATATATTAGGTTTACTATCAAACAAGACAAAGAAAAGCAGCTTCACTTTTGGGAAATTGCTGCCAGCTATTTCTCTTTGCATACTTATGCTCAAATTTATACTTTACCTAAGCAATTCTCAAAATTGTTGCAATCAATTCCATTGCTTTGGCTCTAGTTTGTAATTAACTTGTTTGCAACATTTAGAGAATAGCATATACAAGGCTGCAGACAGTGATCATTTCTGTTGTGCTAAAGTGTTCAGGCATCAGGCCCATTTACATCAATATGCACGCAGTCACCACCGAAAGCTCCCATGAATAGAATTGATGAACTGGGCATTATCACTGGATCACGGTCTATCCATCTATCACAATCACCTTTCATTGTAGTCTTCACCCCAGTATGTATATATTAACTTTCTATCTGCTCACCATGTAAAGAATGCTGACGGTAAATCAGCCCATGAATACTAAAACATTACATCTGTGATACACTGTATTCATTTACAAATCACTGTGTATTGATGTGAAGAGGTTTAATCCATTTCAGCAGAGTGTCTAAAATTAGAGATGTCATACTGTACGTCAAAAACTGGCTTGTTGAGCGATGGTGAGGCAGAAAAGAAGAAAAGAAAAGAAGTGTGCAGCTATGAGAGCGAAAAAGTGGATAGAGAGAGAGAGGAGTGATGAAGAGCTGGTGATCATTATTTTGACAGCAACAGGTTTGTGTCACAGAGAAGAGCTCTGCATCAGAAGACAGTGCCTGCTGTGTCTGCAGTCTACACCTGGAGACACTGCCTGTATATACACCGCTCACAGAATCAGTCCCCGCTGCACCCCTACAGCAATATATTACAGGCTACAGTGACGGTAAAACCACGTTAGCACCGCTGTGGCCATGACGTAACAGCAGGTATCGCCTGATGCACACATTTTTCATTCTCCCATTTATAATTAGATTGATTTGGAATCGAACAAATTAAAGAATGAGACATTTCCCTGTCCAATTGGCTAATTGGATCCACTGTTAATGGCTGCTAAAAGAAACGTCAAGTTTAATTTCACACTTATTGACATGCAGTTGATGTGGATGACATTAATCTAATGATTATTCATAAGACTCTCCTATTATCATCTCTCTCCCTCTCTCACTTGCTCTCACCAGGCATATCATTATGCCCAAGCACAACCATTAACCAGCATGGTTGCCATGGAAAATTCTACTGATGATTTACTGCCCACTGTTCAAATGGAAGGGCAATTGAGTTACACAGGCTGCCTGTAAAGAAAATGCATGTTGTGTCTAGAGGATTGCAGCATTAAAAACACTTTTCTAAGAGTGTAGTGCAAAAACTCTTGTGTGTTTCCATTGCTCTAGGCTTAAATAAAAACCTGTGTTTAAACTCTCTTCACCTTCAGCTCTGACTGATTCAGGAGGGCTTAAGTTAAAGTCAATAGGTTCACCTTGTCTATTTCATAGAAAGGGCAAATGCTACAGTAAACACAAATTATTAAGAACTCAATAAGTGTCTCTCTAAGAAAATAAGGATCGTGTATTGATCTCACAGGAAGTTTTGTTTTACTCATAAATATTAACATACCTCTTATTTTGAGAATGTTTATGGAAGACCTTTGTACTATCTACTTATCAAATGTAATACATTTACATGCAATTCAATTCAATTTGTATATTATATGTCAGTGTAATACATAACTATTATTATAGATTATAAATTATAGATTATTTCTGCTTCTTTATAGTTCCACTCAACAAAAAAAAAGGGGGGAGGGCACTGATTTTGATAATAACAGTAATGTTGAATATCGGATCTGATAATCGGCAAGGCCAATGATCTTTTTTTTGATGCTTAAGTTAATTTATTGCCAGATACTTTAATGTATATTCTCCTACTTCCACTTCTAACATCTTTATTCTCATTCAAGTATGAGCTTTGGGTACTTTATACAACACTATATAAAATATATCAATAGTTGGTGGTACCAACACAAGCTGCAATTTTTTGTAATAGTAAAATATCGGTGTGAATATGAGCCATAAGAGTTTATGTTGCACATGGCGCAATACTTCATTGTAATATTGCACCTCTGTATTCAAAACCTGTTTTAAATACGTGAAAGATTCCTCAGAGATGTTGCAAAATAAATGTTGAACTCTAGCCAGTTCTACATCTATAACTGATGTGCTGCCGGGTTAGATTTGCTACGTAACTTACAGCTCTAAATTTGTCTTAAGTGGTGACTGTGCAGTGAAAATGAGAAGATGTTAAATAAAAACAATCATTTGTGCGCGCCAAGGCTTTTATTTACTTTGACACAAAAAGGCTTGAATCTGTGAAAGGCTGATGTGATGAAGATGTGTTTTCAGTTTATTATGAAAATAGAGTCTTGCTTGTGTTTTCTAACACATTGGACAACTTGACAAAGTCCTGTAGATTCTCAGTGAAAAACAGTTAAGAGCTGTGCAGATTTGCCTGCTACAGTGTAAAGGGTTTCAACATTGATACCAAAACTAAATAACACTGTTATTTAGTTTTTGTATCAATGTTGAAATGTTGAAGTACAATGAAGCAATCTATTAAACTTATTTTATTTTTATTTTTCTGTGGAACATCTCTATCTCCTCACTTCACATCATTTGGAAAGTTACTATCACTCAATCCGTAACATTTGAAATGCACAGAGGAGAGTTTGCAGGTGAGCATGTGTGGGTGCATCAGTGTGTTGCGCTGGCTTTGACAGATCCAACGAGAGCCTGCAGGGAGTTTTGTCAGATCGAGGTGCTTCAACATGTAAACTCGGGGTCCCTGTAGGTGTGAGATATTAGGTTTGGGAAAGGTTTCCTTTGGTCTCCTGAAGCCACTATATCCTAGAGAAAATTGGCTTTCTCAACAAAACACTGTGCAGAGAGAGATATGAAGCATTAAGCGCGAGGGAAACACCCTCAGAGGAAGCCAGAGGAATAGAGACAAACAAACAGACCCTTTCATATGTTTACACTGCAGAAACTGTCCATCTTAACTTATTTGCTCTCGCTTTGGGTATTAAAATTGTATTTTTTCATTAAACAAGTAGGACACTGCCAGCGGGGTGAGATAACTCCACTTTATTCCGAAGCAAATCATCTCCCTTCAAGAATGTTCTTGGGTCAAGTGATATTAATATGAAGACAGCCTTAATTTGAGATCTTCAAATACTGTTTTACTACATTGGAAATAAGTGCAATTATCACACTCCATCGGTTCGCTCATTTAAAAAAAAAAAAATGAATTTAAGAGGGCCAATATGAGACTAAATGATGAATATTTCATGCAGTGTATACATCTTGTGATGCCCGCCTAGTGATGTTGTGCGGCTGAAGACGAGAGGAGTGTTATGCATGATGATATTAGAAAAATATGCAGAGCAATCAGCTGCCTTTAAGGAGTCTCCTACTCTCCTCCTCCCACCAGCTATATCACATTATCCAATTTTCACATGCAGACAACATTTTCACACCTGAGCATACTGAATCTGAACAGCCAAATGATTGTGTGGGTCAAAGCACAACTGAGTATAATATGACAATATTATTAGTCTAATTACAGAACCCCACACCAAATATGAGATTTTAGTACAACAGCTGTTTTATATTACAGGGGGTGAGGGGATGGATAATAATGGGCTTTGAGCTGCAGCGCTGCAGCAGCGATAAGAATTTTTTTGTGTTTTTATATGGAGTGAGTTTTATGGAACAGATGGACCTCTCTTGTCCTGAAGGAGTGAGAGGTCTGTTAGTTTTCATTCCACCCTCTAACACTTTAATTAGAGGGGATTAAGTGGGCAGTAAGTGACCGGAGCAGGTGATCAAACACTGAACAGGGTAATAATAGTCACACATATCAGACGTACGCACTAAATGTGCAGGTTTTTCACTTTAGTTCCAGATAATACTGTGAAGTCACATTAATATGCATAATCTTATATGACACTATATTCTAACTCACTAAACTTAAATATATTCCTCTGTCAAGACTTAATATCCTCTGAATGAAATTAAACAATTTCCAAAACTCCCGGCACAACGCAAAGACGTGATGAGTCAGATGATCATTATAGATTCTCAGTTTGTCTCTGCAAAGCTGTCACTCTACCAAACTGGTGTTAAAAAGACCAACAAATCAATGTTTAATTTCTCATGGAGGCTAACATACAGTAAAGTCAAATATCCACTACAGCAAACTGAATATTAATGCAAAAAGCCACAGAAATGCTGGTTTCAACAAAGTCTATATTAACAGGTGTTGTAACAGATGTGTAAAATACAAAAAATAAAAAAACAAAGCTATCATTACATTGTTCAGGAGAGACTAATGTTTTCGTCACCCTAATTAATGTAAATTAGGAACTACATTTTCAGGTGTAACACATAAAAATATTCTGGCATGGTGCTATACACCCCCTTCATGGCTTTGCGATGCTGTCCTTAAAGACAGCATATGTCAGGTCTCCCTCTGTCTCTGCATACACCTCTGCCTGAAGGTTGCATGTTTCACTATGTTGTACATCGTATGGCTGTATGTGAAAGAGACACTTCTTCTACCTCTGACCAAACTACCACATATGATAGAATTTTACACTTTTCCTCTGAGTGAGTGGGCTGTTGTCCATCAATAATGCCTGCCATGTCCATATCTAGTAACCAAGGTATAGATGTCAAAATGTATACATGTGTAAATGTGTTTAAAAGGTAGAACATGAGTAGCACCTGGAAACTAAATTTGACAACACATGATCACTTGCACTGAAGTTTTTCGTACTTTTACGAAACAGAAATCCAAAGTGCACTCCTACATTGTCCAACGACTGGCCAGTTTTGCAGAGGTGAAATAGTAAGCAGGGTTAAAACTTCTCTCTAGCACTTTTCTTGTGAACATCCAAGTGAAGGACACAATTTGTACACCACATTTGATATAATCCAGGTTGGTCACCATTACAAAGAACTGCAGTTTAAGCTTGTGCAGAAAGTTCATTCAGCTACACAACAATATCGCCTGACACATACTGTGAGGAAAACTCTCAAGCTTCCATTCCGAACGACTGAAGGCTCAGCACTTAACCCATAATGTCAGTGGGTTGTCAAAATAGCAAAAGCTGTGATGATTTATCTGGCTCTAAATACACATAAGCTTATTCTAGTTTACAGAGATCACTGCAGTGGTTAGAACGAACCATGACTGAAATCAAGCATGGTTTACGATCAGGGAGGAAAAAAGTCTAGTCCTGAAGGAAACTGGTTGGATTACACAGTCTTTCGAATAAGTAACTATCTCCATGTGTGTCTATGTGCTCTCAGCAGAGACTGGTAAGAAACAGGATCCAGCAGTGACTTTCCACCATAGGAATGTTGGGGTTCATAAAGAGAAGAATTAAGAACTGGTGGCAGAAAGACAGAGATGGGGGGGGGGCAGAAGCTATGGTTGTCCATTTCTCACTTCTTCTCTGTCAGTGCAGATATACAGCCCTTTAAACAAAGCCCTCTTTTTAGCCCTAGTTCCCTGATCTTGGCTTTTCTCACGTCAGTCTATCTTTAAATCCCTCCATCCATCCATTCTGGAGATCCAGCAGTCAGAGCCAGGCTGTTACAGATGGAGGGACTGGAGGAGTTGAGGATAGAATGATCAAAAGGAGGGAAAGAATCTTTCAATCAACAGTTGGAAAATGTTTGTCCACAGGAGAATGTATATAAAATGTGGTTTAGGTGTAAGCAGTTTCACCTGAAACCACTGAAAATAGTAGGAGTGTAACGTTCCAACATCTCTGCTAGGTAATGATTCTTTTTTCCCTCAGGAAGGTCTTTGAAAGATTTTTAAAGGTCACATTTCATTCCAGTCCAGACAGACATAACTTAACTGCAATGCTTGACACAGCCTGAATTTATGTATAACGACCCCATGCTGTCTTCTACCAGTACCGCATAGCCATAAATCTAAGAATATCTTATAACTGGGACTTCTTTCGTAGAAATATTTCATGAGTTAAATGTAAATTATGACCATTTGATGAAGAAGAAATTCATCACAGGCTGCATAAGACTTTCAAGAGATATCTAGTGAGAATTATTTCCTGCTGAGCTTATTTAGTAAACATCCCGTTTCTCATTAAGATCCAGATGCACAGCTGTTAAAGCTTTTTCAAAATCAATTTGTTTGTGTCTCTTTCCCTCCAGCTCTGGCAAAATAAAATGTATGTGCTGTCAGTATGAAATGACTCTTCCACAGTGCACTTGGGTCATGTTTAATGAAACAAACAACACCACGCCCACCAGCAATGTGTTGCCGTCTCCTCACGCTGCAGTTGTCCTCAGGTGACTTCTGCCAGGCTGGGGGTGAGTAAGCACGAAAGAGTGGAGAGATGCCTCAGACTGCCTAGGGAACAGCACAGCATCGGCTCACAAATCAATGGGTATTGTGAACAGGGAGAAAAGCGCCCGCTGTGATACACTGAACCAAACTGCACATGCTCTCTCCCACCTGTGGAAGAAACTTGTGTAAGGGGAGACTGCGTGGGGTGTTTCTGCTTAAGATGGGGGAGATTTCAGACAATCTGGCCTCAATCATAGCCATAACTAATGTCACAATGAAATATGAAGGGGAGGAAAGAAGGCTGGGTGGATTGTAAGAGGAGAGAGGTGCAAGGAAGTACAGAAAGGTTTATCTTATTTCCACATTTACAATGCATCTATGATAAATTTGGCTTGACTATATTACAGACATAATCAAGACCGCATTGGTAGTCAACTGAAACACATCTTATGCCCTTGAGAACTTATTGAGAAATTATCTAGCATGCCTTGATAAAGATTGATATTTATTTGATAAAGCAGCAACTCAATCATCATCTACATTAGTGGATGCTTCTGATACAAGGGCCCGCTCTATAAAATGTGGTTTCAATTTGGGGCTAACATGTTTTTTATCAAGCTAAAATAATCCTGTTAATTCTCATTCAGCTAATTCAGTTCTTTTAATGTAGAATGAGGATTGATATGTTTATCCTGTTTAGTTATCTCAAACTATCCTAAACCTGTATTTGCATTTCATTAGCCCACTCCTTCGCTATGATTGTTCCCCCCTTCATCTCTGGAAAACCAATCATTGTTGGTCAATTTAAATGGATCACCAGTGCAGGAAAGCAGCTAACTCTTTCACTACGGTTCCGCTTGATGTAAAATGCATCGCCAGTGGTTCGCCAGTGTAGGAACATAGCTACAGACTCCTGATTTAAAAACGTTGTATACTGAGAAGTACACAGATTAATCTGGTGGTGATAATTTGAATAATAATTACTTAGAAACAAAGTCTGTTTTTACAGAGAATAAATTATGTTGGGTGCATGACTACTGATGGTCTCGTAATATGCATGCACTTTTCAACGATAATCATAAGCTATTAAGATTAAAACCATAGTAAAATCTTTACTTGCATGGGAATTCAATCATTTTGTGAGTTTTACAGCTTACAGAGCTTACAGTATCTTACTACATTTGGACTGGTTCTTTTCAGCGCTTCGTTTTTACAGAAAAGTTCATGATCATGATCCATGTCAAATCTCATGTCTTATCCTTATAACTCAGTTATCCACATACAAAGAACAGGCGTAGTGCTACTTTTCTCTTGATGCTCAAAGTGTTTATGGCTGTGAGTTTTGGTCATCTTTGGGTTGAGCGCAGGATTCCTGTTGTATGCCTCTGCAGTAAAGGTAGATGAAGAACACATCAGCAAGAGAAGTAGGAGGAGGACGGGGAGATGATGGGAATGGATGAAGGAAGTGTGACAGGTGGTGCAACAGTGCCCCCATGTGAGAAGAGCGAGGAATAGTGGATTTTATAGCTTTGCCTCTGTTATTCTCTCCTGGCAGCCCTGTGTCTGTCCATCAGCAAAGAGCCATTACATGCATCTTCCTTGTTCGACACCTTCTATGGGGAGCCATGCCATTTTATGATTCAGGCTTTATGTGGCTTTCAGCCTAGATCACCCTGTCAGGCTTAAATCCCCATTGCTCCAACCTTTGACACATTACCCTCCTTGTTTACGGTGAGGAGCCCTCTGCCAGTAGATTTTATGTCAGTCAGCAAAATAAATGGAATATAGGTGCCAAGAGTCCGACAGGGCAAGAGTCAGGGAGTACAGACAACCATTACAGTTTACTGTAGAACTGGTCTTCAGACATTTTTTCTACCATAGGAGGTACCTGTGGAGGAGAAGAGTAGATGAATGTCTTATTTGGATGGTAGAGACAAGCAGAAAAGAGACTGTGAAGGTCCTTAATGTTATTCAGATCCTGCTGACCTTTCTCATGACATGTTTGTTGGCTTTTTTTGAAAAGGGCAACCATGAGAAATAGGAGCAAATCTTTCCATACAGGCAAGAAGCAGAGAGGGGAAAGCCTCTGAAATGCTAACAGTGTTTGAAATGCATGTAGAACTGATTACAACACGAATACTGACTGCTCAGGGAGTCATGAGAGTAACAGGCAAAATTACAATTCTTAACTTAAATTCTAAACTATGGATATATTATCTATATAAAAAAAAGGTTGAGAAAGTTGGGCAATCTCAAGAATCAAGTCTTCAGGTGATTAGTGAAAGCAGCAATGTTGTGGAAACAGAATGTGACACAGGTTGGGCAGACCCAAAGCCTTTGAAGGACAGACACATTCACAACATCTATTTAAGACCTATGGGACCATGACCATCTGAGGCAGGAGAGAGAGAAAATCCAGAACTCAGAATACTAAGTTTTTCCAAACAGCACACCTGCTGTTCTCTCTGTCAACTGAAATTGGTCATAGAGAATCTGCACCTGCCTTCTTTAATTAGCTAATACCATAACAAAACAGATGGAAAGAGATGATTGACAAGGAGACAGCGGAGGTGTGTGTCTCCTGCCATCAGAGAGAAGATAGAACGAGAAGGCGCAGAGGGTAATGGCGTATTGATACTATGAGTAGTTTGTTGGCCAAAGATAAAGTTTTCACTGGGATAAAGAGTTTATCAGAAATGTTTAGAAAGTTACGTTAAGAGATGGCCCAGCCATGTTCAATAGGACAAACAAAATCAATAAAGACACAATAAGAATGAAATGCACGATATGCAAGAACTGTCTGGTTAAAGTCAGGTACACGGCCAACACCATAAATATGCATAGCCAATTGCAATGCCACCATCCTGACCTCCTCATTGAGAAAGTGGCTTATGCTAACTGTAAATCAACCTGCAAGAGTAAATGCAATGTTTAAAGCAAGGCTCCCTTTCTTGTCCCCGAGGGTTGCCAGTATTATCAAGTCAATCATTTGGTTTATTTGCAAGGACCTCACCCCGCACACCATAGTCAAAAATGAGGATTTATGCTAAATGCCACCAACACTGGAACCAAGGTATGAAATACCGAGCTGAAAATATTTCACCGGAAAAGCTCTTTATGATGAGATGAGAGGAAAGATTAAGGATGCGCTTCAGTCTGCAGAGAGCATTGTGCTCACTTGCTATGAATGGACTTCACAGGCCATGGAGTCCTACGTGACAATCTGTGTTTTCAGGGACACAGTAAGAATACTTGGGCAATCTATGATGGCATCTACGTACACTACATTGCCAAAAGTATTCACTCACCCATCCAAATAATTGAAATCAGGTGTTCCAATCACTTCCATGGCCACTGGTGTATAAAAGCAAGCACCTAGGCATGCAGACTGTTTCTACAAACATTTGTGAAATAATGGGTCGCTCTCAGGAGCTCAGTGAATTCCAGCGTGGTACTGGGATGGGATGCCAACAAGTCCAGTCGTAAAATTTCCTCACTCCTAAATATTCCACAGTCAACTGTCAGTGGTATTACAACAAAGTGGAAGTGATTGGGAACGACAACAATTCAGCCACGAAGTGGTAGGCTACATAAAATAATGGAGTGGGGTCAGCGGATGCTGAAGCTTCATGGAATGGGTTTCCATTGCCGAGCAGCTGCATCCAAGCCATACATCAGCAAGTGCAATGCAAAGTGTCAGATGCAGTGGTGTAAAGCATGCTGCCACTGGACTCTAGAGCAGTGGAGACGTGTCCTCTGGAGTGACGAATCGCGCTTCTCCATCTGGCAATCTGATGGATGAGTCTTGGTTTGGTGGTTGCCAGGAGAATGGTACTTGTCTGACTGCATTGTGCCAAGTGCAAAGTTTGGTGGAGGGAGGATTATGGTGTAGGGTTGTTTTTCAGGAGCTGGGCTTGGCCCCTTAGTTCCAGTGAAATGAACTCTGAATGCTTCAGTATACCACGAGGTGTTGGACAATTCCATGCTCCCAACTCTGTGGGAACAGTTTGGGGATGGCCCCTTTCTGTTCCAACATGACTGTGCACCAGTGCACAAAGCAAGGTTCATAAAGACATGGATGAGAGAGTTTGGTGTGGATGAACTTGACTGGCCTGCACAGAGTCCTGACCTCAACCCAATAGAACACTTTAGGATGAACTAGAGCGGAGACTGAGAGCCAGGCCTTCCCATCAAACATCAGTGTGTGACCTCACAAATGCGCTTCTGGAAGAATGGTTAAAAATTCCCATAAACACACTCCTAAACCTTGTGGAAAGCCTTCCCAGAAGAGCTGAAGCTGTTATAGCTGCAAAGGGCGGACCAACGTCATATTAAACCCTATGGATTAAGAATGGGATGTTACTTAAGTTCATATGCGAGTCAAGGCAGGTGAGCGAATATTTTTGGCAATATGGTGTAAGTTTAGTGGCACAAAAAACATTAATACACTTTATTTTCATGTATTTTTTCAATTTCAGTGTGTCCACTGTTTCAGTGCATCCAGGTACATCAGTGTGTTTGGTAACACAGTGTGCAACTGTGCAAGTTTGCTGATACCGTTCAAATAAATTGGAAGGGAAACTTTGATTTAAGTAATTTTGACTATATTGGTCTGCTGTATTATCATTATAATGGGATGTACATATTAAGACTACCCAGATCGTACACAGCAACTTGTATTTGAGCTGATTAAATGTTAAGTGAACTATCGCTGTGTAATATCGCAGTATATTGCAATATGCATCGTATCGCAATGTATTGTAATATAATCGTATTGTGCCCCATGTATCGTGATGTGTATCATATCGCAAAGTCCCTGCCAATACCCAGCCCTAATTGATACTGCAGAAATTATGTACTGAAACGTTTTCAAATTTTTGACAAAACTACACAGGCAATATAAAAATTGATGATTTCTATTGCCATCTGAAAATGCTGTTTGAATCTTTAAAATATAACTTCTATTGAAAGATTATATGCAAGTATTTGGCAAGTGTAGGGCTAATGAAAACATTTCAAACCAGAATAAACTCTTTCCCCTGGCAGTAATGCAGACCATCCAGTTAGTCAGCTTGATAATTGTGCTAATACCGCCAAAGGGCTAGCAGTTTAAGTCTGACCTGGATCATGCATATGAAAAACATATCTGCATTAATTATAGACTTAAGTACTGAAGCTTTAAGTCATGCAGTTCATGCATATGTGCACTGTGCAATTAAATGCTCTGTGATTAATTACATGGGTAGAGTAATTTAAGCATTTAGCATTCCTGGCAGTAGCATGTAAATTATTCTATTAGGAGAGACGGAGTAAGTAATGCCTTACACAAAAATGTGTTATTTAATTATTCAAATATTTCATGTAAATCATCATTTTATTTAAAATAGAATACAAATAAAATAACAACTAACCACATAGGCAGTCTTAAAGCAATAATGTCAATGCATGAGTGTAATAAAAAGAACCTTTAAAAACAAATCGTCCACACATCTTAGTATTGAAGGCTTGGTCAGACATGATTCACTTGTTAAAACTCAAAGCACTCTATGCAAAATTTTGTAAATAACCGTTGATATCTTATTTCACTGCATATAACTATCGTTGTCAGATTAGCAAATTTTTTTAACACAAACTAATAAGCTCAGCTTCTCCAACTGTCGATCACATTTTATTCTGACAGGATAGTGGGAGAAATAAAAGTGAGCTCCTCTTTTTCCCTTGTTCAGCACAACAGCAGCTTTGTTCTTAAAATAGTCTGCCTTGTGATTTAAATTCAGTCTGGAGTATTGAGAGCAATGAGACAAGATCAAAGAGGTCTCTTTAGACTCACTTACTGCAGAAGAGAGAGGAGGCGAGAGAAGAGAGGAGAGAAAATCCAAGTCTCGCTGGATCACACAGGGAAATTGTTCTCTGCTCACTTCCAGCAAATCATATTAGATAGAGTCACTGTGGCAACTAGAGAAGATAATCTTTAATGTGCTCTTTAATGAGAGGGAAAATGTTTGTCTCTTGCGATTGAAGCCCTCGCTGTGCAAATTATATCCAAATCAGTTCACCAGCATGGGCTCTTCACTGATGAAAAGTGGCTGAGGGATAGCATTCAATTAGCACATTAGATTGACACAATCAGAACATGTAATGGGTTTTAAGAACCTGACTACAGGCTCATCACTCAACAACTGTGAATGGATGCAAATGTTTCATTATTAGCCCACTGAAAAAGGGATATTGCTTTGGTCTCTTTCAGTTGAAGAAGAACCTTGAGCTGGTTCTAAATCTACTGTGTAACATCTACCTTGAGCCACCACACACACTGGAAGGTTTGGACAGATTGGTCTGGTTTGCTCCAGAGGACTGTAAGTCACTGGTGAGCCAGACAATTAAAGCTGTTCCAGAAACATCCAGATGGAAATTTTTATTGCCTGTTTTAAAATAAAAATCCACATTAAACTTTCTCTTGTAAATACAGACAGTTGAAAACATGAATTTCATTTTAGTATTCTAATTTCACGTGATAAATGTAAATGAACATTTTTATTTTATCCAACTGTAATGTGAAACGCATATTACTTTACATGTGGAATTTATGTATGCATTGTAGCTAATTGGCCACATATAGATAATGCAAGACTAAGGAGTACTGCAGCTAAAACCCCTAATCCAAAACAGCTTGGACACTGTGTTAAATGTCAATAAAAACAGAATACAATCCCTTGCAGACAAACTGCAGTTTTAGGAAGTGTTGTTAAACCCATATGGTAATATTCTTAAATACAACCATGTGTTTGACAGAGTGATTAACCTCACCAAATCCTTCTTCTGAACAACTGAGCCTCTCGAGGATTACCTGTGTACCTGGAACCTGGAATGTTCAAAACAGGTGTTTCTGAGTTTCCTACAACTTTCCCAGTCTCTAGTTGCCCCTGTCCCAACCTGTTTGAAACATTTTAGTGTCCCCAGATTCATAATTAGCAGATTTATATAAATCTCTTAAACTGATTGAGGGAAAACATTAAATATATTGTTTTCAAGTAAATGTGTCAAAAAGGAGGAGACTTCTCTTCCTCCCTGGGGTAATCCAGTCGGTCAGACTCAAGGACTGCTCAAGATGCCAAGGACTGTGATGGTCTCACAGTCTGCTGCTCTTAGTCCAAAACACCCGCTTACATACAGTATTTCTGCTATAAGCAAGACGTGTTTCAGCCATTAAACAGTTAAAAAATGTAGCATAATTGGGAGGAGCTACGAGCCACTGCATCTTCATGTGTTGCCATATCCAAACAGGAAGACATCCAAATCTACATTTAATTTAAAATGATCACCTTCAGATGAACAATCTGAATTTCTCAATTAATTAGAATATATTGTCAGTCAATTAAGGTTGGGGTTTTATCTGATGATAATTAGCTAATGATCAGATTTGCTCTGAATGCAAGATTGTTAAACCCCTACAATTATCCCAAAACCAGGCTGAGTGTGTGCAGTGGGAACAGATGTGTACACACAACACACGGGAGCACAAACACACTCTGTTTACAGTAACACCAAAGCTCTAGCAATTATGGAGCATCTTCACACGCCTAATTAAGGCTCTTCAAACGTTGTTCTGTCGGTTGTTTTTGTTTTCATGTCTAACATGCAAATTGTGCTAATCTGGCAAATTAAACACCGTGTCAAACAAACCTGCACAGATAAAAGATAATTATTTTAGATGACTATATGACTGCGGAATGATGATGATGTGAAGAGACATTTTTAACTGTGTGGTTCATGGTTTGTGCTTTATCAACATCTGTTAGTCAACTGTGGATGTTCTGATCAAATATAATATCATTATTGATCTAAGCATATCATTGCAAATAAAATGGAAATGCTCTCCAAAAGGGGAAGCAGTTTAACAAGTTCAACAACCCGTTCCATCAGAATAAAACCCCTTTCAAAACCGGCCAAAATACCCACTAACTACCACTATCTGGCTTTTGTCTTCAGTGGGAAAGGATCCAATTAGCACTTATTCCAAGGTCAGAAGATTCTGCGGTAGCCACAGGTATTTATTGTATCCAGGCCCGATTGGCAGCGATGGAAACATTTGGATTGACACGCACATTGTTCTCCTTTTCCAGCAAGACAGTATGATGTGCATTGGAGTTCTGGATGTTGGTGTGCAAATCATTTCCAACAGACTCAATTCAAGCACCACTCAAACAACGTTTAACAAAAAAGTAACCATCATAATTAGAGATGCACCGATCCAGTTTTTTCCGATCCAATCCGATACCGATACTGGACTGAGCATATCAGCCGATACCCGATACCGATCCGATACCATTGTTGAATTAATAATAAACTGTATACCTTCCACCATGCGAAAGGGACTAAAGGCACCAGACTTTCCTAACTAAGACAAAATAATCAAACAGTTACCGAACATTGTAAACATGTGTAACATTAATAGTAATAACATTAATAATAATAATAACAATAATAATAATAATAACAATAATAATAATAATAATAATAATAATAATACATTTAATTTATATAGCGCCTGTCAGGGTACCCAAGGACACACGTAACAAAGTGGAACAAACAAAACAAAGAATGAATGTATGTATGTAGCGCCTGTCAGTCAGCACGGAGGGAACACTAGCCCCGAAGTCAGTAGCACCGTCTGTAAACAAACTAGCGTCTGGAGGCTCCGTGCACACAGCGGGGGCGACCATCCAGCATCGCTGCGAGCCGGGGAGACCGCAGCAGCAGAGGAGGAGACAAAGCAGCCCGGCGGTGAATAACCCTGAGGTTGTGGTGGAGGGAGGACCAACGGAGCAACGATGGACAGCCCACATAGTACTGAGTACGTCGGTTTGAAAGTTAGCGTTGCTAGGCTAACAGCTGACCGGTGAGGCTAACAGCTGATGGCGGGGCTAACAGCTAATCAGCGGAGAAATGTGACGTGAGTACGTGTAACGTCCTGCAAACAGGAATACAAAATAAAACATAGCAGCTGAACCTGAGAATAAACTAATAAAGAGTTGGTCAAACAGCAACTTGCGCTCTTCCAGCATGCGACACACTGACGCTGATGAATGACGTAGGATGTGCTGCGACGGCGAAAAAAAAATAATTGGATCGGCCGGTGGATCTGTTTCATTTTACCGATCCCCGATCCAGCCGTTTTGTCAATATCGGAGCCGATATCCGATCTTAATATCGGATCGGTGCATCCCTAATCATAATGTTATCACTGACTTGCATGCTACTTTCCACTGTTTCTGGCACATTTGTAATGTCAAACACCACACATCAGAAAAAAAACAGAAAGGGGGCATTCCGGTAGCTCAGCTGGTAGAGAAATCGGCCCAGTGGTATGGTATAATCATACTGTTTGTCCAAATGACACCGCAGACCCCTACATGCCCCATAAACCTGAACCCCTGTGCAGAGGAGAAACAAGCCTGAAATAAGCCTGATTTTCTGCAGAGTAACAGGGCAGCTTCAGTCGACGGGTCGATTAATCAGATTTTCTATTGGAAGGACGTCAGTGAATTTGAATTTAAAGGTGACAGGTGAGAGCACTCCATGATAATGCTGTATGATATCAGCTCCTCCAGGCAGCCTGAGAAGATTAACGGCAAGCTGCCAGCACAGTGTAATCACTGTGTGAAATCAATGCTTTCTACCTCACCCTTTTTTCTCTGTGCTTGTCTGACTCTACTTCAAACTTACAGTCATTAGATTATAGGCAAAGGCGTTCATAGCCTGAAGACAAAGATCAGGACAAATGAGTAGAACCATGAAGAACTGTCTACATGAGTGGGATGTAGATTAAATCGCTTAATGTAACATAATAGGTGATACAAGTACTGTATATGTGCAAGTCTTACTAAGCTAGTGTCTGCAGTGACATGAAACTAAACTATACCACACTGCACTGCTGGAGTCTCATGATCTCTCAACTGCTGTCCACGTTGAAAGAGAGGCTCAATGTAAAGTGAAAAACAAGTATTCTCATTGCATTCAGTATGGCATCCTGTATCACTTGACACAAAAGATGAACCCATGTGTGTACACTTTTTTTGTTTGTGTGATTCATCGTAGTTAATATACCTATCTGGACTTATTTAGTCTGTCCTTATGCTGCGATTAAGTTTAAATGGAATGTGACTTGAACACTGTCTGTGAAAATTGCCAGAATTTAAGTGGTTACTTTAAGAGAGCAAGCTGTAAGAGTTGGAAAGTGTTCAGATTATCAGCTTTAGGTCATTCATGTCAAGCACAAACAATCTTGGCTTTACAATCTTTTTTGCCAACTTGCCATTAATCTCACATCACACTGCGAGCTATTATGTAGAAACCCAAAATATTGTATTAAAATTTCATAGTGTCCGTTTAACCCCTGCTGTGACAATAGTGCCTGGAGCGGGACATAAAAAGCTCATTTCTAGTTTGGATTGAGTGCTCGAGAAGTGAAAACATACAATCCCTTTCATAACGGCGGAGCATATCAGTGCTTAAACGAATCTCATCATGCCAGCAGCTTTAGCCATCACTATTAATAATATCCACTTTTCATAAAGCTGCTGATTTCTTTTATTTACGCTCAGTCGTCTCTGCTGGCTGCCAGTGGAAAGCAGGCCTGCGTAATCACTGCTAATAAATTAAGCCCAATAGAACTGTCACATCTCATTTGGACTCATTTGCACATGATTGTGTTTGTTTATGTTCAGTCTGGTTGAAAAAAGAGAAGACGCTTTGACTGGAAAATCGCTGGAATTAATGAATTTCACTGCGATCCCTGCCCACCCTCCCCTCCACCCCACGCTGCATGAGAAATCAAACGCTTTCTCTGTTTCCTCTGGCAGAAACTCAACATGGTGGAGCGATCCTGAGACGAACACAGCTGTCAGACGTCAACAGACATCTTTCTTTGATATGCTGTGTGTATGTGTGTGTGTGTGTGTGTGTGTGTGTGTGTGTGTGTGTGTGTGTGTGTGTGTGTGTGAGTGTGTGTGTGCGTGCGCACGCGTGTGTGCGCATGCGTGTGTGTGTGTGGTTGTGAGCGTGCGTGCCTGTGTGTGTGTGTGGAGGCTTTCTCCTTGATTATTAGTGTGGTGCATGTAATAAAAAGTAATCAGCGGCCAGGGGAAAATGATTAGGCTGAAGATGATGACAGGCACTGAGCTGAACAGTGAATGACAGTCAACAGATTGGCAGCTCCCAACCACTCTCCCTTCATTCTGTTTCACACACATCCCTATTACACACTGCTGTCCTGCTGTAAAGTTACAGTTACAGTAATGTCTAATGTGTGTTGTTAAAAGGTTACAAAACAAGGTTACTCCTTCAGAAATAATATTATTATTTGAATCAAGTGAATTATGCTTTTAGACTTTACCAAGTCCACAGCGTTGGACTTGGAGCTAAAAAAAATTTTTGAACTGGGCTTGATTAAAAGCTGGGGAATCACCAAAATTTGAATAATTCATCATAAAGAGTACATGAATCCCAAGATCATGGCAATCCATCCAATAGTTGTTGCGACATTTCACTCTGGACCAAACTGATGAACAGACAGACCTAAACGCATTGCCATGCCTGGAGCCACAGCACTAGTATGGCTAATAATATACTACAGAGTTATTAGTAATTATTTGTTTTACTGTTATTATAAAAGTAATTACAGTAAAGAAAAATAAAGAAATTGTAACTGTAAAGGTCAATTTAAATTTGCACGCAGACTCTAAGGCTTGCAGAGCAAAAACTGCAACCTATGCAAGAGGCCTACACCATTGTGAGCACTAATACATATATGCTGGTGTGTCTGCGTTGCTCAGCAGTTAAATTTCCAAAATGACTGAGGTCGTTGGTGTGTATATGCCACTGTATTGGGGTCATGAATGTATTCTTCATATAATGTCACCTCAAACAATTGTGAGTGAAACTGAAAAGATCCTCTAATAGCTCAAACAAATAAATATAGAACATTTTAACTGAAAGTACTGCAACGCAGAAGAGAGTGGTGTGTGCAACCACTGAGGCGACTGAAGCAGAAGAAATTTTCTGTGCTTTTCTGGCTACTGAGAGACATGGATAAGGAAATGCATTTCAAGTATTTTCATAAGTCTGGTCGTAGGATTTGACAACTTGGTTTGTCGCCTGGAACCACTAATTTCCCATTACTTTACGCACAATATGCCTTTGGACATAACTCAGAGAGTGGCAGTATTGTCCTCTGTGTTTATGCTTCATGTGGAAGCCAACAGGCTGTAGCAGCCACGTACAGACAAGCATCAAGCACAGTGTCCTTTTTGGAGGTCTGTAAAGCTTTATGGAAAGCCCTGCAGCCAGAGCTCCTTCCCAGCCCTTCAGTCGTCCAATGAGGAGATACTGCACGTGATTTTTGGACTATGGAACTTTCCTGACTGTGACAGCAGCATAGACAGAAAAGGTGAACATCAAGGCATCACCACATGCCAGGAGCAACTACTACATCTACAAGGGCACATCCCATACACTATAAACTATGATTTAGTGACAGAGAAACTTACTGTAAAGCACACAAGTCATATAGATTCAATCTCTGCATTACACCGGCATTTGCCATGACAGGTGAACTTTTCTAAAGTTTAACATGCCTTGCTATGTGTTATAATAAGCCATGGAATCAATTAAACACAGTTTGTGGACTTCTTTGAAAAATCCATTTGCAATCTAACATCCCACATATTCTGTAACTATATCCTCCATCAGAACAGGTAAGTGGGACAAATATATCTGTACTCCTAAGTTGCTTTTGGGAAACTATGAAGTCTATCTGGCTTCAGTCCAGCAGCCCGTCAGAATTGCGGCATCAATCACCCCTTTTCTGCTGTCAGGTACTGACCTGAACAGGCCGACAAGAAGAGCTTGCTGGTTACAGTCCTCATCAATCATCAGTGCATGATCATGATATCTGAATACATCAGCCCACATCTCCTCCACGTCTCCACAAATCACTGCTCTGAAATCTGAAGAGGCAAGAATATCAACACAGCCTGTTCATCTACAAGTTCATTTATCTGTCCATGTCTGTCTGCTTGTTTGACACTCAGTAGTTTGCACACACACAAACACACAGATATGCACACACACAGTGAAAGCTATTTATTTATTGGTGTAGGAAAACTGATGTTGAAGATAAATATATGATAAAAAGCATTCCCCTGAGTTTTTTTAGTGGTCAGCTGTATATTGAACCTCAGGACTTCTTGATTATTGCCTTGCTGTTCCTGAAGTACTGTGGTTCAAAAACTGTTAAGATCTGACCAAACATTTGGATTTCTTGTTCACGAGGTCCTTAAATTTGATAATGCCTGATTTTAATCAGAAATAGATTATATTATACTTTATCTTGGCAAAGGTGTTATGC
Source organism: Diplodus puntazzo (assembly GCA_963678695.2). NCBI lineage: Eukaryota > Metazoa > Chordata > Actinopteri > Spariformes > Sparidae > Diplodus > Diplodus puntazzo. The sequence continues at coordinate 14,574,704 of OZ023167.1, read as the reverse complement.
AACTTTATGCAATGCACTGCAGAGATTTCAGCTGAAGTTAGCATGCTAACCTGCTAGCCCTAGTCTGTCCAGTCCATCATACTTTCACTTCACCTCATTGTAAAACACTCCATTCAAACTCAACATAAACCAAACTGATCTCATTTTAACAGTCTTAGTCACCTCTGGTTTAGTCTAAATAAATCCTCAGTTCACGGCTCTACTAAGAGTTTCCTCCCTCCGCTGATGTCAGATGCTCTCCTGCTCCCATCCCACTCCACGCCTCTCGTGTCTCCCCACCTGCTATGTCTCCTTGTCACAATCCTTGTCAGAGCCGCTGTAAATCACGTCCAAACTGTATCCCCTGTCACCAAACTGATCTCCACCGGTCTTTGAGGCTTTGTTCAGTTCAGTATTCGGCTGTGTTCACTCTCAGGTTGCCAAATCCAGTTGAGCTGAGTCCTGACCTGAACTACCCCTTTGATGGGAGGTCCTGGTCAAGGCAAATTCCATGGCAGCTGGCTCCGCAGCTACCTCAGTCATGAGCTATTTAGCTAATAGTAGCTAGCTGCAGCCAAGGATAACTAACAAAGAGCAGCAGTTTTCGGTCACTCTGGTTATTTGTTTGCCACTATATTTAAAAACTTTCAAATTCTGGCAATATTTTAGATATAAAGATAAATGTTAAGCTCTTTTTTTTCTTTTTTTAGTAAAGGAGCAGTGTTGGAGAATTTTCTTGAAATTTGAATTATTTGATCTCACAAAGTTACACACTGAAAAAGCCCCAAAATATGTTTTACTTATAACTCAACTGGAAAAGTAATGACTTGTTATATAACTATCATTTGCAGTCCAACCCCATTAAAGGTGCCCCATTAAGACTCCAAACCCTCCATATTCTAACATCATAACGTACTTAACACGTAAATAGAAAATGAGATACGCACAGCACAACGGAATGTTTCACAATGATGCAGCATGTTCCCACACACACACACACACACTTCAACTCTGTTTACCAGTAGCTAATATTAGCAAGCCAGTTAAGAACACACATTATTGAAGTAAGGCAACTGTCATTACAAGGAGTAAGGGTCCTCCGCTGTTAGTATAGGCAAACCTTCTCCTCACACCTACCAATACAGCCCAGCCTGGGCCAACCTCACCACTGCGCATGAAGGGGCCAATTTTATGTCAACACTCCATCAAACGTATACAGCAAACAAGCCAAATGCCAAATTGTTGAAGTACAAAAGGACTATTAAGATAAGTATCTGTCTTTAAATGACATCCAGCACCATGGTTGTGAACTGCATGGGTAACACTGAGATAATAATATTATTTAATTAATCATCTAATTATGAAGAAGTATGATTTAATCCTTCCATTCATCAAGAGTGTGGAGCTTAAAAAATCTGACTTTGAACAATCCTTGTAGCAGCCTGCCTTCCACTCTGCTTATCAACTATTCAGGTAAGACACAAACTAATGTGACATACTGTTGTGCAGCTTACTCTGGGAGAAAGATGCTTCAGCTGTACAAATAAATAATGTAATGCCTCACAAGGTGAGGCATGTTTCCTGTCTAATCAACATGACTTCCTTTGATAGCTGACTGTGTCAACATCTTTGCCCTTCACTATATGTCTCGCTCGGCTGCTACAACTTCCTACGCAACACCTTCCCGACGCTGCACGGCAGAGACAGAGAGGATGAGATTAAAGAGGCAAGGGGAAAGAGGAAGCAGTATTTTCCCTCAAAGGTAAAAAGGCTGCGTTAATGAGCGGTGGTACGACAGTAGATTCCAATTAGGATGTTGAGCCTTCCATTCCTGCCTTGCTTCTCCTTTGCCTTGTCTGACGGGTTGCCACTTTGTGTGCAACATTTTAGAACATCAGCAAGCATAACCCAATCAACAGGAGTTGCTGTAAATAAACAAAAGGATTGCCCATAGGATGTGCAGACCTGGGCTCATGTGATGACTTCATTGAAAAGCAATGCAGCTTCCCTACAGCGGTATCTGAAAGTAATTGAGGAGCATATTGACAACCGTTAAAGCCGCCACAATAGTCATTGTACTGAAGAAAGGTGCGACTCCAGATCAAAGACAGCAGGGTGAAAATCAACAGTGCTTACTGGACACCCGGATTACGAAATGAAAATCCCTCGAGGCTGGTTGCATAAAGCTTCATAACATCAGCAACAAGCAGAAGATACCCCTGGTCACAAAGGAAAAAGTAACATTAGCTTGAGAATCCAGATTGCTTGCCTAAGGTTAAATAAGGACAATATGAGTTTAAGATGTGAGTGGATCATCCATGAACACGCCCGCCGATAGGGGGGGACAAACGGGTCTGTTGTCCCGGGCCCAGGGTAGGGGGGGCCCAGAACTGGGTCCTCATTAAATTATGGAATAATTAAATAAATAAATAAATAAATAAATAAATAAATAAATCTAAATGGGCCTATATGTGGAAAAAAGTGTAATATTTGAGTCACATAAAAGCTTCTTATTTGTTTTCTTCCTAATTGTCCTTGAAATAGTGGTCAAGAATCCCCCCCCCCCCCCGAAAGACAAAGACACCACAAGTTGACACCGTCAGAGAGGATGAGACAGAGAGAAGAGAGCTGCAGCTGCAGTCAGGTGACAGATAGAGTGATGCGGTAGGGACAGAGTCAGGCTGCCGGTGGGTTTCCACGGAGTTTTAAAAAGTCTTAAATTTAACAATCTCAATTTTAGGCTTTAAAAAGTCTTTAATACGTCCATGTTTTTGCATATAGGTCTTAAATTACATTTAGTTAGGTCTTAAATATGTACGTTCATTTGCCGCTTCCGTCGTCGCCTTTTTTGCTTTGAGGAAATGTGTTGGTGAGATTCACATCCAGCTTCATGTGTTGTTCTCCTGTCTGAAGTTTCCTGGAACGTAAGTGGCATTTTGCCAACAGCGCGGTCGGAATTTATCGGCGCACAGTTCGCCATTTCCGGAAAGACTTCGACAGCAGAATCTGCCAGAGGACCCTCAGATTGGGCACACTCAGTGTGAAAGCGCAGGTGTCACACAAAATCAGAAAAACACCAGTTAGCTTCTAAAAGTCTCCAGCGAAGTCACGTAATCACACACTTCTGTACGCCTTTGTCACCAGTTCCCGGTCCAAGTTCGTCCAGTTCGGATCGACCTGATTTTGAACACTGTGTGTTTGTGTGTGTGTGCGCGCGCGCGCGCGATCACTGAGATAAAAAAACAAACTAAAAAACTACATTAAAATAAAAACTAATGACAATTTTAAAACTATAATAGCCCTGACACACACATCCCCCCTTTTTGATCGTAAGATCAACTCTAATCTTACCAAATTTCAATTTAGGTTAAGGAAGGCTCGGCAGGAATACTGCCTTCAGCGTATATGTACATGTATGAACTTGTAGCCGATATGATGAAACATTTGCTGTTGCTATGAAACAATTTGCTTTACTTTTTACTTTTTCGTACTTTGTGTAGGTTTTAAATTCAGTTCAAATGGTCTTCAAAAGGTCTTAAAAATTCTTTAATTTGGCTCGTTCATAGTTAGTCACAGTGGAGTGGCCCGCTGCCCCATTTGAGAGTCTGAGCAGGATGGATCACACATTGAATTTCAGCCAGAGCAGAGGAAGAACAGAGGAGAGGAACAGGAGAGGAAGAGCAAGGGAAAAGGAGAGATCTGGGCGCGGGGGGGCCCATCTAAGATTATCTCGTCCCGGGCCCAGGCAAGACTGTCAGCTGGCCTGTCCATGAACACTATGTTTTGTAATGCACTACCATCACAGTTCAGATATTTGCTTGAATTGAAGCCCAACAGAGATTTTGTTTACTCGATGGGAGAGAGAGTAATCTTTAACATGTAGAAAGCTAGGAACATTAATGTAATTGAAGATAAATTCTAGGAAGGTATTCTTATGTCTTTTCTACATCTTCAGCACCACCGAGATCAACCTAAGAAGCACCTTTTTAATCAGTTTATTGTTGCACATACTCTACCCTGGCTTTGTATTTCCAAACTAAAAGTTGTAGAATATTTTTATTTCATTCCATCCCTATAGTTACTTCTATGCTCCATGTGAAACCAGCTTCTCCAACATTCAATGGGAGAGGGAATTTTCATAGCCAAGGAGGTTAGTGGTGTATTCAAAGTGATAATAACAAACATTTTGATAGAATTTAAAACAAACACACTGCCAGATCCTGAACTTTTTCTGCTGGGTTTACACTCCACAGACTAATAACTCCCCTTTTCAAAATTTCCGTTGCAGGAAAAATCTTTGCGCTTGGCAAGTAAATGAATTTTCTAAATTAGATCAAAGAGAGCCGTCCTGCTGTTACTTTTTGTTACAAAATGGTCTTTAATATGCTACCACTTGAGAGGTGAACACTGTACTTAAAGGTAATTAACATTATCTTTCTGTAGCAAAAAAGCACCAGAAAATGTGTTGTCAATTTACTGTAGCACCTTAAAACAATCAGATTCAGACCTAAAAAAAAAAAAGTAGAGAAAGGCCTACATGAATCAGTTTTTGTGAGGTAAATTCAATGACAATGTAAAGGTGGATACTGTGTGTATGGGATTCATGTTAAAGTATGAGGAGGCCCATTGCACTCCATCTGATTAATGATGCAGATGTAGTCAACCTGACATCTTTGCTAACTAAGCATGTGCTGTTTCTAAACAACATGGACTTGAACAACCACCTCCAGAGAGTTGTGTGTGTGGCAGATGGTTGAGAGAGGCAGAAAACTCTTTTGGCAAACCCAATTTTCTTTTACACTCATCTGGCCGGCACTACCATTCCCTTTGAACTGAACCCTGGGAAAGATCAGTGACACTTCTTTGGGGAAAGCTTTAGGAAACCCTCATTGCATGGGCAAATGTTAATGCTTCACTGTACAAGACTTATGAGCAGAGGGGGACCTGTCGCCACACAAGAAAAGAGCCAATTAAGGCGTATCCCTGAGAGTGCTGGGGTTGGAAACTGTAGGGCGCAGGGCTGTCATGCTCAGTTGAGGCTTTAAGAGTGTGGTTTGGCACATGTGGTGGTGGCAAAACTGGAAGGCTGACTGAGTGGAGAGATGGTTGAGAAATGGGTAGTGCTTCAACACTGGGATTCATCAGTGAATCGTCAGTGAACTAAGATGTTATCCCACAACTTTGCATTGTCCCTCAGTGGCTTAGTGTCAAAGCATCTTTTGATTGGCCAAATATAAAACAACAAAAGTATAACTAATTTATTTCTCGCTGTTAAGGGATCACCATCCAGGAGCAAAAGCAGTCCTAAAAGTGAAAAGTCTGACCGAGTGAGATAGAAAACATTTTTCATGTCGACAACCATGGTTGAACTACCAACTGTGAAATTTCCAAGAGGCCTTAGAACCAACAACCAAGATCACTGCCGTTTGGTCTACATAATTTGATTATGTGCAAATTGTTTAGCGAATATACGCACAACTAAAGTACCAGAGACAGATTTTGCACTTTTAATCTTACTGCCATCTCTTATAGAGGAGGGTTATGTCAAAATTGTAATATCTTTCTTATTTGACTTTATGTTGTGTTCACTATGGCTGTAAAATAAATCTAAATACGATCACAGTCTTCATCTGAGACACTCATTTATACATGACAACTATTCTGCCATAAACTGCATCAACAAATGATAAGTGTGTACTATACCAGGTGTTCATAGGAAGAGGGGATAGGACATTGGTCTGAGACACATAAGTAAAAATGCGGTGGATTAAAAACCCAGCAAATACATTTTTCCACCACCAATTCTGATAAAAATGTACCATAAAAACTTGAGCACTCTGCTGTGTGGAGCCAGATTCAAAGACAATTAAAGTCAACAATTCATTACTTTGCAACTAAAGGGAACATTGTAATATTGTCCAATGACCTGTAATGTCACAAAAAAACCCTGTCCAGCAGAGCATAAAAAAATACAACATAAGCTAATACTAATCACTGCAGCTAGCCGAAGATTTGGCCTTGGTTCACACTGCAAAACACACATACTCTGTGTGTTCCTGCAACTGTTTTTCGTGTGGCCCATTAAGTTTTAAGCAGCAGTTGAGGCAGAAATGCAAAAAAATATATCATTATGAGGCCCCAGCACAATCATGGTCAAGCTGAAGTATGAAATCACACTCAGTAAGTACCGTACTTTCCGGACTATAAGCCGCTACTTTTTCCCCATGCTTTGAACCCTGCGGCCTATACAACGGTGCGGCTAATTTATGGATTTTTACAGCTAACGGCCACTAGGGGACCTCCTCAATCTATGGATTGTACAGGTTACGTCCCTCACCTTTAACGCCTGGTTTATTATTATGCTTCTGCGTCGCGGCGACAGCGTAGCTACGTCGTCGACCCTACACCGTCATTGAGCATTCGGAGTTCTGCGTCGAGGGAACGCGTTGTTCTGTCGGTGGACGTCATCAACGTCAGTGATTCAGGTTTGTTATGCTAACAACACATAGTCAGACAGGTGGCGGTGCTAACGGAGCTAACAGCTGTCTGTCAGTCTGACCGAGAAGTTTCTCACTTTACTTCGCTGTTAGTTGAATTAAATGACAGTCATGTTGTCTTTAACTGTCCGTGCGAACCAGTCCGCAGCTTTCTGCGTCTGTTTGTGCGTCTCTGACTCTTGCGTGTTGACGTTTGCGTGGTCATAGGTTATGCAAATATGCAACTTGTTTGTTGAAATGTTAATAAAATGGAAGCTTCCCCAAACAGCAGTCTCTTTCCCGACAATCTCCTCTGTGCACGAGCCTTTACATATGGTAATTAAACGCTAAAACACCTGCGGCTTATAATCGGGTGCGGCTTGTATATGTACACATTTGTGTTTTTCCCTAAAATTGGCTGGTGCGGCTTATATTCAGGTGCGCCTTATAGTCCGGAAATTACGGTAATCACTCCAGCACATACAGACTGAGAGGATCCACCGGCTGGCAACAGGTGAACTGTGTATTAGTCACAGTTATAATTTTTAAACACACAGGAAGACAGCAGTGTGGCTTTTACCACAAGCTTATTGCTTGTACAGTCTGCATGACAACGGAATGGACCGCCATGGAAAAAAAAAAGAAAATTCCATGAAAAAACCCTAAATGGAATAATCCAAATTCTGAGTGGTAGTCCTAGTGCTAACATGTTACATTTTAAATTAAATTAATTCAGTAAATAATATTGCTTAATTGGAATAACATGCAGGAATGTAATGTACAGGAGATTGCAAGTATGTGCGTGTGTGTGTTCGCGTGGCCAAACAATACATTTGTGCCCTGGGCCCTTTTAACAAGTAAATGGCCATGAAGCAAGCATCTTTGCATTAAACAAGCATCTTTGCCATTTAGGTAAGGTAATGATACACCTGAGCAGACAGTGATCATGTATAGTCACAGAGATTATTCATAGGCAAACACCACCACCCTGTGGCCAAGGACAGGTTTCCCTCAGCAAAAAAGTAAGTAAATGATTCTGTAAAGACTGGCTCCTTTGAATCACATTCTGGTATTATCAGTGAGCATCAATGTAACTGTTTAAGATCACATTAAGTAGAATATGAGATCATTCCCTAAATCATGCTAGAGAACATCAATTAAAGCAAGCAGCATCTGATGCTTTCTGCGTATACACACCGCTAACTCTAATGTGCCTCAGACTACATTATTATTTGTGGGCAATCGTCTGTGTGTGTGACGGGGGCACAGGAATTTAAGGTCAGTGCAGGCCCAACTTTAAATTGATGAGACCTTGCTTTCCCATCAGCTGAGAGCCTTTGAGACGTCTGCAGTTATGAATCAGTGCCACCGACACGACCATTTGACATGAAATGAGACATGGCTTAATGACAGTCTGGCAGCATTTAATAGCTAGTGGAGACACACTACTAAAAGATGGTTTAAACGGTGACTCATTTTATGTGTCTGAAAAGCGCTCATCTGCTGCCTTAAGTGGAATGTGTTTAACAACGCTAATACATTCCTGTGATCTGGGAGATGAATTCAACTATTGATTTTTTCCTCCTCGCCTCCCTCAGCTTAATCACAGACTGGGCCACCAGAACGCAACCAGACACTTTAAGCAGTGCTTCTCATTCATCCAGACACTGGTTTCCACATTGATTTACCAAACGCTTTGGATTAGCCAACTCATTAGTCAACAGTATTAGAGATTTTCAGCAATTTGGAATATTACATGGATGAGTAGGGAATTAATAGATACCCCAGTGTCTTCGAGAGAACAAGAGATTGAAAGGTATGGTTTGATAAGCAGCTGTACAAAAAAAAATAATAATCATTCATCATCCTTTGTTGGGTAATGTAATGCTGTTGGAGCAAAAGTATTTGTATTACTTCAAGGGGAATTCTGCAAGCCGGTTCTCAGTTGGATCTGAGCCACTGGGAGTCCACCTGTCCTCCTGGAGGTGTGCCTAGATTCTACTGTAAACATGCCCATTCATTCACCCAGCAATATGTACAATTACTAAAATTAATCAATCCTTTACCTGCTGCAGCCCTAAAGTTATGAACACGTTAATAGTTATAATTCAAGCAAATATTGTGCAATGTTTCAGAATCTGACTGAAAAGTGTGGCTTCCGCCATCCAAGTCGGCTAACTTCCGATTTAGCGCCGAGCTAACTTGGATGGGTTTGTGAGGTTGTAAATGTATTTGGGCGGCTCTTTTATACTCTACAAATTGTATTAGACTGAATTGCCGAAATTCTGACGGTTAAATGAGTCATTTAGCAGGGGTTAAAGTCCTAAGCGCATCACATAACGATGTAATTACACGGCTTTGCCATGACAAAAACTGGCTTCAAGGCCTGGCACTCTGTGTGTGGGCTTGATCTTGACGATGAGGCCAGCCGTCTTCTTTGTAGAGGAAGTTACGGTCAAGCCAACCGCGTTAAATAATCCTCCTCCTCATCTTCTTTGGTTTCAACGGCGGACTAATAACCACACGGAGTATATAACATTATGCTATTTACTGACGGGTGCGCTGTCTTGAGTGAGAGAGAATGGGACGCGCAGCTCCAAAAATAGAAAATAAATATGTGGCGGGCCAATGTTAAAATTGTGGCCGACCGCCACAAATAAATTAATGTGTGGGAAACACTGCAATGTCTTGGCTAAAATCTCTATGTCCAACACGCCCCAGTAGCTCAGTTGGTAGAGTGTGCGACCCATTTACAGACACCCTGCATAGGCCCAGAATTTGAGCCTGACCCGGGGTCTCTTGCTGCATGTCTTTACCCTGCCTCCTGTCATGTCCCAAGTGGCACTGCCAAGACAAGTGAAATATTTCTCCCCCACAACTTGTTACACAGTTTCATCAGAGTTTTTTTCAGGTTCCGTTTCCTCATAGCATATTAGGGGATGAATAGGCGGTGCAGTAACAGATTTTTGCCTTATGTGTTATGAGCACGGTCAGGTTTAAACAGTTTTATCAGCGCCAACGCCAGAGCTCTCACTCTCAAGATCTGTCTGTGCTCTTTGTGTCTGTGGACGCACATTGACAAAATGCGGGACAAGATTCTCTAGTTGATTTAACAGCCCTGCAGCTGCTAGACTTAACATGAAGTTTGCAGATGTGTACATAACATAATCTGTCCGTGGAAAATATTTTTCTTCAGCAGGCATTTTAGCTGTAACAACCTCCAGCTAGCTAAGCATTTCTATGTTTATATGTGCATTATTTATTCAGTTTGGGAAATCAAACGATCTCTGGAGCCTTCAAGGTGTCCTCAACAGGGACTAGATATCATCACTTCACCAAATTTTGCTCTAATGTGCCTTCCACATTTGCGGAAATATGGAAAAAATGAGCAAATGTTTTTGTCTTTGTTTGATTTTTTTTGTGTAGAATTGCTTCTGACTTGTGTAATCTGAACATTTCTAATAATTATTAGGAATGTACTTGAAAAGCCCTAGTACTTGAAAAGTCCAAAAGTCAAAATATATTAAAAAAAGGATCGATGTAATAATTTCCCAAATCCACGACATGTTTTTACCTAATGAAATCTTCTGCTTCAATCTATATTTGTTGCCGTTTAGCCTTTAAAAATTAACATTAAATGTGGAAAATTTTTCAATGTGGCAAAAAAAATGAGCAAGACAGGAAGTCAGACAGAGGATATACATACTGCATTCCATCAGTTTTCGAAATAAATGACCCTGTGCAGACTCGGGGATTTACAGCACAATAAAATCAGAAATATTACTAATAATTCCGCTTAAAACAGACAAATAAATAAACAATTCATTTAACCATGCAGCATATTCTGCCATGGTAGAAGCACAGAAAGCAAGGAGAAATGGTGAAATAAACACAATCTGAGCAAGTAAACAACATCAGGCAGGCATGAAGCTCTACTACTGAAAAACTCTGCATGGCATATGAAGTCACGTGGAGGATGGAACAATCGTAACACAGTTGCCAGCTGAGCCGATCTACTGGAGCAATTTAATTAAAAAAAAAGGGAATTATGAATCGTGAATACAACAAAAAAGGTAAATATTTGGCCTACGTTTTAAAGAAGCAGAATAACCCTTTACGGAAAAGAACATTAACTTCCCCTAAGACACAAAAATGTACCGTGCTTCTCTGTAATTTTCACTGAAATGACTTGTAAACCCACTGCCAGTTGATAAGAGGTAATGAATTTTCCAATAAACAGCTACAATCATCTTGGGATTAGTTTAATTATATCACAATCTCTTTGTGGTCTATCAGGGGAATCACAACCCTCTCTCATCTCATTATAATTCCATGTGAAGCTTTTAAATGTCCCAAAACTAAAAGCACTGATCTGCTGCCATGATTCCTTTAGGAGAACAAAAGATCTGAGGAGACATGGAGAGCAATTTCACAGTTGTGATCAAAATACTGAAATGAGCAAAAACAGGATACTGCAGCTAAAAACAGTGATAGTGTTAATGTATTTTTTTCTAATTGACTGATTTGATTGATGTTTGATTCACTGGGCAGCAAGACTAATATTTTTCATAACTGTAGGCCTACAAACATCTCAAAATGTTCTCTAACTTTACACAGTGTGTAGCCATATCTTGAGGCTGTTTTCTGAGAAAAGTTGGGATTTCTTCATCAAGCAGCAGCACAACTGATACACTGGAACACTTTCTCTTGTCCTCATTAATTCAAGAACAACAAACTAAAACCCACACAAGTGTATACTGTAACTGAAGCCTAATTCAGCCTGGCCACAGGGTGTTTTAGTGTTGAACATCCCTTCACCAGACCATTCTTCAAAAGGACAAAGTGCTCTTTGATTAAAACTGCTGCGAGCAATGCATTACAGCTGACAAATGGCCCTCTGAACCAGCACTATGATAAAGCTCCATCCTCACACCACACCTAATAGGAGCAACTGTCACCTTATAGAGATCCAATTTAACACGTAACATGTGGTGTAAATTGAATGATGATGGCTTTCTAATGGGCGCGCAGTCACCCTGGCCTCAGTGATACTCACTGTGGCCTGATCTGTGTCTGTTTGCTGTTTTGGTGTAGCATTTGTTGTTTGTAGGAAGTGGTTTGGTGAATCAATCGCTAACCTTTGGGTAGCTGTACAGAAGGATGGATTCTTTCCATGTGTCACTGTTGCAAAAATACAACAAGAAAACCATGCAGTAGATGTTTTGTGTTTTCTGCGTATTGACAACCCTCTTGTCCTGACAGTTCGACATTTACAGATTTTACAGCAAAAGTGGAGGAGGCTGGTGGAGAGCTGACAGCTGGAGGCTGATTGCTGAGAAGTGGCTGATCGCTACAACTCCTCCATCACCATAATCTAGAAATACACACACACACACACACACACACACACACACACACACACACACAGAAACAAAATTACACACTCGCAGTCCTGCCCATAACTCCAAATGAAGCACTCTCAGAAATACAGTGAATCAACATATTACCAATCACAACCTCTGAAAAACACAAAACCTCCATTCTCTGCTGAAGGAGCCAGAACCCACAGCATGACTGGCTAACACAACATCCTGGTTCAGTGTTTCAACCTTTTTGTACTTAAACTGAATAAATCAGTAAAAAGAGCAGTCAAAGTGGTGCAACAGCAGGAGGTCATCTGCCAGTCTGGTAACAATGTGCTTAAGTTCGTTGATCTAATTCTATGTTCTAGATTTGATTTAATTAGATTTTGTACACGATAAAATTAAAATTAAAACACTGCTAGCAAACTAACAATAAACAACAAATACAAGGTTAATTTGAGGTCACATGAAGAACATGTCTGCTGTCTGTGCTTTATTCTAATGTGCATCGTTGCTGGGGCAGCTTTTTTACTGGGCTCAGGGACTGTGTGATTTTTGTTACTTGGTTAGAGGCTGAACAGCTATCTCTCACAGCTTCAGCTCTTCACTTGTTCTTTTGCTGAGGGGCTCACAATAAACAAATATATAATTCATGTCCGAAAAAGAGTAGAAAAAAGTTAATATGTCTTTAGTAGGAATGTAACACTACATGTCTGACATCACTGTTCATACGAAGTAATAATAAGAAAATGTCAGACTCAGTTCTGCTCTATGCTCGAATCGAGTGAGGGGCTGATTGCCAAATATCAGCAATGGAGAGAAAGTGGTGGATCAGAAGAGGATATCGTGTCTTTTTTTTTTTGTAGTATGTGAGTGGAAATATGTCAAACATGCTTATGCATATTAAACCGCATTTCCTAGATGTGCTTGCTTGCTTTTACACATTGGAAACCCAAAACCAAGATAGATACTGAACTATGACTTCTGTGTTCCATTACAGCCCTATTAAGTCAATTTTATTTATAAATATAGTGTCGAATCACATCAAAAGTATCTAATGACACTACTCAATTAACGTAGGTCTAGACCATACTAGTTAATTTACACAGACCCAACATTCCCCCATGAGAAAGCGCTTGGTGACAGCGGCAAGGAAAATCTGCCTTTTGAAGTCGTATCCTTTCTTTTTTTTATCAATAAAGTTTAACTTGAATATTCCAATTTCTGCCTCAGTTTTCATCATGCACAACTCAATCAAATCAACAGAAACAAACAAAAAAAGCCAACAGTAGTGATGTTGAGGTGTGAGACGATTTGATTTTACTGCCTGTGGGGGAAAGCCAGATTTGAAAAAAAAAAAGCAAATAAAGTATGAAGAACCTCTGCGCTAAAACTGTTATCAAAAACACAGTGGCCCAGTGTAGCAAAGGTGAGATTGGTAAGCTTTAAGACCATCCTGCAACAAGTATAGGTGACAGGGAAGTTCCAGAAGCACACATATGAGCAGCTTTTAACCACATTTAACCTTTTTGTAAGACATGCAGGTAAGATGACCAGCTGACGGAGATTTCAGTTTCTTTGTCAATATGCAATATGCTGAACTCTTTCTAGAATAATCAAAAAGCAAATGCAATGACTTCATAGTCATGTATTTCTGATGCTGCTTGGGGGTCCTACAAATCTCACACAGGACATGAATGTCAATCTTAAATTAATCAATCAGAATCTCAGCAAAAAAAAATATTTAAGAAGGATAAATAATATCGAATCTGAGACAAAACATCATCACCCTGACACACACACACACAAACACAGAAGGACACAGGGTGTATATCAAGGGCAGATATTTTACTTCACTTTTGGGAGTGGATAATAAGAAATGTATATAAAGACCTACTAAAAAAATATTCTGGACAATGAAAGATAAATCACTTCAGCGTTCTACCAGCATGTTCTTAGATGCAGCTGCCAAGTACCAATACTTTTTAGGCCATGGGACACACGAGGTTCAACTGTTGGGTAATACGAAGAAAAAGGCTGTCATAACTATAAATGTGTTTTGTTCTATTAAGATACATATGTCAGACACATCTTCAAGCCTAATCGCCAGGATGAGAATTTAGCAGTTATATTTCTGTACATGTCATGGGCTACATATTGTATTTACATTTCCACAAAACATATCATATTACATCACATTACATGTTTATTAATTGACATTCATGTCCCATTGACAAGGGACCACAGCATTTCTTTTTTTTTTTTTTTTATTAATATTTATGACAGACAGTACAACATGCGTCTCCATCACAAATTATAACACATATATACATCATCCACTGTCCTATTTTAAGATTAGAAATACAAGAAAGGAAAAAACAAAAAACAAAAAACAACAACAACGACATGTGCCTTACCCTTATATTTAACATTTGTCCTCTTGTTCTACCACTCAAATGCTATACCGGATTGGATCAGATCCGATGCCTTATATTCAGACAGACAACCCCTCTATTGACATCAAGAAGGGGCCCCAGACTTGATTAAAGATATCCTCTCTCCCCATTACTCTGTAAGTGACTCGCTCATATGTAGCCATTCTTGTCATTTGTTCAGTCCATTCCTTAAAACAGCACAGAGTGGAAGACTTCCAGTGTCTCAGAGTTATTCTACATCCTGTTATAGCAGCCAAACGTATCCATAATTTTTGTCTTCCAGTTAAAGTGTTATTGTCTGGCAGCAGACCCAGAATACATAGAGCTGGAGTCTTGGTGAGTTGTAATCCGAATAGATCATTTAAGAGGGCAACAACCCCTTCCCACAGATTGGCATTTTTTTCACAGTAATACAACATGTGTACAAGAGTCCCCACTTCCTTCTCGCACCTCCAACAGAGGTTACTGTCCCTAAGTTTTAGCTTGGCCATTTTACTGGGGGTCCAATGGTTTCTATTAAACAATTTGTACTGAATAAGCTGAGACTGTGCCTCACGAGAGCAGCCATGCCAGGATGCAACCAACTTCATCCATTTATCAGCTGAAATCTGTTCGCCCACATCTTTCTCCCAGCACAGTCTCAACCCCTCCAGGTGGGGTGGTCGCGCCTCCCTGAGAATCCCATAGAATTTAGAGGCTCCACATTTTTTATGTTTAGTTACCTGGACTAACTCCTGAATCCTAGTCACGGGGTCAGGGTTCTTCCCCCGAGTAGCTTTAATGCAGTGCCCAATTTGTAGGAATTTCCAAAAATCCTCTTGCGCAAGATTATACTCTTGCTTAACTTCATCAAAAGACTTCAATCCATTTTCGCTAAACAAATCACCAAGCAAGTTTATTCCAGCTTTTGCCCATTTCTTCCACAAAATGGGTTTTTTGCCAATTAATATTTTTTTGTTATACCAAATAGAGGATTTAGGGGTAAGATACGGACTACATTTTATATGTTGATGAGCACTCATCCAGGTTTCTTGTACAAAGGTCAAAACAGGATCCTTAAAGGGTACCGGTCTTCCCATCTGAGTCAGAAATGCCTCAAGGGAGGTTGGAGCCACAAGTTCCTCTTCTATTTTAACCCAGGAAGGCACTTGCTCCCGCGAATTATTTATCTTAGCTAACTGGGAGAGTGAAAAAGCATATTGATACCACTCTATTTTAGGCAATGTTAGGCCTCCACTGTCTTTGGCCGCATATAGCTTTGATCGGTTAAAGCTTGGTTTTTTGCCTGCCCATATATAACTCTCTACGACAGAATTGTATAGTTTCAAAAGGCTAGGAGGAAAACTTAATGGCAGCATATACAGGATGTATTTGATTTTAGGGGAAATGATCATCTTGACCAAGTTAATCCTACCCAACAAAGATATATTCAGTTTAGCCCAGTTTTGTAGGAGAGGCTGAATAGCCTGAATAACTGGAGAGATGTTAGATTGCATTATTTTGTCCAATCCTGGTGTCAGCTTGATCCCTAGATAGGTCAAGCCTGCTGGCATCCACTTATACTGCCATGATTCCCTAATGACCGGAGGACATACTTTAGAGATTGGCATGGCCTCTGACTTCGTCCAATTAATCGTATAGCCAGAGATTTCTGAAAACATATCAATAATGGAAGAGATCTTGGATACTGCTGTGTTTGGGTTAATTGTAATCAAAAGAATGTCATCTGCATATAAAAAAAGCTTATGTACTTCATGGCCCATTTCAACCCCTTTAATGTCCTTACTTTCTCGCAATGCAATTGCCAGTGGTTCCAGAAATAGGGCAAATACTAGCGGTGACAGGGGCGAACCCTGTCTAGTGCCACGACTAAGTTTGAATGAAGGTGACATCACACCATTAGTAATTACTGTAGCCATCGGCTCCGTATATAGTAACTGTAACCACTGCATAAAGGATGGACCGAACCCAAATTTCTTCAATGTATGAAAGAGGAAAGCAAATTCAACTTTATCAAAAGCCTTCTCCGCATCTAGGGAGAAGGCAACTATAGGGTCTATATCATTCCTGCATTTCCACATTATGTGCAATATTCTGCGGAGATTGTCAGCTGAGCACCTATCTTTAACAAATCCAACCTGGTCAGCATGCACCAGGCTGGGAAGCACCAGCTCCAGCCTGGCAGCAAGCACCTTGGAGATGATTTTTTCATCGACATTAATTAACGAGATTGGACGATAACTTCCACAGTATTGTGGATCTTTGTCTTTTTTATGGAGTAGAGTGATAACAGCTGATCTCATACTAGCTGGGAGTTCACCCTTTCGCAATGCATCCTGATATACAGCCAGCAATCTTGGAGCAAGATCTTCCACAAATTTCTTATAAAAATCGGATGGAAATCCGTCATTACCAGGAGCTTTGCCTAACCGGAGACTGTGAATTGCCTGTTTAACTTCTGCTAATGTTATTTCTCCCTCTAATAAGTTTCTTTGTTCCTCCGTTAGAGTTGGAATTTTAATGGACGAAAAGAAATCCGTCATTTTCAGTTCATCACTGTCTCCTTGCGATGTATATAATTTTTGATAAAATATTTGAAAAACTTCATTAATTGCCTTTTTATCTGTTATCAGCTTGTTATTGTGATCAAATATGGATGGAATTAAGTTAGAGGTTTGCATCTGTTTTACCCTATGTGCTAATACCTTACCTGCTCTCTCACCTTGTTCAAAATACTTTTGCTTGGAACAGAATAGTGCATATTCGACTTTTTTCTGTAGATTATTGTTCAGCTCATATTTTAACTTAATTAACTTGTTCCATATTTCCCTCTCAGGGTGCTGCATATGTTGTTTCTCAAGTACCTTGATCTCCCGCTCTAGCCCCTGTAATTTATCCCTCTCCACTTTTTTAATTCTAGAGCTATATTGAATGAGACGCCCCCTTACAAAGGCTTTAAAAGCATCCCAAGTTATGCCAATATCATCAATTGAGCCCTAATTAAACTCCCAAAATTCCTTTATTACATTTCTTATGTACTCACAATATTCCTCGCTATTTAGTAATAGGTTATTCAAGCGCCACCTCATTGTGGATTTTGTGTTTTCTGTGATGGATAAGGCTATATCCACTGGAGCATGGTCGGTCAAAACTATGTTGCCAACTGTGGCACTAAGAGTCTGACTCACCAGCGAGCAGGAGATCAGGAAATAGTCAATTCTGGAATAGGTAGAGTGTGGGTTAGAGAAAAACGTATAATCTCTCTCCTGGGGATAGAGTAATCTCCACACATCAACCAATCCCAGATCTTCCATCATCACATCTACAGCAGCGCATGCTGGGTCATTAACTGGCCTAGGCTGGGAAGATTTATCCAGATACACATCCCTAACCTGGTTAAAGTCTCCTCCAATTATGATGTTAACATTACCTATACTCCTTACTATATTGCAGATTTCGTGAAAAAACTCTGGTTGTGATGCATTCGGCGCATAAAGATTTACAAAAGTTATTTTCTGACCCTCTAACACAGCATCCAAGATTACCCATCTACCTTCATGATGAGAGTGATGTTTCAGTACTCGAAAGTCTATGTTCTTCCTAACCAATATAATCACCCCTCTTTTCCTATTGGAATAAGTGCTAAAATAAACTTGACCCACCCAATCCCTTTTTAATTTTACAGATTCATCATCATTTAAATGCATCTCCTGAATAAAAGCTAAGTCGGTTTTCTTCTGTTTCAAATAGGTGAGGATCTTTTTCCTTTTCACAACATTGTGGCATCCTGCTATATTCCATGACACTATTTTAAATATAGTCATCTGGCAGTGTTTTACTAAATTTGTCTAAATAGGTAACAACCCCCACAGAGCTCTGTCTGTTCAATCCACACACAGTTATAACTAATTTCCTGGCAAGAATCATTGGACAAAATAAGCATAATTGTACAACATTGTAGGCACAATAACACGGACAGGAAAAAGAACAAACAAAAAAACAGCATGAACAGCTGGAACCATTGGGTTAAACTATAACCCAATAAACAGGTTTTCTGCAGGTCAGTGGTACACAAGGATCCCATTTATGACTCCCCTCCTCCCAGCTCGCCCATTCCCATCCCTCACTCATTCACATTACTCAGGTTATTAAAGTCGTTGAGTTTACTTAGATCACTCTCAAACTGCGGAAGAACTATATAGGTCTATGTCCGAAATCAATCCACCTCTATAACATACAGTGACATCTTCTCATATACAATATACTGTTGTTGGAGTTAAGTGGGTGTGGAAAGTAGATTAAATCAAACCTTACCCGTTCAGTGAAGAACAAAAAAATAAAGGGAAAACCTTCCAACAAAATCGAGCGCATTGTCCCCAATTAACTTCAGTCTTAAATGGTCTGTTACATCTCAACGGGCCATGAGTGTATGACCGGACAGAAAGAAAATAAAAAATAAAATAGATAAGGCGCTCATCCAAAATCAGACCTCCATCTGAATCTAATTGTCCTCCGCATTGTAAGCGGTGATAATAAGTCAGTTTATCAATTTAGATTAATCCACAACAAACCGATTCTTCCTTTTTCGCCCATGTTAAGTGGCACCTATCCCCCGCCGTCCTCAGCGGGAGATTCTGTTGCTTCCCGGCCGCTGAAAAAACTCTTCACCTCAACAGGGCTTGTGAATCGGAGTCGCCGGTTATCCAATGTGAAAGTCATAACAGCAGGGTAACGCAATGAGTAATCAATCTTGCGTTGTTGCAGTATACGCCGTACCTCATCATATTTCTTGCGTTTTTCCTGTATCTCTTGGGCGTAGTCTTGAAAAAAGCGGACCCTCATGTCCCTCCAGGTGATCTGCTTCTTATTCCGTGCAGCTGTGAGAACCGCGGCCTTGGCTTTGTCCCGCACAAAGCGGACGATGATGTGCCTCGGCCTTGCGTCGTTAGCAGGAGCAGGGCCGACACGGTGGATTCTGTCTATCTCATACCAAGCATCAGCTTCAATGTCCAGCGCCTCATTTAACAGAGTTTTGAAGCATCCTTCTAAGTCCCGGCCCTCCATTCCCTCTCTAATACCAGAGATTCTGATATTCTGGCGTCGGGAGAATCCCTCCAGTGCCGTCACTTTCTCCCGCAACTGCTGATTCTGTTTCACCACGTTTTTCATGATTGGGTTAGCTTTAGCTTCTTCGTCCTCTAGCCGGGAGATTCTCTCTTCAGCTTCCGTGATCCTACCGCCGAGGCTGTTAACAGTTTCGTTCAAAGACTCGACTCCGTTTTTCACCTCGTTCATGTCTTTAGCCAGGATCTCAAGGATAGCTCGGATGCTGGTCAGCTCAGCCGCCACGCTTTCTGTAGGAGGACTCCCAGATGCAACAGGTGTCTCCGCCATTTTAGGCCGTGGCGTTAGCTGGGGGTCCGGCGCTGGCTTTCCTCTTGAATTGAGAGGCTGATTGCGAGTAAAGTAGTGACTTTTCTGACTCATGCCACCTCCCAAGAATGTCCGAAAAGCAAATGCAATCAGAGCAACGACTTAACTTTAAGTTTTTTAGGGGGGTTTAGGGGAAGTGCGAGCTCTGCCTCTCCCTGAGCAGCCATCTTGGGCGGGCGTACCACGTGACTTCGGGACCACAGCATTTCAACGTTTGTAAGCGTGACACCAGTGGTCATTTTTAAGGAGAACTTGGGATATTTTCCAGCTATGTTTGTGGCAACAAAGAAATTATATTTTTGATGGGAAGTCTGGAAATGTTTTCAATGATACACATTATTGAGGGGGGCCAAATCTCGGTTTCTCCTGTGATTCTGTCTAGGGTGTCTGTATATTATATATACAGTACATACATACACACATATACATATACATATATATATATATATATATATATATATATATATAGATATATATATAAACACAAAGGCACATTCTTTTCTGTCCATTCTGATGGAGACAGCATCAGTAAAAAGATGGAGAGTACATTTCTCTTTCACGCTTTCTCTGATCTCAGTGAGTGGGGCCTCAGGTGAAGACAGCTGTCACCCTGATCTACAGCCCCCGGCAGCCTCAGTAATGTAGGCCAAATTGCCTGAGTCGCTGGAAATGATGCAGTCATTGTGGAGGAAATTGGAAATCAATTCTTGCCATCACTGAACATAACTCCCTTTTTTAGCCGAGCCAGGGCTCAAACGCATTTGTGTTGGCTCCGACAGCTCCAACAAAGATACCACTGCGTACGAAAATAGAAGCGGACAGGAGCAAGATAAAGAAATGAGAATGAGAAACAGCTGGGGGGATAGCAAAGCAACTCTGGCAGTTCAACCCAAAATGTTCTATAGATTCAGTCACGATGCATGATAGAATTTGACACATCACACATTATGATGGATGATGATGTTTATGAATTGCAATGCCTGTGAGGTTACACATCCTGAACAATTTCTGAACAACATTTGACCCCTGAAATATTGTTCTATGAATACAGAATCATGAAAACCAATAACGGTTCCTCTGTCGCTCTGCTTTTCAGTCATCAGGGTAAAGATTGCTCATTTAACTGATTTCTCACCAGTAATTTCAAGCAGTTCTCAGTAATGAGTTTTCTTAACAGATTTGCAGAACACTCTTAGCAAGACCAGATTTGGCTTCCTGGAGCTAATCTCGACATTGTTTACAACTCTGTTTATTTCTTCAAGGACACTTTCTCTGTCCCTGGAAGATTGTGAAGTTAAAGGCCATTATGGTGTGTTAACAGAATCATAAATAAGGAGCTCTTTTGCGGACACAGTAATTGTTGATATACTACATATAACTCATGTAGGTCATAGAATGAGGCATGACAGAGTACAGTACTTCTGCATGCTGAGCGCTTCATAACGACAATCCCAAGGGTGCCTGGGCTCAAAAAGAAGCAATCAGCAACAGCGGCACGCCCTCCCCAGCCCGCCTCCATCTTCCCACAAGGCACCGCTCCAAGTCAGCCCCTATCCATTATGCATCAAAACCCGTGCTACAAATCTCCTCAAATAGAACAGAGTGTCAGGTATGATAAAGAACAATCGACCGAGAGGAGGGAATCAAGGCACCAAAATTCCCAAGATGAAAAATATTCCACTTTGCTCTCTGATGTCGTTCTTTGTTTTTCTTTGTTTGTGTTGTTATTCAACTTGTATGTTCATGTCTCTTGTGGGATGCTTGCCGAGGCGCAAGTCATCCGTCATCCTAATTGGTTGTGTTTAGAGAGCAACTGTTGTGTTTGATAGAGAAGCTTTTCCACTCCTCCTGGTCAAAACAAAGCTGCAGTCTGCTATCAAAGATGGATAGCTATGTAAATACAAGTAGCCACAGATGTGATTATCCCAGCCTTGTCTGTTCGTCCGAAGGTTTTTTGCCTCAGTGTGTTCAGCTGTTGTAATACAGCATCCTTCATCCTTATATGCCTGGAGCGCTGTCAGACTAAGCTGGGTGGAACCCTGTGGCCACTGCGTCTGGTTTTAATTAGATTGCATTATTTAAGATGTTACTGGTTATGTTAAGATACAAGGAGAACTCAAATGGTGGTTGCCACTCGTAGAGAAAGTTCCAGTTCCTTTTAATCAAAACAAGATTTTAATTTTGAGGAGCAACTTCCTGAAAGAAAAGCACCTTGCAACAAAAACACAGAATTAAACAGAACAAAACTAACTCACTTGAGCTGGCAGAGAAGAAAATGTCTTATGAAAATATAATCTGCTCACAGAAAAACAACTCTTAGAGGAATAAATGTGTCTAAATATGGGTTTTGAGACGAACAGGCCTCTCATGACGTTGAGCTAAAATTGGGGAAATCAAGGATACTGTTTTTTAAAAATCAGAATCAGAACTTGCTGAACATGTAAAAAAGAACAGAAAATCAGTTTTATGATTTGAATTAACTAAATACATATATTTTTGATGGTATAATATGAGTTGCGTGACATTCCTAAACTGTGTTCGCGCATCTCTTTGAGACAGACTGTACTTATCAGGGTTTACAGTGAAGGACAAAGCCAGCCCCTGGTGATATATTGGACAGCAGGGGAATTCATCTTTGTCGATCTACTACTTTACATGGTAACAGTATTGCTTATAACAGCCCATTTTTCACTTCATCTAATCTCCTCACATCTTCCATTTCCTCCCATCCTCTCCTGTCAGATGGACATTTAATGGCACTGACCAACCATCACTCATATTAATGTGTATTATCTGAGAAATCACATCACTTTTTACAACCTTACTCCGACTCTCATTTGGACATCAAAATTTTTAATTCACGCAGGTTTTTTGAAATCTTCCATAAAAAATTTGCCAATGTCTTTTAACCCACAATACAGTGAGGGTTAGGTGTCATCACCACAATGGATAATAACCACTGAGGATAGTGTGGTCTGTATGAATTTAAGACTGTCCTCGCCAGAAAAAACATCAGCTTTATATATTTGATGACATGTTTAAAATGGCCTACAATATGGTTACATTTGTCTCATTAGAGACTTCTTGTGACTGTGTGGATATTTTAAGGTTGTAGAGAAAAAAAATTAGAGTTGCAGATGGTCTCCTAGCAACGTTGTCAATGTTAGTCAATGTTTGTTACTCTTAAGCATGACTACTGTCATTTACAAACATTAACCATGTAGTTTCAGTTAGTCCTAAATTTAACACAAGTTAATCATAGAGGTTGCAGATAAGGAAATGTTAACTGGATTTATTATGTACATTTATAGCAGCTTTGGAGGGCACTGTGATCAACACACATGGTTAAGTGTGCCATAAGCTGGGTGAGCAATTAGTATGGAAGCGAAGTATTAATGCTAACCTAACATTAGGCCTAAATCCAAGGGCGTAACATCGGTTTGAAAAGTGGGGGGGACACAAAAAAGTGGGTGTCTGATTTGAATACCATTTTATACATTTCCACATGCTTTTAATCATATTCCCAGCTACTTAAAAGCAACACATTATGATGAACATGGCTATCATGCTTAGTCATAGGTGTGATTGGCAAAGGACAAAAGAGCAGGAAAATATACGGCTCCACAATGTCTCTCTTCACATATATTCCGTTGTCGGCTTCAGCTAAGAAAGAAATAGTTCGCCTCACGTGTCCACAATTCTTAGAACATACAGTGTTTCCCCTAGATTGTTCTGGTAACTCAGCAACACTAGGGGGGTCCGGGGGCATGCCCCCCTGGAAGAAAATTTTGAAAAATAACCCTTTAAATGGTGACTGCTGGTGAGATAAAAAAAAAAAAAAAAAACATTTTCAGAATTTCAGAATGAGAATCTAAGACATGAGACATCAGAGAACTTTTTTAACATTATTTTCTTTATTATTATAGATTTTTATGGAAACAGAATCTGTTTTAGAAGTCAAAGGGCCACCTGACATGGAAGTTACTGAGAAAAAAATCATAATTTCTGCATATGAATATTCATATAGAATACAATAAGTACAATAAAAAGCTGTGTCTCATGTGTCCAGTTTACTAACACAATCTGCTGCTGGTTTGGAGTCACTGGGTCACATGACATGGAAGATATAGAAAAAACTGCAATTATTTTGTATTAATATACTTGTGTTAAGCAATTTAATGACGGTCCCTAAATGAGTCTCAGTGATTCAGCGCTAGTCTCTGTGAGCTGACCTGACCGTCCTCCTGCTGCTCACACCGACGAACCTCAGTGAAGTCGCGGCTGGACCCGAGTAGAGCTGAGATCGGGCCCAAATAATCAAGCCCGGCCCGTGCACGTTGTGTCCGAGCCCGGCCCGACACATTAACTGTAACTGTAAAGCTGACACAGGCTGTCCCTGCCCACGCGTTACTCTCTGACCACTGTTTTCAGTAACGAGTAATCTAACGCGTTAATATTTCCAAACCAGTTACTTACTCAAGTCACTGTGCGTTACTATTATTTTTGTCATTTTCCTTAGTAAAAAAATAATAATTTTTGCTTTCTTCTTGCGTCTCAGGGTCACGTTTCCAGCACGAGGATAGCTCACACAAGTCACGTGTAACACCACGCAGCGACACAAACACGAACAATGGAGGGAGGAGAGAGATGCGTGTTTTCTAGCTGGAAATAGTCATTATTTGAGTTATTAAAAAAACAAAACGCAAATGCTTGATCCAGAGCCCGGCCCAGCCGAGGACAGTGGCATGTTGCAGCCTTTGGACGCAGCATCATTACACAAACTGTCCGCGACTCACAGCGAGAGTGGGTTCACTTGATTACTAACCTGGCATAGCTGGTGTTGCATCAGCGGGCGGAGTTTGCCATCAAATTAATGTAAAATAAGCACATCGGTATACGCCGGGGTAGATTAATTAAGCGGACATGTTTGAGTATCGGACCCTTGAGAGCTACTGCGTTCGGCTGGATTAAATAAAAGTGGGGGGGACAAAAACGGGATTTCGGAAAGTGGGGGGGACATGTCCCCCCTGTCCCTAGTGGATGTTACGCCTATGCCTAAATCCACAAACCTTTCTGAAAGGTGACAACAATCTCTAACCCTGACCTAAGGTACCTTTAAGCTGCCTTGAATCACCCAAGCAAAGAGCTTGAAGATTTGACTCAGCCTGACTGACTTTACAGGTTGTTTGTTCTGAATGCCATGGCTTGCTCAGTTGTTGAGCCACCATCAATGTTTATCTAGGTCTACCAGTAATTAGCATACTTTTCTCAGCTACCATGTTAGCAAGCAACAAGGCATACCCTTATGACTGTAAAGTTAAACGCTAAAGCGAACAGCAAACAAAAATTGGCCAACGACACTGAAATCGTTCCATGTTTACTCACCCAAAATTCAGAACTTTTCTCAGTTTCATGTCATGGATTTTTTTTTTTTTAAGTAAAAACGTATCCTAAATTCAGAGGACTTTGCAAAAATCCTATACTCCTATACTCTATAGCTCTACTCCAAATGCTTTTTTAGTTATGTATCTTTGAGGTTTGGTCCTTTGAGCTAAATTCCATTACTTTTGCAATACTCGGTATGTGTATTCTAAATCTGACTAATTGCTTGTTGTTCACAAATTTTAATCAGAAGAGAAAGATCTTCATGGACTGATTTTTTTTTTTGCCTTAACAAACTAAATAAACAAACTCTCTGTTTCATGACTGATAAACAAACTGACCTTAAATGACAACACAATTTCAGTTTGTTTCAAAAACAGTGTTCTTTGTTTATATTTGTCGTATCCTGCCACCTTTCTAGCTTCAGTGTTCTGGGGACCTTATATTCCTCTGAGAACAGCTTGTTTATTGAGTGATGGAATTGTTTGTTTAATATTTTAAATATAAAAATTCTGACTTTGAATTTCTTTCTCAAAATTGCAGTGTCCCTTTAATTTATTTATATACTGTACCTTCTCATTCTGAATAGTTTTTTTCTCTATCCTTTACTGACATGTAGGGGAAAAGTAGCAGTCCTCATTAGACAGCTGCACACATGCAAAGTATAACATCTGGACACCCACAGCCACCCAGTCAGCTCAGTGTGGCAGGTGTGTATCAAAATGCACATATAAAATGCACAGAGTTTTAAGTCACACTAAAGTCCTCAGGATCAAGCCCAGACTGTGCCTTTCACCCTCCATCACACACACACACACACACACACACAAACACACGCACGTCACTGTTGATGCTACCTTCCCAGGCCATCCTCCATCTGCTTGTTCTTCACCACAGCTGCAGCCAAGAGCAGCAACAGCAGCAGCATATGTCAGTGTTTGGATTGGAGAGCTGAGTTGAGCTCTCTGGCTCAGCCTTTCATCTGGTCCTTTGATGGGCCTTGCTGGCTCTGCAGCTGTGGATGAGAAGATGGACAGCACACACTTCATGCATGC
Source organism: Diplodus puntazzo (assembly GCA_963678695.2). Lineage (NCBI taxonomy): Eukaryota > Metazoa > Chordata > Actinopteri > Spariformes > Sparidae > Diplodus > Diplodus puntazzo. Next base: position 14,548,581 of record OZ023167.1, on the reverse strand, counting down.
ACTTAATGTAATTTAACATGTCATTAAGCCTTATGGTCTTCTGATGGTTCCATCTATTTCCATTGTGTTTGTCCATAATGTTTGTTTGCTTATTGTTTTGTCTCAGGAATTGTCCAGTAATATACAGTCATAGCAGTTTATTTCACTGCTTTAAATTATTACATACAAAAATATTCTTGAGAACAGCTGATTTTTATTAGAAACAAATGAAAAACCGTGTTGGAAGTTACATCCAGAGTATCTCAAAGACAATTATCCATATAAGCAAGAAAACAAGAAGTACAAGATGATAATTCTTCTGGTGAGCCTTTATTTTCAGTTCATATTATCTCTACTACCAACATTTGATCCTTGATAAGGTGTCATTGAAGGATATCTTGAAAACTAATAGCCAGATTTCCATGAAATTTGTAGTAGATAGCCTATTCATCCCAAGAGGATTCATTCTATTGATTTTAGTAAGCCCCTGCTTGTATTTATGTCATATAAATGAAACACGATAGGCCTTCAAGCTCAAGTTCCAAAAGCATAGTTACACGTTACAAGAATCCCTAGCCTCAAGTAACACATCATTGCTGCACAGCTTCATAATAACATAATCTGTTCTAAGCTTTGCTGTCACAGTATTTTAAAAGGGGACAAGTATGTAAATAGATGTTTGCTAAGGTCACTTTTGTCATCTTACAATGTGTTCCCCCACCCGTATTGTTATTCCTCATCAGAACTACAAGCCTTGAGGTATGAAAATGTGAGCAAAATAAGTGTGGATGAAGGGAATCAGAGAAAGTCGGTGCCACGACATCTGTGTCAAAATAGCAATTACACGCTGGCCTGATTCATAACGATAAACGCAGACTGGGGTTACAGAGACCATGAACACTGTCTGATTACGCCAAGGTTCCTGAATTCAATTACACACACACACACACACACACACACACACACACACACACACACACACACACACACACACACACACACACACACACACACACACACACACACACACACACACACACACACACACACACACACACAGGGCAGCTCAATCAGGTGTGGAAACCTGGCTATCCCTGATTTTACTGGAAGACACAGTTACCTTTCTTCTGTGTGTGTGTGTGTGTGTGTGTGTGTGTGTGTGTGTGTGTATGTGTGTGGTACACTGTCTGTATCTCTCAAAAGCTATCTTGACAACACACTGAGCTGTCACTCAAACTTCATCTGACCTGACAGTGAAGTCTCATGCTGTACAGACACCAGTCTCAGATCTGTCTCAGACTATCCCGAATTTTTAGTCAATCGCTCATGGTTTAAATCCAGATTGACAGGGAAAAACTGCAACAAACATCTGCACAGTGCTCTTTAGGCAGGCACTTGGTGTGGTTCCTTTTAGTCCAAGAGGGTTTAACAGTGTGGATAAGGGCTCTCTCACAGCCATTCTAAGTACTTTATGAATGCTTTCCATAATCCTGTAGAACTTGCTTGAGGGAATAACCCATGAGTTACACGTAAATGATAAAAACAGTAATGATATGGAAAGCCTTGCAATGTCTGCTAGTGATTTTCAGAAGCAGAATCTTAAGGTGCAGCCAAGGAATGGAGAGTGTCCAGTTTTCTGGAGACAGGATTATGTCTCTTATCTTTGCCAATGAAGGATACCTGCTGGATTCATCGAGCAATAACCTCCAGTGCACACTGGGGAGGTTTGCCGCTGAGTACTAATTGATGAAGGTCAGATTCAGCAGGAAAAAAATGCTGCTATCATGTAACAGGATTGTTCAAATTATGTCAGATAAATATATATATAGTCTAGCAGTGCAATTTGCATTAAAGCTTGTAGAAGGATCTTTCATTTTTTGTTGATTCTGGCAGCCCTTTTAGATAAGGAATGACAAGGGCAAAACAAGTCTTTGTTTTAGGCCCTGTCCAAAACCTACAAGGGTATTTCTTAAAACAGCTTTTTCTCTGCATTTTTGCTTTCTGTGCATGTAACAGCACTTATGGTCAGTGAAAACAGGCCTCCTTTCAGGATAAAGACATTCATAAACTCAGTTTTCAGCGTAAACAAGGATGCAGACACCAACGTTTGCTTCCTTATGTGTCTTATCAGTGTAAGTAGCATCATTGGCAAATATGAAACTGTTGTGGTATTGGAGTATTAAAGTTTGCACATTGATGGAATGGATGTCATATTGTTTATATTAAGCAATTACCGATAATGTCTATAAAAAACCAGCATGTCCTGGGGCGGTTTGCAGCCGAGTGTGAAGCGGCTGGGATGAAAATCAGCACCTCAAAGTCCGAGGCCATGGTTCTCGACCGGAAAAAGGTGACCTGCTCCCTCCAGGTTGGGGGAGGGTTCCTGCCTCAAGTGGAGGAGTTTAAGTATCTTGGGGTCTTGTTCACGAGTGAGGGAAGGATGGAGCGTGAGATTGACAGGCGGATCGGTGCAGCGGCCGCAGTAATGCGGTCGTTGTATCGGTCTGTCATGGTAAAGAGAGAGCTGAGCCGAAAGTTGAAGCTCTCGATTTACCGGTCAATCTCCTTCCTACCCTCTCCTACTGACATGAACTTTGGGTCATGACCGATAGAATAACATCCCGGATACAAGCGGCCGAAATTAGTTTCCTCCGCAGGGTGGCGGGGCGCTCCCTTAGAGATAGGGTGAGGAGCCCTTTCACCCGGGAGGAGCTCGGAGTAGAGCCGCTGCTCCTCCACATCGAGAGGAGCCAGCTGAGGTGGCTCGGGCATTTGTTTCTGATGCCCCCGGGACGCCTTCCTCAGGAGGTGTTCCTGGCATGTCCCGCCAGAAGGAGACCCCGAGGAAGACCCAGGATACGCTGGAGTGACTATGTCACTCGGCTGGCCTGCGAACGCCTTGGGATCCTCCCGGAAGAGCTGGAGGAAGTTTACGGGGAGAGGGAAGTCTGGGTGTCCCTGCTCAGACAACTACCCCTGCGACTCGGTCCCGGATAAAGCGGGAGAAGATGGATGGATGGATGGATGGATATTACATTGTAGCCTCCAAATAAATTGAGTTATCATAAGAGAATACAAGATTAAAGCTACATTTTATTTTAGATTTACAAATTAGATTAGACTATTAGACTGCAATCTCTACACAGGTTGAGATATCTCAAGATGAGTCAAGATAAGAGATAAGATTTAATTTATACCTTATCATTAGATTCTCCTGAGAATGTCATATAAAACAGCAGCAGCAAAGCACACAGACAGATTGAACAGATTACAGAGAAGAAACATACACAGGCAACATACTAGGAGTAATAGAAAGCAGCGGTTCTACTGTGATTCCAAAGTGTGAATGTGCTACTGTGTGAATAAGAAACAGGGTAGCACTGAACAAGGGCCTGTATGCTCAAAAATCCTTTGTTACCCCTATCAGGGTAGGGAGTATACGGTATGTAGCAACCATGTCACAGCTGCAAACCTAACTCAAAGCAACCAACCATTGGTGATTCAGTTAAACAGTCCCATTCTCTGTTCCTGATGGGTATTGTGTCTCATTGCTGCAGGTCAAAGACAAAGACTCAGATACAGAAGAGGTTTGAAGCACTAAAGTCGACTTATAATCCCTCTGTAATCCTCCACTCACTGTGATCCACTGTCTTCCCTGGAGGAGACGGAGAATACAGTCCTACTGGGCCTATCAGCTCGGTGCCATGATGAAAAGCACTATCCGATTTACCATTGCAGCTAATTGGAGCTTCACTGTGCTAATTAAATCAAGGAGCCACCTGGCGTGTGACGTACAGTGTGTGTGTCCTAACAGAGATGAAAACCTCCTGCTCATGTTTATGTAGACAATCCAGATGATATTGCCGTTGATTTTTTTTTATGCTCTCCATATGCACAAGCAGGCTGTCCCTTGCCTCATTTAAAAGCAACCAATAACATAAAAGCCTCCGCTGCCTGGGTGTCCTGAGCTCTCTGCAATCAGGACCATTTGAAAATGTCAGGCTCCCTTGTTAGCAATTCAAACAGGCAAAGAGGCAATTATGCCATTTTCATGTTTTCACTGAGGCCCCGCTGCCTCCGACACAACTCTGACACTGTGCCCCCATGTTTTAATACGGCCGACAGGAACATTACATTCCTCAGCTGCTATGAAAAACTAACCGAGCCATATTAATACCCCCCTCACTAGCCTCCATTCCCACCGCCTCCTTCTCCTATCTCTCTCAATCACCCTTATCTCTCTCTCCAGCCCTCACCTCCTCTTTCATTTCCGAGACAGTCTATCATTTGGGAAACACGGTGGCGTGATTGTAGCTTCCGCTGGAAGGGGAGAGCCGAATGCTATCATCACTCCCAGGGCCATAATCAATAGTGTCAGTAATGGCAATGGCGGGAGGAGAACAGTGGATTGCTGCAGGGTCCTCAGAGATCATATTGGAGGGCTTTGTCTTTTCTCTGGCTCTCCCCACAGTCCTGTTAAATTATTCTGCAGGCGTTCCCTCTGTCAGACTCAGTCCACTGAGGGCTGCAAGGAGGGGAAACACTATTCTGTTGTAAAGAGTTTGGAGATCATGTTGCCTGTTAAAAGCCTTCCAAAGATATAGTTATTGGCGAGGGTGTGCTTATATATCAAAATATGTGAATTTATACCCCAAGTCGTTCCTTCCATGTTATGCAGTCAGAAAAGCATTCCCAATGTGCTCATATTTCCCGGTAAATAATCAGCAACATTTTATCATCTAACATCACTAATTGATGTAACCCTCTTGTTTTTACTGAGATTATGGGCATTTCTGTGCAGCCTGCAGTACTCAACCTGTAAGTAATGATTCACTACAGCTCCTGTAGTAACATAAAAATGCCCCTGCTGGTGTTATTACCACATTTTTTAAAGGCTAGAATATTATGTTTCACTTGCAGGACATATCCTCAGAAACATTTTCATAGGGATGGGATTTATTGCACATCGTATGTCTCACTATCATTTTGTGCCGCAGGGAAGGTAAATGGCCACATGAGAGAGACACACCAGTGGGAGAAGCTCTCAGTATGAAAATCATTCCAGGTAGTAAATCAGACAAGCAAAAATAATGATCCAAGCTTAACATTTAAGCTCAGTTTCAGTGCTGGTGAACCATCACCACAAAATAAGTTGCATTCACAGTGTTCAGTGTTTGCATGTTTTAGTGGACCTCTGATGGGTTCTTTTTAATTTTCAAAATAAAACATGTTTATGATACCATTTATGAGCAGCATTTTCACAGCAATAGCTATTAAACATGTTCACCTGTCACTTTCTTTCTTCTCAGGATTCAGAGAATGTATTGCAGCATGTAATCTGCCATTACTCTTCATCTAATTGCCATCAGTCTGTTTTTTACAGCCATATCAAACCAACATTTTCCAATCCTGCAAGTTCACATTAAAAACTGGCAAAATGGGTGGCTTTGTACTTTGTACAAGTACTTGTCACTGAGGTTAGCACTGAGGACAATGACGTTTATACTTTTGACAGCGGGTAGGTTTCCAGTGAGCAATGAGATGAAGAGATTCTGGCAACAGGCTACACACCTCCCAACATCTCAGCAACATCTCTGCTATGCTAATGTCGAGTTTGTATGACTGCACTAAAAACAAATTCAACAGAAAAAACAACTGTTGTTTCTCCCAGATTCATGTGCTGTTAACACAAGTTACACCAAATTAACCAGGACTGAAATCCTACAGATTATATTGACCTGACCCTGTGACAAGTTCCTCCACAGACCTTGATGCCATTAGTTCAAATGTGATTTAAAGCCATTGTATTATGAATAGTAAAGTCAAATCAAATAACATTTTATGTAATCCAGCATTGTGACATGTCATTGCACAGGCCAGCACTGTATGATCCATAAAGCTCCAGGCAAACTGCTGTTCTCTTGCACCCTGGCAGTGTTGAGAGGTGTGGAAGAGCAATCTGTTCTCACAGGGGAAGCCATGTCAAGACATGGGAGGAGACACAGAGGACCTGCGTAGGATTAGTCAAGCGGGCCCAAAGTCGCATGACTGCACTAGCACTACATCATAAAGTGCACTTAAAAATGTGCTCAAACTACCTTGTAATGTTAACAGATGGCACCTTTTTGCCGTGCTTTCATTACATCTCAATTCAAATGTCCCCAGATGGAGCTTTTCAACCCAGTGTGTGCGATTCATTTCCTTTGAGTGCTCTTACAAGACAACATTAGCACAGTCGCACGGTAATGTGAGAAGTCAGCCGTCTCCACTCATGACAGCAGCGTACAGCCATGTTACTGTTGCTGTGTCAAGGTGTTTCTGTGGGTTCTGATCCCTTCATTATTGGGTGCGCGGGGCAACGCAGAAGAAGATATTTGATTATTCAACTGTGGAGCAGAAGAGCTTCACCTTACAACAGGAAGTGCTGCATTTTTGGAAGCCAAGGAAGGATTTTGCCCTCCTGTCAGGGGATGGGGGAAGGAGCTGGTGGGAGGGGGGCAGAGGGAGCAGAAAAGATACAATTTCACAGCTGAGCACGCCCGCTTGGTTCGCTGGTGTGAGCAGGGAAGGATTTCACACCTGAGGTAATAACAGAGCGGAGGCAGAAGATGGGATCAAATTTTTACACTGTTATCCGTCTGTTTCTCTTCATCAGGGAAGATAGTTTTGCCCTTTACAAGGTCTAAACTAGCACATGTTTTAAAAGAGCAACGGTGTCTCCCATTCATTGAACTCCACTTGTGCTCATTTTTCTCTCTTAGCTCTTATTCATTTCGATAAGATTACTCATTGCAAGGTTATGATTTATCTGGGCCACTTTCTAATGACTGAACTGTGTTAAAGATTTGGATTTGGATTTCAGAGCTTTTTGTAGTCACAGAAATTTTTCTACAAACTCATAAAATTTAATCTTCTGAGGCAACAAAGTTTACAGTGAAACAGCCTTGTTGGTTTCATCTGCTCTTTGTCAGATAGCTGAACTGATCAGCTAATCAGCTGGTTAGCATAGTATGATATGATATGTTTATGACACAATTATCGAGAGAAATTAATGTCTAAAGGGGCCCACACACCACCCAGACTCCAACTGCCTTTATCCGACCACTCCGTTGCCTCTCGTATGACCCGTTCGGCAGAAAAGTTGCATTGAAACATACCGATCGACTTCTGCCAACTACACAGTAGCGTGTATGTTCTGCACTTGCACAGGATGCAATAAGTCTCCTAAACATCGGGTGGTGCTAGTCTTATGCCAGTAATCCAAAACATGAAAACAGGAAATGACAGTGGGAGTGAGAGTGCTGCCCATAGATTATCAGAGAAAAACAAAGCGCACACAGTATTGGCTCAGTATTCATATGACCTGAGAAGACGTTTGTGGATACAATACTTGGCACTACTTAAAAGATCATTAAGGCTAAGCTGATGGTCGCGTCGTCTGCTCTCGGGCTCGTTATTATACGAAGACGTCACAGAGAAAAAGTGGTATGGTTACTAGGGGTGGGGGAAAAAATCGATTCACATAAGAATCGGGATTGCAATCATCCACAATTCTGAATCGATTCATAAACTTCAAAAATCGATTTTTTATTTACATTCCCCCGTCTCTCTGTGCGCCCCCACGGGCTTCCGTACACAGCGTTGCAGCAAGCTTGGGGAAAGAAAGACAAGGAATTTGTGTTCTTAGCAGGGGGCTTTTAATTTGAAAGTAGCGACCGTTTCTAGCTAGCTGCTACAACAACAAGCTAACAGCGAAGACAGCTTCAGAGACCGAGGAGACGCTAGCATCTCCTGGATCTCAGCAGCTGTCCAGTTGCTCATCTTGACGTCCGCGGATGAAGTGATGGACTGACTGCTGTGATCAGCTGTTTCCTGGTTTTAAAACTCCTCAACTGTGGGGCGCACAACAGTGCCGGTCATCCACACCTCCGCCCATCTCACGCAATTTCCAGCATAACGACGTCTCGGATTTAGATCGGAATGGAGTTGGATAAAAGTGTACCCTCCGAGGTGGCAAATTGGCGGACCAGGACAGACCCCCAATTTACCGGTATTGTCTAAATCCGCGGACCAAGCCGCAAAAAGGATGGTCAAATTGACGGCTTGCTGCCCAGTACATAAGTGGCTATTAACTATGCAAACAAGGGCAGCCATGCACTGCAGGCACAATGTCAAACAGAAGTGCACAAAAAGAAGGTGCAGGTCATAACATCCACACATAGTGTAGCCAGCACCTTCCTTCCAAGCAGAGAGACAGCAACTTTTTCAAAACCCATATTCATCTAGTCAAAACACACTCTTTAAGGGCTTGTTTTTTTCATTCTGCAGCAGATTGCACTATTAAATTTGTGCTGTTGCGCATTTCATGGAGGAAGTTCTCATTTCTTATATAGCATAATGTGACCATAGATAGATGTTACCTTTTGTCTTAAGTTTGCCTTTGTGTGATTACATCATTGGAATCAGTTTATTTAAAAATCACATTATCTTATACAAATTGTATTGTTTTGATGCCATAATTTGCCTTAACAAACTATGCATTGTATCAATTTTTGAATCGAGAATCGGTTGAATCGAGAATCGGTTAAATCGAGAATCGGTTGAATCGAGAATCGATTTTTAATCGAATCGTGACCCAAAGAATCGGAATCGAATCGAATCGAATCGAATCGTGAGACACCCAAAGATTCACATGCCTAATGTTTACCATCGTCACTTCCGCTCCTCCCACACACTGCGCTGATTCGCTAGCACACCGAGAGTATTCGATGGCGTCCAATCCTCCGACCACCAACACTCTCAGACTTTGCAAGTTGAATCTGACCAGACACCATCCGCACGGTTCCAAAAGCTTCCAAGACAGCTGAACAGACCGAACAGATTTGTTCCCAAACTTGTCCGAGTCTCCCCAACGTCTGTCCAAGGTTTAGGCCAGTGTGTTCCTGCCTTAAATCAAAAGATAATGACAATACATTCATGTTGAGATGTTTGTAGTATCACTTTTCCAGTGATAAACTTTGACCTGCTCTTGGCAGAACATTAAAGTCAGGCCATCACACAAGTCATTAGCTTTAATCTTCTGCGTGCCATGGGTATCTGTACAAAATCTTATGATAACTCATACAGTTCAGTTGTAGTTGGGATACTTCCGTCAAGCATTTTTCAATCAGCAATGTTGTTGCAGCTTCTTTAATGTGAGGATTTGCTTTTCTTTGTCATCTATGGTAGTGAATGAAGAGTCTCTGGGTCAAATTAATTGATAATGAAAGAAAAAATCATGTGCAATTCTAATCTGGTGGGAGGGTGTTTTATCTTATCTTACCAGATGACAGCATTTGGACATTGTGAAAGTGATGTCTTGTGTTTTCCTCTAGAAATCTCATCTCTGGGAATATGAAATCAAAAAACACAATCCACACACAAATGCAAAGTAAATCTCCATCAGCCCATCACCTGTTAAACTGACACCTATGCACCTATGGCCATCTTCATATTCTCCCCTCTCACCCTTCAACCCTGCTCCCTTCCATGATGATGCAAAACCTATTTCAGCTCATTAAGTGTCAATCAGCACGCTAAACACATTCCTCAGCTGAGGAATCAATCTGCCATCTCTACGGGCCCACCGGCAAAGCAACACATACACCTTATAGCTGCGACGGTAGACAATCAAAACCCATAATTGCTTTTTAAATCACAACGTTAATGACAAGATCTCTCGATTGTAATGCATTGTAATCACGCCATTAATATGGATATGACTGCAGCATTGGGAGCCATCTGTTTGGCTGAGGCAGTGCTGGAAGTTTTCCAACAGACATACTCATTTCAAGGACTGTATTTTGGCCAGCGACCACAGGCAACATAATCAATGTGAATGCCACCACCAGCACTGGGAAACGAGGGACCCAAATTGATCCATCAATCACCTATTCAGACAATGTTTATTCAGCTTTGCCTCACTTCGCAGTTATTCACACTCGCAGATGAAAGCTCCAATAAAAAAAAGATGGCAGGGACTGCAGAGCAACAGCATGGCACAAAAACAGGCTCTCTTTACACAGGGCTTTAGTGTTCGCTTTTGGTGAGGTAGGTGATTGCCTTGGGTTACCTCTGGGTGGAATCAATTATACAAGCTTTTTAAAAGGCCCTCTTTGGTCTTCACAGGAATGTGCGAAGCGAGCAAGCTCCCGAGGTATCTAGCATTATTCCTTTTTATGTTTTTACATCAAACTTTCTCTTTCTTCTCAAACTTTTCCGTACTTATTGCTAGAGTGAAAATGTGGGGCATTTGAGATGTTATTGCCAAACTTCAATTCCCCCCTCCCCCCTTAACTTCCCCCTTATGATTAATGTATTTCCAGTACAAAAGCATATGTTGCTTTTAAAGAATCTCTGCTGCAACTCCTGGGTGCTGTCGCCGTGTTTGTGGTCGCTGAGGGGGAGAGGGGCAGGGAAAAAAAGACTACTTATTTAGGCTCAGGGTATTTCTGACAGCTTTACTTTATGTCTTATCATTAAAGGAAAGAAGGAGACCAACCCTTACTTTGTTGGGACATGGGTTTCTCTTTGAAAGTCTGGGGAAGCCAGCAGCGGGAGGAATGGGCATAAGGGTTATTAGAAGCATCCCAAGGGGGGAGAGAAAACTGGAGCCACATTTGTCCAAAGAATTACAAGTGCTCAGGAAGAAGTTGCAATTGAAATGCAGGACTGCAAAGGCTCATCAAAACATGAAAAAAGCATGACGTCAAAGAAATCAACATAACAAAGATTTTGTGAAATTCATGCTTCAAGTGACTGTGTTCTGTGTTTCGTTAATTCCAGTGATATAAATAACCCAAGAGCGCAGACAGGGAAGACTATAACTACTCCCTTGATGATGAGGAGTACCAGACATACTTTATGTTAGGGTGGCTACAGACACATTTTCCTGGTTCAATCCTGTTAGTTATACATCTAAGAAAGGCTCCTTTGGTGATAAAAGCAGACGCAATAGGAGCCCTTAACTTACTGCACACAGCACTTACAGTTTATGCCTTTCCTGAGCCCAATTTGCGACAGTTTCCTGGAGTTACAAAACTCTTGAAAGAGAACATTTTTGTTGCATCTTCCTAGCATAGCTTGAAGCACAGGAGTATGCAAACGACATGCTACTGTCTGTCTGTTACATCTCCTGCCAGGCACTTTAAATTTGAGTCTTTTTTACCTGCTGAAACGTAGCTGCTTTGGGTCCTTTTTAGTCTATGGTTAATTGGCAAGCTTGCCTACACACCCTCAGAGCAAAAGACAGTCTGCAGGGAGGAGGGCAACCAGTGCAACACATCTCATCTCTCTGCAGATTTCTTCATCTCTTGTAATTAATTGCATCTTTAAAAGAACAAAATGTAAATACGCCGCTGACACGCTGCCAATTAATCTTAAACCGCTGTCTTCCTGACACTTTCTGCTCAACCGAGGGGGAAATCAAAAGTTTCAGAGGGTGTTACGAAGCTTTAGCAGTGTCCCTTTGTTCTTAGCAACACATTGTGAAAAACGAATTCAGGCCTGACAAAGTGCTCCTGCTCCGTGTAATCAATTCCCTCAGCTTCTGCTAGTTGAGGAAGAAGAGGTGGAGGGAAGATCTGAAGAACCCACCATCTCACTTGTCTCTCCTTGTTCTTTGATCAGGCAAAACAAGCTGCTTTTCACATTGAGCAAATGTAGATAAAGAGAAAACCACCTTCTCTGCACAGGACAAACAGTAATTCACTTGGTTATGTACTTGATAATTAAAAGGTCATGAATCACTGACTGACTCCAGCCTGTGATCATTTAAGACTAGAAACCATTTCTACCAAATACTCTACCACATGTTATTGTGTTTAATGCCCTAAAGCAGTGATATATAATGAGGTTTTTTTTTTGTTTTTTTTTATCTTCCAACAAAATGTTTCATTTAGCATACATATTCACACAGATACAAACTCTACTGTTGTTCACAATCATCTTTTTTGACAGTGTCCTGGACAAAATATCAGCACAATTGTTTAATATAAGCCAGAACAGTCACAAAAGTCAATGAAGAAGCAGTGTAAGGATAGTAGGAACAAGATTAAAAATCCTATGACCAGCACAAGTAGTGATCGAGATGTGTGGTGTTCTTGTGACAAGCATAGAGCACCCAGTGCACAGATGAGAGGAGAGCCGCAAAACAGGTGAGGAGGGTAAATCAAATCAAAAGGTGAGCTGGAAAATTTGTCTTAGATGATGCATGGAGAATAGATCTCACATATTAGTTTAGTATGTCTGCATGTCATCGGTTGCTGTTTAGCACTAAAAACAAAATACAGCTGAGGCTGTCATTCATTTTTATATTATATTTTGTCATAAAAAAAATACTATTATCGTCAAATCAAAAGGTTGATGTGGCACTAGATGAAAAGTCAGATTGTCACCAGAGTTATTACAATTCACCCACAAGTGGTGGCATGAATATCTGTACCAGATTTTAAAGTAATCCATCCAATAGCTGTGCAGACATTTCACCTAAAACCACAAATGTCATCCACATAGCGGCTCTAGAGGAAACATTCATGTATCACCAAAGTCAGTCGCATTAATCTGCTGGGAACCATGAATGTCTGTCCAAAATTTCAAGGTAATCCATCCAATAGTTGTTGAGATATTTCAGTGGTGGATCTGGCAACCAACCTTAACACCTGACAGACATTACCATCCATGATTTACAATGACAGCATGGCTAATAGACAAGTGGAAAACATAAAGACATTTATCTGTATTTAAAACAGTTCATTTGACCAACATTGGCACAGACGGAATCAAATTAATAAAGTTATGCTATATGAAATTAAGTGGATTATTCAGAATTCCCCCTGGTCCTTTTGTCACAGTATTGTAAAAATGCTGTACTCTTTGAGGGACCTTACTTCCAAAGTCAAACAGCAGGTTTAAAAAGTCAAATATCCAGAGAGCACTACAGAGACAAACATTGTCCTTGTGGAAAGCTTAGCAGTAGTCACAGCAGCATGTGGGTGTTGTACTGTATCATACCTGAAGTGCCTTGTTCTCAAAGAGCCACTGAGGCCAACAGGGCCTGCTAACCTCAATGACTCTCGTAACAAGCTGAAGTGGGATTTTCTGCTGCCTCTTAAGGGCTCGTCTTTTTACTAGCAAGTAAAAAAAAGCAAATAGACCTGTGATGTGAATTGAAAATGCTGGAAGTAGTGTATACCTAGCTAAGTGCATTAAGAACACCATTTAGGTTTTTCCCTCTGGCGTTCTTGGCAAGATTCCTTAAGCAGCAGCGGCATTGTTGTGAAACGGTTTTCAATAAGGTTGGTGCTTGCACATCCTTCGCTAAGGTGCAAGCCTGAGAAAGGACAAGACTACATCGTAAACAGGAGACTCAGCAGAATCATGTGTCTTAACAGAGCTCTTAACAAGAAATAAAGGTCTAGCTACAATGAGTGCCATCAAATAATTTAATGAACAACATAATTTGATTTAAAACAAATATCAAGTCACCTTTTGATCACAATAGACATACGTTATATCCCTGTAGAATAATGTCAGATTGCCAGCATAAAGTCTTTAACTTTTATACTTCAGTGCCTCTAATTTGACTCTGTAATGGTGTAAACAGCTAGAGAAGAGCTATTGACAGTGTGCTGACATGATATCTTATTTTAATATGACAATCAGAATATGAAAAGCCTCCTTGTAAGCTGCGATCCACTTAACTCTTTGTAATAAAAAATCGGTCAAGTCCTTTGTCAACTTTCTCTGCTCAGCTTCTTGAAAGTCAGTCTGTTTATCTACTGAAATATCCTGCAGTTGTTCAATGGGTTTTGCAGCATGACAGCTTGTGTCTAATTACAAAATGAATGTCATAATCAGGTATTTATAAATGTGTGCAAATGAGAGAGTCTTCCTTTGTCCTGTCTTCATAATAAACAGAGAATCAATACATCTCTTATTTCCTCCTGTCTCCCCCTTCAGCACCCCTTTTCTGCAGTTTGCAAGCATTTTCACTTCCCTAGTATTTTGGGTGCTAGGTGTTAGAAGCACAATGGCAAAGCCAGTGAAAACAAAACTACTCTGTGATTTCACCCTCACTTGCTTCAGGCATCTCTCACAGCATTGGGAAACTGCAGCAGCACAACAAACTGCTGCACGGTGCTTCGTAAATGCCTCCATAACACCGAGAGGGAGAGGAACTTTGTGTATGGAAGTCGACTGAACCTCTCCACATAATCAATTAAAAAACCTGTTCATCTTCTACCAAATTGAATTTTCTACAATATCATGCTTTTAGAATGTTGATCAAATGTATATCTTCCCCTGTCAAATATTTCACCACATCAGCAATTCTGTATGTTAATGATTATTCTGGATGCTTATACAGTAGTAAATTACTGTGTATAGAGGCATTTTCTGTGTATAGAGGCACATTTTGAAGTAAAAAAACATGTGTATTCACAAAATGTTATTGTTCATAAACACTGTAAATCACAAGCTATTTTACACTGCCACTTGAATAACTCTGATAGTTTTATATTTCAGAATAAGTTATGAAACCTTGAAAACTATACTCAGCTCTTCACTTCTGCTCTTAAAGGTTTATTTAAATCATGGGTTTAGTCTGACAGGATGAATCTGTTGTTTTAAGCGTAGCAAGACTGCCCTCTGGTGAATTAAAGGTATATATCTATTAGGATATGATAGCACAGCTGCAATAATATGGATTCATGTGAAGTAATAAGGGCTTTAAGTTAGTGGCAGTCACTTCAACTCGCCTCTATAACTGTCTGTTCTTTTTGAGTTCTAGCAGATATGGGCAATAAAAGATTAAGTCGATAGCATTTCACAGACTTCAGAAGTCACCAATAGTTTTCATGTGGCCCAACTGAGACCATATCGAGTATGTAGAAAACAGAATTGTAGAAAAAGTATTAAAACAAGCTACAATTATTTAATGGAATATGCAGATTAAGAGTTTCATAGGAGAATAACTCATAATTCCCATAATAAGAATTACTCTAATGATCACTCCTGCAGGACCTTTAACAAGCCCACAAAAAACAGTATTAGCCATTTAAGAAGAAGCTACATGTATGAGATATAGTCAGGGGTGAGGTTACATGTGAAAAAACAATTGCAACAGAATGATGGTGAAAAAAGATAAAGATAATCTTGTACAAAATTTCTCCCAGATAACTTTAATACCTCTATTTGGAAAGAATTAATAATTCTAGGAACATTGAGTGTTTTTGTAGGGGAGCGCCTTTTATCAAAAACAACTGATTATGAATGACTGGTTGAGTGCTGTGCATTCAGAGTCTGCATGTCACTTAAACAAAAAATCTCCCATGTAACAGTGAACCCCTAAATCACATGAAAGTATGTTATATTAGACAGATATCTCTTGTAGATAAGTCATGAAATATAAGAACATTTTGTTCAAGTAGCAAAAAATAGTTTGATTCAATCAGCCTCACTTGCCACTACACATACTGCAATGTGGTTATTGCTTATAGCACATACTGCGATGTGGATGCTGAAACTATATATTGTGCAGAACTTATCTTGACACACTTCTGCTGCGATAACATCTGTAATCTGGATTACATGAACTGGTTTGCAACTTGGCCATTAAGTGACATTACAGGGGGAAATTCATTAAAGTACATGCAGCTTCCTCTGGAGCCTTCAGAATACCATTTTCACATATGTAGCAGTAGTCCCCAAGACCTGTTACACACTTTAAATATGATATAACCAGAGGAAGCACTCAGGATAGTCCACTGGATTTAAATGTGCAACATTAGAAATTCCAGAGTGGAGTAGTTTAGTCCAAAATAGGCAGTGGACTGTAAAATGATATTAGCTAATGTAATTCTATTTTTCCAACACATTCAAACGATCTGCCATCTACAGACAAAACCATCAAGGAAAGCAATAACGACTAACTTCACTTAGCCTAATTGGTTGCACTTTGTGCCATCTTTCATAGACTGGTACACCAGCTTGACCCAGCTTCCCTTAGCCACATGGTGCACCTTCGCTGAAATGAACTACTGCTATACGTAAAACTGACCACGTAACACACATACGTTGTGTTTTTTAAAAACACAGGGGGAATGAAATTCTGATTATGAAGGATAATAACGGGGATACGCAATATATGGCATTTTCACAGCAGATATTTTGACTTGACATAACAGCAGAAACACAGGTGTTACTAATGGCATTAGAGATGACTCCGCTTTAATAAGCACACCAGTACGCAGTGATAGTGTGAGTAAGCCGACGTGTACAATAAGGACTTCAGTGTTTGGACTCAAGGCTTCCCGATGGTAGCACCTCCAAATTCCAAAACATCTCCATTCTTAAACCATACACTTAACGGAGGACATTTTTTTCATGTCGAGTGATATGTCGTAGTTTAAAGTTGCGTCCCAGAGGGCTGAGTTATCCCGTTTCTGCACTGAAGCCATGCCTATACAGGTGTATTTGAAAAAGACACTACTGGGACGCTCTAAATCCCCAGTCAAAACAGAAAGTTGATTGTAAAATAGGAAAGAATTTGTATCATTAGCTAAGCCAAATTTCACTTTTCGCATGTTGATAAATACGGCCCCTGAAGGTTTGCTCTCACCTGGCACTGGTGCTCTGGAGCCTCCGTTCCGTTCCGTTCCTTTCCTTCGTGTCCATATGTCGGGTATTTCTTCAAAAACACGTTAGCTTGGTCAAGTCAGGATACATTTTCAAAAGCTTTTCCTTTATGTCAACTGCAGTCCCTCATACTTGAGCTACACCGGCTAATGGTCACCAACGTCGCCACTCAACTCCTCTTCTATTAGCATCTTGCCGAATAACGCAGGCTTTTAATGTAACAGTTAGCTAGCACCGAAATTCTCTCAAATATCGAAAAAAAGAGCACACAATAGAAAAAAATCGCGCGAACGGGGCGACATTGACAAAACTCTGGCCATTACAAATAAATTGTTATTAAAGCAGCTTGTTCGGACCGAATGTGTGAGATGTAGCCTACATAACAAACTCATACTACTTTGCACCTCATGTAAATACTGCAATTTTTTTTACTTTGGTTTATGTTGTCCATTTTATTTATCTGACTTGTTTTGTGTCCGTGTCACTGACATATGCCGACTTGTTTGTGTCTAACATGTTGCCTTTAACTGTCCCCAGAGACAAATAAAGTTTTTTGAATTTAATTTTTTTAAATAAAATGTTTTGTCACAAATACACCTCTTCAGTGAAAGGTTTTCTTTGTTTTATTACAAACAAATACAGTAAAAAAAAAAAGCTCTACATAATATTTCAAGGCAACATTTTCTTTTTGTCAGTTGATGAGAAAAAGATAACACTTGCATCTTAAAAAAATATGCCTTCAGAGGTCAAGAAAATGGACCCATTTAGCGTTTAATGTGTTTAACTTTCTACAAAATCTGACAGAGTACATCACATATTTTCTAAATAATTTTCAAATCAGGTGTCAAAAATGAGTCTGGTAGAGAATGAATTCTTCAGTGCTCCAGACTGAAGATACTACAATGGATACACAACACACGTCCCATCATGTACAGAGAACGAGAGTAACCCACAACCTTACATTGTCTGAAAGCCCTTGAAGGTGACATCAGTCTGAGTCCATTTGTTCAAGATTAATGGATGTGTGTTGACGGCAGCCCTCTCAAGAGTGTGAATGTCTTTCAGAGGCAGTGTTTAGATTTGTTGGTATAAGTCCATTCCCTTCTTTTCTTCAAAACACACGTATCTGCTCTATAGTCCATGAAGGGTGGAGCTGATGATGTCCATTAAGGTGGCCTCCACACAGTAGCAGAGCTGAACATCAGGATCAGTTCCACCCAGTTCCTCTGCCTTCCTCTGGGGTAATGTTAGCTTGGATGAACCTCCTCCTGGAGTCACAGCGCCCTGAGGCTTCTCCTTCAGATACTGCAGGCCTGAGGCAGAAAAAACTAAATTGTCTTATTCATGTTATTACTTAAACATTGATAGATCGCTCTGACTTAATCATCTGTCCCTATTGCATTATGTTTCTGACTGATCAGATCAGTAAGATCAGTAATTAAGGCTAATTAAGGCTTGTTTTATATGGGATGAAAGCTGGCACACTCAGCAGGCCAAAGACTACAAACCATGTCCAACATTGCAGAGGCAAGGGTTAATTCGGTGCCTGTGTTGCTGCCAGCCAGATGGTAACCTACTGGCACCATTGGTAGAGAAGAAATCTGGTGAAAGATCACATCCTTTACCAAGATTAAAGGAAATATTTGAAGGATGCATTTTCTTAATTCAGATCTATTCAACTGTCAAAAATATTGATCCAAGTTGGAATAGCTCCATTATATCTACTGCAGGCCTACTTTGGGTAAAATGTGGAGCTAGCATTATGTAGTAAAATCTAAATATTGGATCAAGGCTCAGTTTTTAAATAACTCAAGAGTGGAGGATATATATAATATAATATATAACATAAGTATATGTGTATATGTGCATATATATATATATGTGCATATATATAAATATATATATATATATATATGCATATATATATATATGTGCACATATACATATATATATATATATATATATATATATATATATATATATATATATATATATATATATATATATATATAAAAAAATATATATATTAGGGCTGTCAAAGTTAACGTGTTAACGCAACGTCCTCTTAACGCCGTTAATTTTTTTTAACGCGCGATTAACGCTCAGTATAAAAAAAATAAATGTAAAAAAACGCGCATTGTATGATTTACGGCTGTCCTGTAGTCTTGATACAGAGGGTGGCAGAAGAATAAGAAAGGGAATCAGAAGAAGAAGAAGCAGGGTTGGCGGTTCGTTAAAAACACGGCGGACTGAAAAGCAGCACTCGTTGCAAACTCCTCATCTTTGCTGTCACTCGCGGTGGTGTACATTTGTTTCGCCATCGCCCTGATCATTTTGCGGGACACTCTCTCATGGCGTGCCCGTTTGCTGATAACTCATCCCCACATATTTATCTCAGGCTCCTCGCTGGCCTTCTTCCTCCCTCCAGCAGGCAGCCTGGCCCTGCTGCTGTCCTCTCGGACAGACGCTGAAGCTCCGTTTCTCTCACTCTCTTGGGGTCGACAGAGAAACGTCTAGCGGCTGCTTCTCCTGAGTTTTCCTCTGAATATATCATGACAGAAAGTTTGAATTTCAAGTCGTACTTTTTATTGTTTTGCTGCACCGGAGCCATGGCGATCATCAGTGTGATACTAACTAACAGAAAGTAGCACACTGCGTGAAAAAGGCGAAGAAGAAAAACGTGCAGCGCCACTTGCAAGCCAAACACACGGCAGATGCAGAGAGCCCGACGCCCCCCCTCGCCAAAAGCAGACAACCCTGGATTTATTTTCCTGCATGATTTGAAGTGTTGAATAAACATTTTCATAATGCAAGCATATTTGACCTTTCTTATGTTGTTAAAAGTATTAAGAACATGAAAAAAATACATTAAGGTACATTTAGAACAGAAAAAAATGTGCCAAAAAAATTGCGATTAATTTGCCATTAATCGCGAGTTAACTATGGACAAAATGCAATTAATCGCGATTAAAAAAATTAATCGTTTGACAGCCCTAATATATATAGATATAGATAGATAGATAGATAGATAGATAGATAGATAGATAGATAGATAGATAGATAGATAGATAGATAGATAGATAGATAGAACCCTAACATTGCCATCTGCAGTTATGAACCACATCTAAGCCCATGTGTAGGGGCCAGCTAATATCAAAAAGTTAATATCAACAAATTAATTAACATTATCTACTCTGACATCAAATGCACATTTTTCTGTGGATCTATGGCTTCCTTTGAGGTTTTAATGTTGGTTGATATATGCGTGTACAATATAAATAAGGTTTTCAGGACAGCGACTGCCGACGTAAGTGCAAATAGCTTACTGATCTGTACAGACATCAGATATAAAGAGAGGGGGTTCTGGAACAACGATGTCTATGCTAATATTTTTTTAAGAGAAATGTACTTAAACATTTGTGTAAGGAGGTTCTTTCTTGATAACCTCACTGATATATAGTACATATAGTGTTTCTACACTGGTGGTCACACTCAACAACAAAAGATAATTGTGCCAAATCATGTACTGATGAAAAGTGTAACCCAAAGGATACAAATCTTGACAGTGCCATTTAATATATTGTTATAATGGCACACAAGTGACTTAAAATACTTACGGGCAATGAGAGGGTCAATGTCCCTGGCTTTGGTGGCAACATCTGATGCACAAACTTGGCCCACTTGTACTAGCAGAGCTGCCACATCATCATACAGTGGAGGGAAGGCTTGGCAGAATGCCACCAGGCATGGCAGGATGGGCATGAAGAAGGAGAAACGCTTGGCACGAGTCAGCACTTAAAAACAAAACACAGGCACACTTACAGTACACACGAGGGCTGCGTAAACAATTAATACAGTAGCTAAGAGGCCGGTACACACCATACCCTTATGTAATGGAGAGAGAATGCTGCACTAACAGCGAAAGGCCAGATGGTGGCAGTCAAATATTGGGATAAAAAATATCAACACACACTGTTTGACAATAGCTGATATACGGCATACAGACTGCATTGTGATTTACAGCATACAATGAGTCTGCTGAGAGCAAATTCAATGACGGAGACACCAGGAGATGAAAAGAGGTAGGCAAGTAAAGAGGACTACAACTAAAGGCATCAATGTACAAGTTGTCAAGACAAGGAAACAATTCACTGACCTGTGAGGAGGGTGCCCATGACACTGATGGCCAACCTGGCCACACTGAGAGACTTAGGTAGGGCATACTGGGTACATAAGTATGACAGCAACTGGATTGCAAAGATCTGTGGAGACACACACATTCACAACTGATTTAAAAAACAAAACAAAAAAAAACAAGACAGTGTATAAGATGCTCTGGCACAAGACAGAGGCAAGTCTGGGATTTAAAGCCAGGAAAAAGGAAAGAGACGAAAGGGGAGGTTGCGAGGCCTCACCTGCTTTTCCAACTGGGGCTGGGCCAGAAGCTCTGGGATGAAGTCCAGACAGATATGGATGGAGGGGATGCCTGCCACAGTTAGAGGCAGCAGAGCTTGAGGGTAACCCTGACAGCGAAAGAGGAGCAAAGGGGGAGAGAACAGGAAATATAAATCTTGTGATAAAACCAAGAAAGATAAGGGAGAAGTAAGGAATTCACCGTCAACTAAATCACATATTTGTTTAAACACAAAAGTATTTTTTAATATAAAATATGTGTAGCTGTGAATGCACACAGCAGCTTCTGCTTGGCAGTGTGGACAAGGGTGGATTAGTGTGACAGAGGGGGGACTAGTTTGATGAAGTCCACCATATGGCCGTCTGCTACTTCTGGGAGTGCTGCAGTCACTTACCACTATAGCCATCGGCAGAATCTGGTGACTAATGGGGTCAACATGACTTGGCTCTTTATGAAAAACTGACTCGAAGGTCTTTTCAGCAATATGGCACTATCCACTCAACTACTCACAGAGCATATCTGCGTGATAACATTACTTTCTAATGTCTACATTTGACAGGAGACAAGAAAATATCATCATGGAGGAACTTCCTTAAGAAGTAGGTATTCAAAAGAGTGATTAAAAACAAAGGGTCAAGAACACACACAAGCCCCTGTTGGTCTTGTCTTTAGCACTGTTGTAACTCTCCCTTTTTTACACTTTCTGACTCAGTAAAGCTTCCTGCTTTCCCATTGTCACAGTAAAACAACATATATCAACTGTACAGCCCACTTTATCTTTTCCCATTGTGTTACCTGAAAGTGGACCAACTTGGCAATGTTGGGGTCAGCAATGAACATCTGATGCAGCAGACAACAGATGAGACACTGCACCTCCCTCAGGTCACTGAGGAGGCCTCCTTCTGGCTCGGTGTCCTCCACACTCCCCCTGGCACTCGGCCCTAGGTTTCCCTGTTTTGATTTCCCTGACAAGGGGCCTCTAATGCTTCTCAGCAGGCTTTCCGTGTTGGCCCCAAGCTGCTGCTCTTCAGAGGTTGGCAAACACACCTCTAGGAGAATTTGGACTGCTGCACTGTCCTGGGGTTAAATTAGAAGTTTTTAGGTGTCATTTCTTCTTCTGTAATAAAGTGAGAGTATGTAAAAGAGAGAGTGTATGTGTGAATGTGTCAGTTAGATGTTTAAATACTTGTGCTGATAGAAGGGCGTTCTTCAGCTCCTCCCTGGTGACCTCAGGCGTATCTGGCTGCCCAGGCACACCAAGGTTTGAGACTGTCTGGCTCTGCCGATCAAAGTCAGCCGTCTCCTTCAGGTGGGAGTGTAGGTACGCTTTTGAGGCCAGCAGGTAGCCATTCAGCATGTGAAGGACAATGTCCATCAAAGGGGGGCATCTGGCATAAACAAGCAAACAGTTAAACCTGTAATTTTGTTTGCTTTGGTGAGGTCATCTGCTGTAATTTGACAAGGATAGTCAGGTGCACATCCACAAAACCAAGGCTCTGGACACAAAAATCGAAAGGAATTAAGAGGGTTAGGTTCTAGCACAGTGGAGTCACAATTGCCTTGATAAGCTTTATAAATAGTGGAAACATGATTGTTATGAGGTTATCTGCCAAAACAAATTCAGAAAGGTTCTTGGCAGTGCAGAGAAATGCCGCAGGTTGGTGCAACAGTGTGGGAGTCACTCCATGGTCCGTGTGTGTGACATGTTGGGAACCCCACTGATAAGTTTGCCAAAAGACGAAGCTGCTATGTTTTCTTCTACTGGCATGCTGGTCCTACTAGTGATTGTTTGTCCTCATCGACGGATTAAAAATTACAGTAAAAAACCAGGATGAGGTAGATCATTACTGTGTTTTAAAAGTGTGGGACAAGAGCATACTGAAGTGAAAGTGAAACTTAAAGCCACATTAAGAAATATCTGTTGTGTTCCCTTTGTAATATTTATCCATGTTAAATAACATGCCCTTTGACTCACCATCTTAAAATGAATACGAAAACCTGCTTATATGAGCTACAGACGCCTGGGGGGTTTCCCGGGCTGAGCTGAGCTGCATGTCAAAGTGTCCTTGAGCGAGATACTGAACCCCAAATTGCTCCTGATGTGCACTTGGCACCTTGCATGGCAGCATACGTAATCAGTGTATGAACGTGTGTGTGAATGGGTGAACGTGGCAAGTATTGTGAAGTGCTTGGAATGGTCATTAGACTTGAAAGGCGCTATATAAATGCAAGTCCATTCACCATAAATCCTATTTACTCCACCCCAATGTAACATACATCCAGATTACACAGATTAACATTTAAGACTGGGCTATTTTTTGTTGGGGAATAATGCCCTGCAGTGAATACTTTGTCATATTTGTTTTTTGACAATTGAAGATTATAATGTAAATACATTGTTATGTTAACCAAGAAATAAAATATACTAGATTAATCGAAAAATAGTTAGGTGCAGCCCTACATTAATGTTACAGTATATATTTTTAAATTAAGAAACACTTCTTTTTCGTGTTCAGATAGAGGATTATCAATATTATTAATGTTAACATACAGTACATTGGCATACATCTAAACATTTTTTTTTATTCTGAACGGTAAAACATAAAACTGCAGTAACAGTGTTTTAACAATTGCTTTTAAGGTATCCCAAACACCATTCTTGCATAGTGTGAAAATCAATGCAGCCAATTGTGTGTGTCCATACGACGTTAACCAATACATGTGTGAACAAGTCTATGTACACAGACACACAATGTGACACTTTAGAACATGTGTAATAGTTACCTGTACACCCTTTGATCACAACGCAGAACAATGAGAGGGTCCACCATGAGGTCATTCTGGGTGTACCTCTGCTGCCTGAGCAGCTTAGCTGAAGGCTGCAGGGCGTTTACCGTCATCACCCACAACCTACAAAACAGACACATTAGGTTTAACTTTCATTCATATCAAACAAAGCATTATGAAGTTGAAGAAATACCTGACTAGAAAGGTTACATTTCATTTCAAATTGAGATAGCATGATAGTGTTATGCACATGAAAAGACATTTGGCAGTTTTTTGTGAACTTGGAAATGCCTGACAAAAGACTGCTCATCCAGATGAATTTACAAGCAATGAACTAATCATGAACTGTCCACATTTTGTTTCCAAATAGATTTCAAAATTCAATCTCAGCCTCTCAGTCTTTGCCATGATAGAGCAGAGATGTGCGGTTACAAATGTATTGTATTTTAAAAGACAAATACTCCGAAGCTTCTAAAACATGGTACGAGACGGTTAATTTACCTAAATATTTGACTTAATCACAAATGAGCCTGTGGCAGCAGTTCACCCTCAATCTCTCCTATCAGACCAGTGCTGAACTATACACAGCAGGTTACTCTTTGGAGCTCCAAGTCTTCCTGCAGCTTGTGCATCAGCATCAATCAGTTGATCTGTGAGAAATTTGGCACCACTGCCCTCTTCCTAGGTTCACCAGAGCCTCTTGTCTAGCCCTCTGCAACATTCAATACTATGAGAGAGAGTAAGGATGAGAAGAGGGAGGGGGTACAATCCCTTACATCTCCCTCATGGTGCCTCCCCTCAGTTTTCCAGCCCTGAGTTTCTCATTACAGACCCCTGTTGGATCGATAGGATGTCTGCTCAGAGCTTTGGTAACTGCAGTCCTGTGGGCCCTGGGGCAGAGTGAGGGTCACCCTCTTCTGTCCAGAGAGTTCACGCAGGCTGACACAGTTGCCTGGCTCAATACCTCTGATCTAGTCAACAAATAATCACTGAGCAAGCAGCCTGGGGTTAAGGGCAACATCTCTTGTTCCACAGGTCTTCCTTTAATCCATTTACTGGGTCTCACTGCAACTTTACACAGCCTCAGGAGAGACAACACCAAGTCAAGTACTACTGTTAACCTTTCACTGAAAAGACACACAAATATAAATGTAACCAGCAGCCAAAAGGTAAATATCGTGTAATGTGTGAATTCATATTTACATTTGGGCCTCATTTTTTTATTCATTACCCTTTACTTAATAATTTGAGAAAAGGCTGTCAAATTCTAATTAGTAAAGACAAGATGCTTACCTGGACTCATTATTGATTCAGAGCGACCCAATACCAAAGTGATGTCATTAATTCAAGGCATACTAATAACGCTCTAAGGATAAAAACATAACCACTAGGCACATCAATTACCTCGTTCTATATAAATTTTTAACTTACATTATGTAAACGAACTGAATATTCCATTTACCATGATGTATTATCTCCATGTGACATTTCTGTGATATTCTTACTAAAAGCGGCCACAGCAAAATATGTTATTCTTAGTTCAAAAGATCTAATTGTGTCCAGAGCATATACCTGCGGGGCATCACAGTGTTGAGGCCCATCCAGAGCTTGTTGAGGGTCTGCAGTATTCGGCGAGGCACGGCAGGCTCCAGCAGGAGAGCCATGCTGGCTGTGAGGGCCTCTGCATAAGGGATCAGGTCTCCGGGAGAGAGCAGTGTTAAATGCTCTAGGATGCGCATCAGCCTGGGGCTGCTAGATGGTAACTTCTGGAAGGCTGGGATGTGGGTGAGGGGGCAAACAGCTGATTAATCATCAAAGTCTAGAGACCTTATTTCCCTAACTGAATTGAGCTACAATGAACAGGAACCAGAAACGTACAGAGCATTAGATAAACATATCTGCTTAGACTTAATGGTGGTAGGAAGGTGCTACTATAGTGACATCATCCTTTAACCTAAATCCACAAAAGGTGGGATCAAAGTTATTAAGTGTCAAAACTACGGAGTTAAAAAGAAACAGAGTAGGTCATCTACTGAAAGAAAGGGCTGCAAATAACAATTACTTTCATTGTCGATCTGGTCAAATTCTCACCATTCATCGTTACATTTAAGAAGCAGGAACCAGCAAGCATTTAACATAGTTGTTAGAAAAAATATTAAAATGATAAATTGATTATCAAACTAGTTGGCGATATATTTTCTATACATCAACAAATAGATTAATTGTTGTAGCTTTACTTGAACGTTCAGGTTCCACACCACTGCTGCTGTCTGTTATTTTAACTCATCTGAAATCCCTTTTCCCCTCCTACCACCAAGCCCTCGGAGGCAGAGGAGCTATTTTACTATTCTTACTATGCTTTCCTTGGCAGAATTAATCCATTCACTGTCTTTCCTGTCACCATTTTGTCATCATCGAAGTTTGTGATGCAAAGGGTTCATAAAAACAATCCCAGGATGCCTTAAAACACACAGGTTTACCCATTTGCATAAATACATAAAATATCAATTTGTCAATATTACTGTACATTAACCTGCACAATGGTGTGTGAAACTGATTATCTGTAACACTTTTGTATTTTTTCAAGGAACCCTCCCAAAGAAAAGCCAATTACAGCGTAATCCGCTAAATCCTGGAGGATTAACCATTGATATAAGATTTCAGCCGGATAACAGCTTCCACCTGTAAATGTATTATACAATATTAGGCTTGTTTCCCTGTACCACTCAAGACTGGTAACACTACTTGCTCATCTACACAACCATGGATCCTAGATCAGTATCACTTTTACTGTTTTATTCCCTATGGGGAATTATGCTGAATGTATTTTTGTGTTTCACATTTTGCCCTTTAATCTAATCATTGTCAGTTTAACCTTTAATTCTATCTCATCAACCTATGTACTGTCATTTTGTTTACATTCACCTTATGGTGAAAATGTGGAACTTGTTAAAAGGACTATGGTAATATGTCTCACATTTGAAAAAAAATCTAATTTTAGCACAAGACATGGGATCTCTACATTCAGAACAACCAGCCTAAACCTTCTATCTCAACCTTATATAGTTTATTTCATATTCCTGCCCTCCTTACCCTGGTGGAGCTGGCTCTGGGTGTATCTGCAGGTGTTGCTGGGGAGCATCATCCTCCTCAGAAGGGGCAGGGTACCAGTCACCTCCTCCTCACACACCCAGTCCTCAACTAGGCACAGGTGGGGGTAGTTGGTGGCCAGTAGCCTCAGCAGGGCAGAGTGCAGACCTGGGTACAGGGAAAGAACATTGATTATTTGCAAGGTTATCAACTATGAGACGTTTGTCTTTTTTAGCTTTTTTGAAGGAAGGAATGAAGGCAAATTTATTTTGGACATGTCAAAACAAAACAAAAAGTTGAATTAGTTTGACATATAAGCATAATAAAATGAAAAGCATGCTACAATGTTTATTTCATTAAAGGTCCCATATTATACCGTTTTTCATCAATTTCACACAGCTGTCAGAGATCCAACAACACTGTATTCGATATGCATTGCCCCAAACCGATCCGTGGTCCTGAATTTCAGCTGTCAAAAAAATCGCTAAAGTGAGCTCTACTGAGAGCAGGCTGTTTCTGTGCCTGTACCTTTAAATGCTAATGAGCTCCGTCTGTCAACGCCTGCCTTGCCTGCTACATGCCCCTCTCAGGGAGAAGATGCCGCTTATGCTAGCAGTAGCATGCGCTATTGTTTACGGTGGATGTATCGCTATGACTCGCCGAGGTGCTGTCATTCAACCATACCTGTTTGACCCAGAATTGGATGCAGAAGGAGAGGCTCCTGAAGAAATACAGACTCGGTGGCTGCAGCAGGACATTTCAGAATGGTTAGTGTGTCTGAATATGTTACTTAGTTTGTTCGTATGTGTTGTTACAGTTACTACCATGTAGCTAATGCTAGCTCCTGCTAACGGTAAAGGTAACTTATAGTTCTTCGGCGACTGCTGCTTGCTGGGTCCCGTATGGTTGGGACTGGTCCTTTTACGAGGGTTAGTGTCGAGGCAAAGCCAGCTTTGTACTGGCCCCTGTTACTGCAGTCTGATGTGAAATGGCTAGCACACACAAACAAACTTGCACAAACCGTAGCTGGCACCTTGTCATTAAAAATGAAATGCAACCACTGTCTCTTCTGTTGATCTGTAGCTGGGACAGAATATAGGCACTTATGTTGAATTTCACAACCAACAACAGAGCAATTTGCGTGTCTAGCTCTGAGCGACGACATTGCAAAACACTGCTATCTTACCACTGGACACACCGAACTTCACCTCGGGGATGAACACCCCCCTCTAGGATATCTCCAGGGAGAGGGGGGAGTGTTTTCGCACAGAGGAGGCCGGCCTATGAAAATCTCTCCCGTCGTTACCTAACGACAGGAGCTGAATCTGAACACCCCTTCTGGGAGTTGGTAGGCTCAGGGAGGATCAGTTTATATATGTAGTGACCAGAGAAGACGTGTTTTTCATAATATGGGACCTTTAAAAAGCATTGACATGCCCAAAAAGGAGTAGGGAGAAGTATACACTTATTCTATCCTACCTCTTCTCCACAACTCAGTGAGAAATCATAATCAATTTACTTCCTTTCCTGCACCTGTGTTCCTTCGTACACTCCCATCTAACTATATACAATTTGATATACTATGTTTTTTTTATTTCCTTTTTGTTTGTGTTTGTCCCCTTTTTTCCCCCAACAAACAGATCAGAATCTTTTCTGGCAGAGTATAAGTCCATGTATCACCGCCTAGCTCCTGTTGCAGGCCCTGAGCCTGAGTAACCAAGTACTTAATGGGGATCTGGTCCATCAAGGCTGCTGAGTAGGACTTTGGCTTCCTCTGCATCAGGGCTTGAAAAAAAAAAAGAGAGAGAAAAGGTAGAGTGAGGCAAGAAACTATGAGACAGGAAACAGAGAAGGCGTGCACATAAAGAAAGAAAAGGACAAGTGTTTTATTTGGCAGTGTAAGGACACCAGAGCCACTGTGCCGACGCGTTAGAGGAGCGGAGGTGATTTTTCATTGACGTGGGTTCATTACCACTGCTGATGGGCTTCATTACTCCTTCCTTGAAGGCTGCGGGAGCACTTGGGTAAACACAGCAATTAAAGAGATGGGCATAAACTCTCACATAAATCTGGCCTAATGAAGGGCAAGAGCAGAGCTCGTCATGGGAGAGAATAAACACTGGCTAGGCTAACTGCTAATGCTCAATCTAACCTACAGCTGTCCTAGTTAGCTCAGCTCCCGCAGCCATTGTACTTGGCTCTTTGTCAGACCTCCATTTATTCTCTATGAAGCAGCCAACATTCAGTGCCGTGAGAGAAAAGGATGAATGACTGCACATCCAGAGTGAGAGCATCTCCAACAACTTCACAGAGGACAAAAGCTGCCTTTCTCCTTTCACTGCCTGACAAATTCCCTCCATCTCAAATACAATGTCTCCTTCAGTGGAGGCGATGACAACGGACACATTTTAGACAGGCAGAAGAAGAGAAAATAAGAAATAGAAAGGGAAGTGAGCCAACAGCACAGTGGGAAGCCTAGCAAAGTGCAGTGTTATATGGGATGCAGTTATTATTGTCAGGTACATACCCAGTTGTTTGGTGCTTGCCAACAGGTTCTCCTCGTAAGACAGGATGTAGTAGAGGATAAGGAGTTGGGTGGTGATGGAGTAGCGCTGTCGTCCTCCTCGACTGCCCTCCCCTTGCTAACCAATCACATAAAAGGGAAGCAAAACAACAGTG
Source organism: Diplodus puntazzo (assembly GCA_963678695.2). Classification (NCBI taxonomy): domain Eukaryota; kingdom Metazoa; phylum Chordata; class Actinopteri; order Spariformes; family Sparidae; genus Diplodus; species Diplodus puntazzo. The sequence continues at coordinate 14,518,958 of OZ023167.1, read as the reverse complement.
ATAGGTTAGGGAGAGGCAGTACAATAGGGCTCTGCATTATCAGTAAATAGAGACAGATACTGAATAATGGTAAAGAATGATAATTAAGTGCTTGCAATTTCAGTTTAATAACCACAATTTGCACTGACACTTCAATGTCAGTAACTTAATGTCACATATTTTGTGTTTGCAGCAAAAAATTCCCAAATACTTTTTAAATACAAATGGGTTTTTAGGGACAAAGAAAGCTACAATTATTTCTTTAACTTGATTTTAATGTTTAAAGGGGTTCTTTTCTCATAATGTATTGTAGTAATGCAGTCAAATGTAAATCATTACTCCTGATTTACTGACTTTCATCTTAAGATCAGAAGCAAAATGAAAAATATACAATGCACAGTACAATAAAGTGGTACTGATTCCAATAATTAACATTGCTACAACATAAATAATGTAAACTGAATCAGGGGTTTCAAGAGAGACTGAATGAGAATTTGTGATATTAAAGGCAGCATTCTGTGAACTGCCATTATAGGGACAGAGTAAGTAACTCAATTACTTCTGGCAACTTAAGGGACAAATGGTGCCTTCAAATACTCATACATACTGACACAGAAATCATCAAAGAAGAATATGTAAAATGATGAACACATTAGGGGTGGTTAATCAGCCCAATTTCCCGATTCGATTCCGATTATTGAAGTCTTGATTCGATTACAAATCGATTTTTGATTATTAACGATTATCGATTCGATTTTCGATTATTAACAACTATTGATCTTCCATTTAACATCAGTCAGCTGCTGAATTATTTTACTTCTCTTTTGAGTAACACCTCACAGCACCTTTCAATATTGTATAGTGTAACTGTAATATCAAAATTTCAATTTTTTACTATGTTTGAAATGTAGTCTTTCACTATTAAAAGAAAGTTGCCAAGCTCAGCAGCCAGACTCATGTTAGAAGCATTGTTAGTGACAAAAACAAAATGTGTTTTTCTATTCCCCACTCGTCTGCCATTGCTTTAAGAAACTCACACATATTTGCGCTTGTGTGGCTATCATCCATAGCTTTCGTCTGAAGTACGTAGGACATTAGCTTCCATTAACTGCTGACATATGAGCTGTAACGGTCAGGTATGAGACTGTAGGTCTGGATGTCCAGGCATCGCAAGTTATTGCTACCCTGTGAGCAGAGTTGGGGACTCTTGCACGGAAAGCTTTGTCTCCTTGTAAAGATTTGGAATCGATTTAAGCATGAAAAAGATCCGGGATGGAACAACATATCTTGGCTCCAGACTGTGGGCCATGTAGCGGAAGCCAGTAAGAGGAGGACTCCAGTTTGTATCACAATTTAAAAAAAAAAAAATTTAATCGTCAATATTGTAATCGCGATTAATCAATAATCGATTTTTTCCACCACCCCTAGAACACATCAGAAAACAACATCAACTGTTTATGAAGCAGGTTTAGGTTTCGGTAGTCCCCTAAAACCCCTTTGGCTGACTCACCCCTGCAGAGCTCTGAAAGACATTGAGGATCTCCTGCTCAGTGATGGGCTGGTTGGTGGCCTCTGGGTTGGCCTTGGATGCTGGAGTGAGGATGGAGTTAATGTAGGCATCAATTAGGGGAATCAGTTGAGTGTGGATTGGGGTGGTCGTCTCACAAAGTTGGCGATAGATCCAATCCTGGTAGATGTACACAGCACCAGAGGGCAAAATAAAACATTTTTACAGACTTTGGAGCTAATCAGCATTTTGAGCCATCTAGTGCACATCTCCTACCTTGATGGACACTTTGTGCTTGGTGAAGGCTCGGCTCCGAAGCAGCTGGTAGATACAGTGAATGGGGAGGAATCCTGTGATGTTAGCACTTAGGTTGTTGGTCACTGCAACCCTCACAGCATGGGCTGTAACCACCTAAACCCAAGAAAAAACATAAACATGTTATCTAAACCAGTGGTTCTCAACTGGTGGGTCCCGACCCAAAAGTGGGTCGCAGACCCGTTCTGGGTGGGTCGCGGACAGCTGGTCAAAAAAAGTAAATAATATTTAATGCGCATCTGATGCTTGACATGTCTTTTATTTTTGAAAAATGATTTATTTTGAAAGGCACACGTCAGAAACGTGCAGCCGCCTAGGCGCGGTAGCCATGGTAACTGCCATTTGATTGACGCTCACTGTCTGTGTTGCAATGGCGAAGCGTATATGACCCGGTGTATTTAAAATGCGGATTTTCGTACATTGAGGACAATAAGGGACAGAAACCCCAGTGTGTTATATGTAGTGAAGTGCTTGCAAATGAGAGCATGAACCCATCGGAACTGAAGCGCCATTTGGATACTAAACATCCTGCATGTAAAGACAAGCCGGTGGAGTTTTTTCAAAGACAACTCCAGAAGCTGAGGACTTCACAGAAGTGTCTGACAGCGTCTTGCTCCAAACAAGAGGAAGCTCTCAGTGCCCACATGCCCGGCTGTCTCACTGACTTCCCCAAATGACAGGTTAGGTGAATAGATCTTGCTTTGTTGATCTTTAATTATTGTTTGATATTTATTTTATTATTTTCTTTTTGTCCATGCAGTTGTAATGGTCCTCCTAAGTTCCTTATTATTTCTGAATAGGCCTACATATAAGTGAAATACATAATTTTGTGGCCATAATTACTTTGTGCACTTTTGATTATTTTATTCACTTGTCATGGTATTCCTCATGTAGCCTGAATGCAGGGACCTTGTTTGTTTTGTGGGTCTTGTGCAATTGTTGATATTCACTTTTGTCTGCATGCAGTTGCATGGTCCTCCTCCCTTTGCATGTGCTTTGAATGCAGAGATAGATGTCAAATATCTCATTTTGCTGGTATCCATTTTGATACTTCATGTTTGATACTTATTTCATTCAATTCTGTACGCAGTTGTCATGGTTCTCTGGTGTTTTGAAACGCACTTTGCTCAATAAAAATGAGTATATTTATGTTAAAGACTTGAGTTTTCAAAGGCTTTTAAAAAAATACATTTGCGTAGTTTGAAGGACTATAAAAGTGGGTCGCGACTTAATGACCATGGGAAAATGTGGGTCCCAGAGTGAGACCAGTTGAGAACCCCTGATCTAAACAACACCAATGGAAAATAGACAAACAACTCCTACATATACTGTATTGTTTAACGTCACTTTATAGTGTGAACATGCACAACTTTGGCTAAAGGTGATTTCTTATTTTCTGGTTCCTTAACTAAGGGCTCCTATTTGTTATTCTACTCAAAAAAATGTGAGGCTTCTCGACTGCAGATTACCATTAGCAAAATAGGTACGTGTTGGCAAACATGACTCACAGGCTTCATATATCAAGCACATACACAGATGAAAGTGTGGGCCATATGATGATATACATAAAGTGATACAACAGCAATGTGTCTCAAGTCGAAGAATTGCACAGTATAATGTCCAGTATGTGCTTTGCACAATTTGCTTCTCTATAGAAGTAAGTACATTGCAGTATGAATGTTAATGGAAGCTGTTAACAATGCTGCTATAACTTTAGAGCGACAAATTGACAACTTTGAAGTGCTTCCTCCTGCCATGAACATGCAAACACGTCGGTCACTGAAGGTGCATTGGCAGCTGTAGCCATCGGTTCCGGTAGTGTACTCGTATGACAGTGCACGGACTGAAGCTTTGTGACTGGCATCTAATTCGTGACAAGCAAGCACTTTATTCCTGCTGCTTCCGTACAGTAGCTTTTTTGAATACATGCTGCAGAAGCAAGCACCCAGCTACCTCAATTTGTGGCAAGTGTTGAACAGCTTCCCATCTCCAACATTTTCCTCTATCCATGCCCAGCACCATTTGTTTTTCACTCCTCTCCCAAGTAAGGCTGTATCTTAGCCAAGTTTAATTAACTTTGCTTCGAGTCGAGTTGCAGGGTTACAACATCAACTCACATTTCTTGGCAAGACCTGCCCTACTCTGGCTCTGATTGGCTAGCACTAGTGGAGCTGGAGAACTTTAAGCCCTGCATTTTAATCGTCAGAGGAATCACAAGAGTGTTTCATAAACACTGAAAAGGTCCTCATAGTTGCTTTAATAGCTTTAATCAATTATTATCAATTATTAAATACATTATTCAAAACAACATTCCCAATTTTACAGCATCTTTTGATGAGAAAAAAAGCCTAAAAACCCTACAAATCACTGAACACTGGAATTTACATGTCGACAATGTGCAAGAAGGACTGTAATGTATGCACCTGTTCTGTGAAGATCTCCTGTGTGAAGATAGTCTTCATTTTGCTTAGAGAGCTGGGCTTGATGGCAATCTGTACAAAGTTGAACATTGGCACAAAAAACAAAACAGATAAAGAATGTCAACAATGGAAGGTAGTGTGAGTAAAAAACAACCTGCAGGCAACAGTGCTGGTATTCTGTAATTCCCTCTTTTCATATTTCATAAGAAAATTCTACATGGCAGGCAGAACTCTGACTTGAGAGGATTGCCCTAGGGGTGGAAACAACAGGCTCTAAATCCAATTACATTACACATCTTAGTAGAAAATACACTGAGACAGGAAAACTACTTAGTACATAGGCAAGATACAATAGTGCACTTAATAAGTGATATAACAGCAAATTGGCCACCGGGTATAGAATGTCTTAGTAGATTTGTGTATGCTGCAAGTGTTTAATCAGTGATATAGTCTTTATATGTGCCCCTGCTGTAGTGGAGGAGTGGGCCAGTAGCTGGTCAGCCAGACTAATGTATTGATCACTGTCTCCTTCCCACCTACCGCCTTACCTTCATGCCCAAAGTAGAGCACACCAACTCAATAATGGAGCTGAGCTGGTTGCTATGGAAATACATGGCAACCAGTAATAGCATCTCTCCAAAAGAAGCAGATACGCCTGCAGCACTAGAAGGAGGAGGACACACATATGAATGCAAGGCAAGTGAGAAAAGACACATGGACTTGTCCTTAATCCAGCATTTTACAGGACAGATATTTTAATAAACTCATTAAGCTAGTTGCATCAACCCACACACATCCATGCTCTCACACATACCTTCTTCATCAATATGTGTCCCTTTAGTCACCCCTAAAGTTACTTTGAGACTGATGATTTACACTTTATCAACTACAGTCAAACAAACACACAATCATATGCAGTGCTGCATTTTGTTGTTAAGACAGGGCATACAAACTTAATTTTAACATTAAAACTAAATAACCAAACCTACTGAGTTTACTACTTTAGACTGCAACAAAGAACAGTTACTCCAAAGCAAAAACACACATTTGAGTATGAATTCAGACATTCAATTATCAAATTTAATTATTTAATGTAATTTTCTTCAACTGCATTTTCACTATTCTATATAAATGTTTCTACCCTTCTGCCTCATTAATTACAAAGTTCCGATAAGTGTTACTAAGGGATAATAAGAGATGTGAGCATTGATGTTCTTTTACATTACTAGTTTAAAGTGTTACTCAGTGGTGTTTAACGATTAAAACAGATTCTCAAGTTAAAACTGTAATTACTTGCAGTAACTTTAAGACAGTTACTGCTTTTGTGACCACTACATATAGTCATATGGTTCAGTCAAGACTATGTCAAAAGAAGTGGGGGAAACATACACATATTTATATTGTGGTAATTATCACATCATTATTTAAATATTTTTAATCATAAAGAGTAGTAGTTAAAAGTATTTTAAATCACATAGTCAAAAGTTCAGCTTGTGTCAATCAAGCAACATTGGATGAACTTAACAGCAAAAAATACAACCTTTTTTGTAATTTACAATTTTACTCACTTATCATGTGGACATGCAATTTAAGTACCAAAAGTTTATCCAAAGAACAAAACCTGTTAAATAATGCCTCACTATCAAAGAGATTCTCCTTACCTTTCAAAGTATTCCTCCTCTTTGATCATCCAGCTGAGCCACATAACCATCAGCTGTTCCTGTTCTGGAGTGCTGGATACAGACACACACACAGAGGATAATGCTTACACTCAGTATGACAAAGGACAATATTAAATGCCAAGAGATGCAAAGCAGACTTCTGGCAGGCAGCATGCACTGGCAGAAAATCAACGCTCAAGACCCCTATTAGTTGAACAGGGTTTGTGATCCCAAAGTATTTGTGCTTAGTGAATAAAACAAAAACTTCTAAAAGTAGGAGGTAATAAGACAAGCTTTCTGTACCTAACCAATGTAGGGAAGGCAAGCAGCTTGCAGAAGGACAGTGAAACAAAGCGAACACCAGCAGGAGTGGCAGGGGGCCTGCTGGTCATCAACTGCAAGAGCTGCTCTGCCTCTTCATCTGTAGGCCTGTAGAAGGTGGAGAAGGATGTCATTTTGCTTTATTGCATTAGCTTTTAAAATTTACAATATTTCAAACAAATTCACACACAGTATATATTTTAAAAATGTTCCACAGTGTCAAACACATTCTGAAATAATAAAAACAGGCCAAACACTCCACTAACTTAAATAAGAACAACCACATAAACATCAGAATCAAGATCACTCAAGTATCAAATTAGGGAGGTTGCTGCCTCTTTGACTTACCTGAGGCCTGCGATGCCCATGAGGGCACAGTACAGTCTAAGCAGAGCACTGGCCTTCACTACATACTCCTCTCTGAGGCCAGAGTACCCTGAGCCTCCCCCCTCTTCCATATCACCGTCATTGGGCACGTGGGTGCTGCGTGAGCGCGGCAAAATGGCAACCAGCTCCAGCAGCAGCTGTCTGCGCATCTGCCACAGCACCGAGCTGCTTTCTCTCTTACGCTAGCAATACAAAGACAGAGCAAGGCAAAGGCATGAGTCTACTGTTGCACTTCCATCAAAGTGTCTACATAAGGGTTCCAACTTGTGAATGTTTGGCATATCAGGATTAGGGATCAACCGATATGGATTTTTTAGGGCCGATGCCGTTTTTTTTTCATCAGCCTTAGCCGATGACCGATACGAACTGCCGATTTTCTTGAGCCGATATTTGCAGCCGATACTACTTTTGCTCCCTCAATTTACAACATAAAAATTACACAATGATGATAACAAATGTTACGAGTCTCAATTTAAAAAAAAAAAAGGAACATTTATTGAAATTAAAAAAGGTGAGGTAGAACAAGAACAAGTAAACAATATTTAACAAATATCAAAAACAGGTGAGGTAGAACAAGTAAACAATATTTAACAAATTTAATAACAGGTGAGGTAGAACAGTGCTCTGAGAAATGCTGCCACACTGGATTGGTTTTCTGCTCTGCCATTTCTTGCAGCATCTCCAGCAACACGAAGCTGCCTGTCTTTAAATAATGCCGGATCGGCGAACGCAGCAGCCCGCATCGGCCGATGTCGATACACGTAAAAAACGCAAAAATCGGCCGATAATATCAGCCGGCCGATGTATCGGTCTATCACTAATCAGGATGATAAATGAAAAACAATAAACAATTAATTAATTTTAAAAAATGTCAACAATGCACTCACTACTTCAAATAACTGAAGGCTAAGACATTAAAATTAAGTTTGGATTTGGGTTGGGTACGGTTAGATAGTAAACATGTTGACATCTTATTATGAATATCTAATCAAAGACAATAATTAATGTAAGCATTACCTAGTTTAACTTAACCTAGTGCCATTGCATCCAGTAGACCAACATGGTGAAATTCTCGCATTGTGTGCCATGAGTACACCATAACTATAACACATCTGGTCTTGTCACCTCACACAGTTAAATTTTGCCACTGTGTAGCAAATTAAATAGCATTAAATTAAATCCAGAATAAGGCCCCTCACCTGCTGTCCATTGCGAATGAACATGCTGAACCAGGTGCGGACTTTGCTATTGGTACCCAGCAGTAGCCCACTGACGTAAGAGACGAGGGGACTGACTGCCTCATCTGCGGTATCTGGTTTATAGTCCAGAGTCAGAGCCACACCCAGACCAGGCAGGTGGCACTCCTCCACCTGGGAATACACAAATTAAACACATTCAATTATATTATATTATATTATAAATTATTCCGATTATTTTTTTGTTGATCAACTCATCATTTCAGCTCTACTTTATGTCATGTGTGCCTGCATGTTATATGCTCTTTTGACTGATCTCAGGACAGTTTTGGTATGAGTACGAGTCCTGCTGATGCATCCTTCAGCAAGGTTATGAATTTCTACTATCTCCCAGGGACTCGGTCGATAACTGACCTTGTGCTGTAACCTTCTTGAGAGCAGGGGAGAAGCAAGAAGACAAATTTCTCCCTTCAGGGATAGTATCACCAAGTGTATCATAACATAAATCAGTAAAGACAGAGATCTTCTGGATTTTTACCCTTTATGAAGTGTTTGTGTGAAATAACTAGAGAATAAAATGTTACCAAAAAAAATATAGCCTATCACTAGCCTATTTAATCAGGAATTAAGAAAAAATGGCTGTGAACTCGTGGTAAGGATCATTTTCATTATCATTTAACCTAAAGATTCAATCTTTAATTTCTGGAATAATAAATTGTGACAAATGCCCTTCTTAATTTCCTTAAGTCCAATGGGAAATCTTAAATTGTACTAATAATAGTTCAAAAGGAAATTTATTCAATGAACTATCACAAAGGACAAAGAATGAAAATAGCAAATCCTCACAATTTAGAAGCAGAACCAGAGAATATTTTGCATTTTTTCCATTGTCATTTGACAGATTGTTATTATAAAAACATGGCTCATAGTTGTTTCCAAACTGTTAGGTTTGGCACTTAAAAATTCAAGACTTTAGCCATTTTAAAACATGCAACCACGTTTCAACATTGGCAGTTATTGGCTAAGAAACATCCTGTACCAATCATTTTGACATGAAAGCATGTCACACAAACTGATGAGATAAACAAGTATTAAAATTAGTTTACACATCCATAATTAATGTGCAAAAAACAGAATAATTCAGCCTAAATGCATCTTCAGCAGAATATAGCAGCTGTGATGGATTCTCATACTTGAAAAAGATAAACTTTGGGATTCTGCTGTTTGTTTGGAGTCCTGTGATTATATTAATAGTGACTTACCACCATAGCTCTGATGTTGAGGGCCTGTGAGGGGTTCATCTGACATAGCTGCCTGAGGGCTTCAGTCCTGCGTCGACCACCCACACTCTCCTCATCCTGACGCTCTCCATTCTTGATCAGACCTCTACAAACTGCAAGGAATGCAAGCATATGTAAGCAAACAAGCTGTATAAAACAACATATTCAAATTTCAAATATTATAATTCAAATGCAACAAATCTCCAGTGGAGTTAGGTCTGGTCACCAGCTTCTGTTTAACATGACAGACCTTGATGCTTCTAGAAAGGGTAATTTCCCACACATCACCCTTTGTTTAATTAATTTCACTTTCAATTCAATGAAACAATGAATTTTCCTGTAACAGAGCCATATTGACTCCTTGATGTTGACTGCTATGTAACACACACTAAAGTTACTGACTTAGCCCTGACCCTCTGTGTGAAAAGGAGGCACTGGAGACAGCAGGGATTTTCTTATAATGCACCTCTCAAAGCACACACAGCACACTCTGTGAGCCAGAGCGAGACAATAATGTTCATCAATCAAAGACAAATACTCCCTTGGGCCAGTGGCATGGCTAGAATTAGAGAAAACACCTGAACTCAGAAAGAAAACGTGACGGCAACTTAATAGCAAACTGCCTTCAAATACAATGCTGTTGTCACAAAAAGCTTTTAAGGTAATGTTAAATACACCCTCTTTCTGCCACAGCAGGTGCACTCACTAACCATACAAGGCTACTATTGGCAATTAACCAGCCACTGTGTGTCATATTTTCAGCTGACACCATGTGTAGTGTAATGCAATAAATTACCTTCACTGAAGCTGTCAGGGACATTGGCAACCAACAGACACAAAAACCAGTCTCCATTGCGAACATGAAGCAAAGCCTCTGCCACATCTATGATGGGCAGCAGGGAAGGCAACTCTGTGAAAAAGAACACATAAACTCACATTGTAGACGACAGTTGTTAACTGCAGTGGATAATAGCACTAGAGTGGATTATTCTCAAACTGGCTGTGCAGAGATATTAGGAAGTTTTTCCTTATATACTGTACAGCTAATATGTGCTCATATAATTTTGCTCTCGTTATCATCAAGCTGTCAATTTTGTTGCAATTTAACCAATGGGGTCCTGGAATTGCTTATTTTAGATTACCGATTTCATAGAGTGCTGTACTGACTATATATTTGGAATTTTGCCAACATGTTTCTTTTTAGATATTTCGAATTAATTAATCAATCAATCCATCCATCAATCAATCAACCAACCAATTTATCTATTTATTAATATAGATGGAAATTATAGCATTCTTTTTAAAATCATTTTCATGTTTGTCAAATAGTTCTTTACTTTTTATTTCCTCACAGAGCAGGTGTCTATGAATCAAATGTGCTTTTGTTCAAAAGCTTTTGCTGCAGTTTAGTGTATATATTCCTTATCGAAAAACACATGATGCACTTTCTCAGACTGCATTCCTGTAATGAGAAAAAAAAATGTATTCCATAATATATCAGTATTATATCATTATCATGATAGGGGACTATATATCATCTTAGATTTTGGATATCTTTATATCATGAACTGGCATATGTGTCGTCTTTTCCTGATTTTAAAGGCTGCATTACAGTAAAGTGATGTAACTCACTAAACTTACCAGAATTTTCTACTTGTTCTAATGTTTTTTCAATATATCAACATTACTGATGATTATTTATATTTCATTGTGTTAATCATTTGTTACAGTTTTGTCAAGTACAAATAGCTATCCCTATAATAGTCTTTGCAATGTTAAGATTGAAGTATATGGTCAAAAATATTGTGTCCCAACATCTATGAAGTGCTTTTGGCATGATTTCAAAATACTAAAATACATATTGTGTATTGTGATGTGGCCTAAAAATACTGCAATATTTTTTAAAGCCATATCACCTAGCCCTATCCTGATCACACAATTTTCATTCTTTCAAAGGGCACACTTGTGTACAGAAGCCTTTGTATTCAACACCAACCCACTTCCACCGCTCCTCTAGGCAAACTATTAAGAACATGAAAGGAGTTGGGTACCTGCTTGTAAAATGCAGAGGACATCAGCCACCTCTTCCAAGTAAACAGGGCTTTCAAAGAGTTCAGAGGACTTTAAGAAGAATTCTCCATTTGAGTCTACCACCTGAGAGACATCAAGAGAAACAGACTGTACAGATCAATAATTCAAGGCACACTATTATGTGAGGAAGAAAGTACTGAAGGATGTTGCAATTCAGAGAAATATGTCATTTGTCAGTCAATGTGAGAGAAACTTTTGGGAATCCTTTCTGATGCCAAGTTAACTTTTGCCAAAAAAGTAAAGCTACTGTGCAATCTTGTTTCGTACCCCAGAGAACCATTTACACAAGAAATGTGTTTTTATTCTTACAATACTTTAATACTACTAAAAAAGTTGCTCATGCTTTAATTGATTTTTTTTTTAATCTTTCAACTCTTTCTCTCTATATTCAAGCACAAAAGATGTATCTTCTACATCTCTCTATTATACAAAAGACAGCTGCCAACAAGTCAACTAAAATCAGCTGGATTTCTGCAGGATTTAATCCTTATCAGTCATCTGGGTGGGTTTGAATGTCACACTATCCACCATCTATAAAATCGATTATTAACAACCTTTATACATTGAAACTATGCATTTTATTCAACTTGCATATACTGTCTTTTCATGTCATGGTGGCATTTTGTTGTTATTCGAATAATACTTGCAAGTACCATTTGAGCCAAGTTAATTCACGTTGTCAGGATCCTTTGATTTACTGAATTATGTGGGTACCTTATTCATGATGGCCAACAGTTCACTGAGAGTCAGTCGGAGCCTCCTGAGGGGATCACTGTGTTCAAACTCCAGGGTCAGGCCATGCTGCAGCTGCGACACCAGGATGCTTTCTCCGTTAGAGCCACCTGCCTTATGCCTGACAGAAGAGATGGCACATTGTGTATTCTGCAAAGTGAACTTGGTTACCACGCTGTGACTATATCACCATGTGTAAGTCATCTATACCTAAGTTGCTGCTCCTTCCGTGCATCCTGCTCCAAGGCATGAAAGTCCACAGACAGGAGAGCTACAATGGAGTTGACAGCCTCTACACCAGAGAGCAGGCGGAGGATAAGCTTCTTGTCCTGAGCCCAGGACTGGCTCTGATCAGCCGGAGCACACAGAGCCATCCTCACCAGGCAGGGCAGCAGCAGTCTCAACTCTGGGTCACTCAGGGCAGCCAGGCGCACCACATCCACCTTCTGCATGGCTTCAAAGGCATAGGGGCTGACAAACTGTAGCCCTGCACTGTCTGCCATCTCTCCGCTAACACACCTTGAGGGAACAGGCAAAACAGACCATGTAAAGTGCAGAATCTGAAGCCACATGAAGCGAATAAAGGGGACAAGCTTCTAGTCAATGCATCCGTTGTGACATGAGCATATGCACTGCTTTAAGGGTTCAGCAAACACTATAGGAAAAACTCAACAAAACTACTCAAAGCTACGTACAGCTGATGGAGTTAACGGTAGTCACAAGTAGCAGTAACGTTACATTCATTCATAGTTTCTCTAACGCGCTCACAAACACTGTATTTGCTAGTTAATTTGCCTCGAGTTTAGATTAATTAGCTTCTATAAAATTAAATAAATGCTGCTATTATCACTATGACGTTGCAAACAAAAACAAGATAAAAGCTGGCTATCGCGGAAAAACTAACGCTGCTCTTAGTGGTGCTAATGCTAGTTAGCTAGAAGCTGGAATTACACATCGTGCAAGTTGAGATGACAAGGAAAGTGCTTCCCCCAAATCAAACATCACTCCAAGTCATGACTGGCACTCCGAAATGTTTGACACGTGTGATTTTGAAGCACGACAAATATCGTATCATACAGCTAACACTACCGAGGCGTAGCTAATTGCTAACTAGCAGTGGCTAGTGGCTATTCACTGTCCCCATTGCTTTAAGATCGACTTTTAGCATGCTACTAGCCAGCTAGGCTAGGCTAGCTTGTCAGACAACAATACTCTCATGTGCTGTCTGGTCCGTTTCTGCTTCATAAACACTCAATGCAAGTACAATAACTAATGGAGAATCATCTTACCTCACTTATTAGGATGATAGTTAGTCGTTTAAAGGATAAATTTCACCACCGAGGCCCTCAGACCTCGGACTCGGCTGTGCACCGTCAGCTTCTAAGGTTATTGGGGAGTCCTAAGCCAATGACAGAAAAAGAAGCTTGTCCTAGCAGCTGCCGGTAGGTTTATGGAAATGTCTTGTATATTTTTAACGCCTTGTCTGTTGTGGTTTCCGCATATCCACTCTTAGCTTTGTCCACAGTGAGTACTACTATGTCAGTGTGACAGTGAGGGAAGTGGTGTAGTCAGCAGCCTGAAGCAGCGCTGACTGACGGACTGTAGCAGTGACAGTCTGGAGCCAGTACGATACTCCAGACCTGCCCTGACTGCAGGCAGCGGTGTGATCGTCTGGGGCTGGGCTGTTACGAACATGATATGAGTACGATTTAATTTGCAGAACAGAGCAGTTGCATCTGTATATTTTATTGTGAGTTACACAGCTTGATCGTAAAGGGCGATGACCCAATAGTGACACCATTGACCTACACGTGTTGATGGAGGTTCTCAGTCATCCAGGTCATGGTAACTAAGTGCTGTATCGTGGGTAACTTGACTTGTTTCAGTTCCTATAAAGACATTTCACATCTCACCTTCATGGAGTCTGAAAAAGGGCATGTTTACCTGATGAGTACACCTTGAATAAAATTATTTAAAAAAAAAAAAAAAAAAAAAAGATCACCAGTGTGCGAATAAACCTCCCATTCATGAATAATTTCTGCATTATGAATAATAAATGAAAATAAGGCAGTGTAGATACAGTACAGTATCCACTCATTAATCTCTTATGGCAGACAATCCCTTCGTTTATATCTGGACAGGCTGCAGAAATTAATATTTTGATGACATGACTATGGTTCATAGAATGAATTTCTAATCTTAAAAATATATCTAAATGCAACCATATTAAGATGTAATGTGACATGGCACACTTTGTTTTAAAAATAGGTGAGTGATCATAATTAAACAAATACCTTGACCGTCTTTCAACTATCATGTATTTAGAATTCCGTCTTCAATGCTGCAGACTTTTAGCTACCCTGTCACTGATATGTTGTCAGTGTGAATTCCACTATGCTGTCAAGGGCACAGTGACAGCAGTTGCTGAGGGATGGAGGCAAACAGAGCAGGACCTCTGTGTATTCAAAGGCTGCTGACAGCGAGGGGAAAAAATGCAGAAAAACTCTCAAAAGAAAGAATTGCCAGCTGCTACTACACGACCCCAGGGCAATTCAGGAATTTACAAGTGAGATATCTGACTAAAATTATTATTCAGGGTTATTCCAATGCCTTTCCCCACTTGTGAATAGAGCGTGCTAACAAGCTTGCAGACCTACTGTACAGCAGAAACAGATGGTGACTGCAAACAACCATGATTCCTCAAAAAGAAAACATGGCACTGGACTGAAAATTAAACTTGAGGGTTTTATTAAATATTGAATGTATTTATCTACACTCAAAAAGAAGACCAAATACATTTTAGTTGGCCAAAATTTTCCAAGCCAACAAATAGTGGCAAATATGCAAGGTAAAGAGCAATACCAATGGATTTTCAATAGTCAAAGTACAGTTTCCCTCTGAACAGGAGAAATCTAGACAGTAGATCTTCCTTTGTGCACATACACTGCATATCCAATGGGCAGCCATCCAAAGCTGGTTTAAGTTCATTTACACCACACATTTACTTTCACACCGAAGTAAAATGGGTTTGGTCTAAATGTATCTATAACCAATCAAAGGTGCCAAAAGAGCCACGCCTCAGCCAATCAGAGTGAGGAGAGGTACAGTGAACTAAAGGGGATGTGCTGAAAAGGACACTGCACGTCTGCCGTTAAGACAAATCTTCTCACCTTCTAGCTCTCGTTTTATTTCTCCCCTATAGAAAAAAAAAGGTCAAACCTGAGGTCAGCTACCTCCAAGAGATGCCAATAGTTCTCCTTCCACTCCACTATCGGTGTGCTTGTCCAATTGCACATCACCGTTTCCCCTCCCCAAAGCAATAAACACAAGCACAGGAAAATAAGTTGACGCACTTTATTCCTAAAACAGAAGCCACACCACCAACTGCTGGCATGGCATTCATATATAATTATTTATATATATTGCCGTTTGGTTTTTGTGTCTAAATGTGTGGTATAAAATACTATATACAACAATGTACCTCTTTATTTGAACACAGTGAAGTTCATTGCTGTACAAGTCCTCTGTAGCTACAGCTTTGCTGTAAGTCCTCCATGCTCAAAGGCATGGAACATAATTCTCCACTCTAATTCTTCTGTACATTGTGACAATACAAATATTCTGTCTCCATTACAAAAAATAATACTCTAAAAGCAACCTACTGGGACTTTATTTAATTTTTATGGGATTTTTTTTCCTGGTTGTTTTTTTTAATTAAGACGATTACATATATCTTAGACCAATTGCTTTAAAGCAGGAAGGTGATATAAACCTTCTCCATTTTTTATATATAAAAGAGGTTAAGAAATAAGACAAATTATACATTTAAAAACTTACAATAAATAAGATAGATGCAGGCATTTCATTTGGATACTATTTCATCCAAAGGAATAAAATGGAATTTCAGGTCTTAAAACCAAAGATCCATTCTTGAGTTTTTTCCTCAATCAAATATGTCCCTTTTCTTCCAATAACTTTACAGATAGACTCATCTCTCCAATACAGACTGGCCAGTGACTTTGCTGCCATGCTACATACCATGACAACCAATCTGTCATTCTCTCACGTTCATTCATTGCGATTCAACATCTTCTTTATTCCCTTGTCTCTATGTGCATGTCTCTGAATCACAGGGACAGGACTGTCTCAACCAGTAACCGCCACAGGGGGCACAGGACCGTCTCAGCTTAGAACAGCCGTCTTATCACATCTTGGTGCAGGATCCAGCTCCGTACTCTGGTCTGGTTCTCGCAGTTCTCTTCAGTCTTGATGAAACTCCCCATTGGAGTTGCCACTTTCCTCTTATGTGAAATGTTTCCCCGACACTCCCCTCTGTAATTGATGGTTACAACATGTTCATGATGAAGTTGTACATCTGGTTGAGCACCACAAAGTGAATGGGTAGACATGATCGTCGGTCCTGTGTAGCTGGGTCACATGTCAGCCAGGAGAGGGCGTTGTACTGCTCCAGCACAAATCTGTTCAAGCATACAAAAGAAATACAGGTACTCTTTAATATGGAGATACAGGTTGACATACTGGCTTCCAAAAACAAAACAAAAATTATCTTTGTTTTACAAAAATGTTCAGTCAGGGTCTATAGTCATACAAAGTGAAATAACTTCAATCTTAAAAACTACTTCGATAAACTTTTAATCTGCACATAACAAAAATCCCCTATAAACACACTCAGCAGGGTTTCAACAGTACTTCTAGTAGTGGCGGATGTGTTCTGGTGTTTCTTACCTGAGTACATCTGAGGTCTGATTGGAGTCGAGGGGGTGGGAGTGTTTGCTGTGCAGTAGTTCATCTGATTGCACTGAAGACACATGGAGGTGCAAAGAGGCCTGAAAGAGGGAGCACATGGCATTATAATGAAGTTAGGAACCTTTTATTACATCTCATCTAAATAATTATAGCTCTTTTCACAGAGCGGTCTCAGCAGCAGAGAGTCTGTAGCCAATTCCAGAAGTGAGGGATATGGTACTAAAACTATGTAGTTTTCTTGGATGTACCATTTTTTTGTTACACACAATGGTTCAGTCAAAACAACACCACTTACTTTGCAACAAAATACATTTGCATTTCATTAATGGCTTACATGTGAACTGCATTTTTAAAAGTTTTAGTTGGTTTTATGGGGAGTTGTGTGCTGGACTATTTCTTGGCCAAGAGCACTGGTAAGCTGGTTTCCAGGCAATCAGCAGATACTCTAGAAGGTCACTGCACCCAGCCAAGAAATGGTCCGTCATATAACCCCTCCTAAAACCACATATGTGGCGTTATTACGCTTCTGTTTTTAAACAAATTAAACAAACAAGATATAAAACGCTAAGTGATGAGCTTTTGGAGGTGCTGGTTCACAGGAAATGGGGGAAAGAGCAAGTCTGTCTCTGTCCAATCTGTCTTTTGTGCCAACCTAAGCTAGTCAGATGCTGGCTGAAACGTTACATTTAATGGACAGACATGAAGTGGTACCCATTTTTCCCCATAACTCTCTCAAGGAAGTATATTTTCAAAATGTCCAAAACAATTCCACTAAGTTGTCCTGTTCAACCATGAAAAGAACCTTTATTTTTCCACTGTACACTTGTGTAAAAGGGTAGCCCTTAAAAATTACTATTATTATTACATTTGAGAGCATTAAAGCCTGATACCTTGAGGAAGAGTGGACACTGGTTCTGAGCCTGCGGACAGGCTGACCAGAACCAGTCGGGTAGTGGGCCGGCTTTAGCCGTCGAGACAAAGTAGCCGAGGGCCAGAGGCTGCTGCAAGAGGTTAGGAACCTCTTCATGAGACTCCATCCGATCTGTACTCTGGCCCTGCAATAAAGGCAAAATCAAGGTTAGCTTTGTTTCCATACGTCATATCACATGTACAATCACACCATCTGATCCTGCTACATTCTCACTCATTTAACAAGAGGAATGGGAGACATGAGGTGTGAAATCAATCAAAGGCTAGTTTAATTATCATGACCTGTGTTCATGCACACGTTGTCTCACCTTGCTGCCATCCCCTCCGTGGTGGTAATGAGAGCCAGGGGAGTGTACTGGTGAAGTGGTGGGCGAGATGTTGATGATGTCTGGGTCCACCAACTCGTTTTCCTGGTCCAGCAGGTCAAAGATCCCGATAGCGTCTGACCCATCTGAGGAGAGCAGGAGAATAACGCAACAGGTCAGTTTCTTTGAACTGATTAGCTTCTGTGTCTCAGAAAAGCATCCAAAATCCTCCTCACAAACTTTCTTCTCCCTCTGATCTGTATGTTAATAGCCAAAATAAGCTGTGGTTTTTTGTAGGAATAACTTGCAAACTAAACATTTTAGAAAATATGATGTGGACCTTTTACCTATTGTGTGGTTAATTTAGCTTTTTACTGAGTACTGGATTATGTGACCGTGCTTCATGTTGTTGGCAACAAATACCTATGTACAAACAGAATAAGCTTCAGAGTGCTGTAGATGCACTAAGAATGTAAACACACACTAGTACAAAACAGACTCTAATAGACTGGAAAAGTAAACAGGAAGGATTTGGATAAAAACAGTACAGATTAAAGGGGAAGACAGTTATTTCCAATCACATCTGAGGCTCTGCTTTAAGTCTAGAAAACAGGCTGAGCAACACTGAATTAAAAACACAAGAGCATCACAGCGAATGACTGCAAGACAGATGAAGGGAGCACTACTGACCAGTGGTGGCGTTGAGAATGTCGATGTTGGGGTCGATGTTAGTGTAATTGGAGCTGGCCACTTGGACGAAAGCTGAGGTGGGGAAGACAAGGATGTGGGTGCAGGAGGTGTCCTGTGGGGTGCTCAGCTGGGACGTCTGCATGTTTAAGGTGGTGCTGCGGCCAAACACAGAGCCCGTCGACACCGAGTCTAATAGGATTCACAGAGGAAGGAGAGAGGGTCAATAAACAGTGAGGCTAAGAAGAACCAAACAAAATGTTGCTTTCTTTTTTTAGCGATGCAGCCATTGATATTTCCCTTTGCGGATTCCAATTTATAATTCTTTAAAAGTCTGGCCTGCTGATTCCAAATGTCTTTCTTTCTAAGAACTATAATTCTAAACATTTTTGTAACCTTTCTGTATGGAAACATATTGTATGTTCATAATAAAACTTTTAATTAACTCCAAAACTTCACCGGGTTACAAGACCTTTTCTCATTGTCATTCAAACACATCTCGTGCTAGAGGTTACTGGATTTTTTTTAGGATTAAGAAAATCCAACTTAAAAACAAGGTATATCCCACTATATCTAACATGATGTAAGTGTTGAGTAGCCTGTTAGTGAAATGGTCTAAGCGAATTTATGTTCCCCCTGAAAAGCATTTACGCACTACATACTGGTTTGTTTGGAAGTCTCATTGCGAAAGGTTAAAACAGAAGGAGTGTGCACATAATCTAATATATTCAACACTGACACTTGTCACCAGTCATCACCCATCATGCTGAGAACCAGCTGATTCTAGTCACTGGCAAAATGATCAGTGCATCTCTACTTTTTCCTTTAAACTCGTCTCTAAGGCAAATTCTGCATGTTTAGTCCAAGGGCATCATATTGCTCATAAAGGAATAAAATACAGTCTAACTTTGTAGCGTTCAAGTAACAACAAGATACAGATGAATACTGACAAACAAATAACTGAAATGTAACACTATCAGTTTATACAGGATCGATTGTAATAGCAACAACTGATGCAAGGTTCTACTGATGTCATGACATCTACTGAACTGTGTATCAGAAGCGAATGTGGAGCAAAAAGAGGCATGGAGGACCAAGGAGAGACATACATATTCTAATGCTTCCACAAGGACAAAGTGGAGACACTTAAGTGAGTTTATTAAGCGTAAAAAAAAGTCCTTTCAGTGATTAACTGACTGAACATCCTAATAAGAATGTTAATAATATAGTAACATCTTCAACTGAGCTTAAAGTAACAGCTTTTTGCATTTATAATTGTGATTCAACAACAGTGCTCCCAATGAATGAAATTGCTGTTCAAACATTAATGTATTAATATACAATATTGATTTCATAATCTAATCTCACAGCGGTGAGTATCCACACATCTTAATCAAATAAACTAAATATACAAGATCACACCTGTCAACAACATATTTAACATATTCAAATTCAGCTATGTAAACCTCAGTATATATATTAGTTATCTAAGGCTAACACTGCCTTGTTTATCTCCTTCAGCCTGAAGAGCTTTTAAGGAAGGAGATGTCCTCAGCCCAGCATCGCTCATCACAGTCCTGGTATGATCCACTGACAATCCCCCACTCGTTTCCCAAAATAAACCCATTGATCTGCCTCTCCATCACACCGCTTTGAGATCAATGGGCATCTGAGAGCTAGTGCTTTATGAGCGAAAGGTACATGATCTACCCTGCCATCAATCTGATCTGGACAAGGAGGGGACACGCATTGTGATATGCTGCCGCCATCCATCACGTCCTTTCAAAACAGACACACACACACACACAAACAGACACACACACACACACATTCAAACACACACACACACCTCGGCGCTGCCTTTCTCAGCACAACTCAAATGAGAAGTGTGCGTTAAAACAGATAGTAAGTGTATTTATAATCTTTGCCCTGTGCACATACTGTACCTGGCATGATGATAAAGGATCCCTGGGGCTCCATGGCAACCAAGCACACACTGAGGATGCTGGGCGTATCTGAGGCGGAGATGCCACACATTCTGCACATCTCCTTCAGACGCCGACTCAGTGACTGGAGGTTTCTCCTGCTCAGCAGAATACTCCAGTCTGAACATCAAGAGAGAAGAGCAAAAGGGATGAATGAAAAAGTCACACACTGCTATCAAACACACTTGAATGCTCCTTTTTTTGTCAGGAAAAAGCATTTAAGCACGCCAGTCCTCCTTACCTTTTAACTCTCCGTGTCCTATCCTGCCAAGCCGACCAATCACCACCCTCCAGGGGACCGATGTCATTTGTACCAGTCCCAAGCACCAATCCCAAAGTTTCTGCAGGCCGAGCCGCCGTACAGAGCCCTTTTTCCTCCGTGCCCTGCAGGACACACATTGAACACATGTCGGAAACACTTTTCAGCATATTCAGGACAAAGACTAAAAGTGTTGCTGAATAGGGTTCGACTGAATTTTTTTCAGGGATGATAGCAATTAGAAGTAATCAAGGAGACCAGAAACCGATAATTGAAACAGATTTACACTCACATTAAAATGAAAATTTTAGTGTCAAAATTCAGAATTTCCATTGATGGAATGTAACTAGGTATAATTTACTGTAGTTAAGTACAATATTGAGGTACTTGTACTTAACAAACCTAACATTTAAGTTACTAGTTACTTTGCAGATTCAGGTTACACATAGTTGATAGGCCATTACTCCTGATGTGTAACTAATCAAATAGTGTTGTGGGGGGCCATTGCGTGAGACCCGAGGGACTACAGACAGCGAGAGATGGCTCCATCAGAGCTTAAGTAGCGTATTTAACAGCTAGAATTACATAATTAATGCAGAGACATCAGGGCGTTGATATCGTGCAGACACATTGGTGACCGCTTCAGTGCACCTTTGTATTGCAGCCATGAACGAATGAATACGGGACATTCACAGAGAAAAAGTAATCAGTCCAAAAAGTGGAGGATAATAGCCAGTTCCAGTGCGAGTGTCATAGTGTTCAGAATGCAATGAACCAGATTGTTAAAATTAAATAAAAGCATAGTGTCACATTTAATACATTATTTCCCTGAGTTGTGTCACACCTGTTAAGTGGCATTTAGTGGTTCCTTGAGATTGTCAATCAAGACTCTGAAGCTGCTAGATTTTAATATTGTGCAGATGTTGGTAGTCCTACCTGTTGGGTACATCTATGTTGATGATGCAGGTCTCCAGCAGTTCCCCATACAGGTCAGTGCACGTAGCGAGGATCCAGCGCTGGTCGTGGGACAGACAGTATCCCACAAACAGCACGTTGTATTTCTGCGACGCCTCTCCGAATGTCTCCCCGAGCTCCGTCTGCTTGTCCTTTACCGGTGCTAGGATGAATGGAGGTGTATACAGACGCAAACACTCCAGCCTCTGCAGATCGGAAGGTGGAGAGAAAAAAAGGATTTAGGAGAAATGTTCAACCTTTCTATGCTGATGGATACACATTTGACATGCTCCACATGTGTAAATTTTGTATACGCATGATTGGCTGCTGGTATTTCGCAGCCACGTGGAATCCTTTCCTCAAATCCTAATTTCTGCTGAGTTCATATTCAGGGTATTCTTATAACGAAACGCTGTTCCTTGTGTCGCTCCAATTGCTCCATCCATATCCCAGTTCTACCAGCAAAGCAGCTCAAGTTTTGCCAGTGTGTTAAGGGGAAAAGGTAGCAATGGCTGCAAGGAAGTCAACTGAATTAGGTCCTGATCTAAAGCGCCCCTTTGTCTAAACCTGGAGTCAAGATCCCATTATGGAGGTCTCAAGGAGCTAGCCAAGCAGATAATGGAAAGAAAACTCTGAACCAGCAGAGGGTTACAAGTTCCTTTGGTCCTGTTCCAGCAGAAAAAAACTGCAAGGATGGTTAGGACTAAGAACTCTATATCTCACTGCCTTCTATCTTTTCAGTGGCAGACTGAACACAGACAAGGCAAAAGGCTAGGTCAAATCAGGTCAGGTTCACGTCTGGCGGGAGAGCTCAAGGCAACTATAATGCTACTGTACGGGCCACAGTGTCAGCCTCTGTCTGCTCGCCTATCGATCAGAGGACAACCCTAGCATGTTGATGCTAACACACACAGCTGACAGAGTGCTGCTACTGATCAGCTAAAGGGCTAAACTGCAACTGCGAAGCAGTGCAACACCTTTGCAGTGGGGTTATGTCAAAGGAACAACAGTGCAAACTGTGTTGCATACCTCTGGGCTCTTCAGTGCTGTGTCGATGGCCAAACCAGGGCCGAAGCCTGTCAGTGACTTGACATTGGTGGAGGTGGGCAGCGGCCGTCTGCACTGAGCAAAGACAGAGAAGGCTAGAGACTTGAGGTGCTGGGCGTAGATATGACGGTCTTCACCTCGCACTGGCTGAAGCAGGTACTGGCACGGGACAATCTGAGGAAAAAGACACCAGTTGTTAGACAAAGCAAACTTAACTGTACCACTCTCGCATAATGCTCTGACAAAAAAGTTGGGAAAAACTTTTCAATGATGACACTGGGTAAGAGCAGTATTGCTCTTGTACTGCCTTACATTGTTAAGGAGTTTCTTTTTTTCTGGTCACTCTTCAAGTGTGAATAATTTACTGCTACTGATGATGGATAAGACAGCTACGATGCAATTGGGTGCAATCTGTTAACCTTAAGGAGTAACTTACACACAAACATTGAATTTTCTCTTATGCAGCTACCTTCATGATAATGAAGATGGTCAGCGATTAAAATGTGGCTCTCCTGAGATCTCCACTTACCTGTACAGATATAGAATTGCGGATATGTGGGGGCAGTAACTGAAGCATCTCAAGGTAGCAGCGTAGCAAACCCAGCGTCCACACACTGGAGTGGGCCGGCACAGGCCCCGGGACACCATCGGCCTCCTCATAGCTAAAGGGGTCCACGATGTAAACAACGATGGCAGGTGGATACGTGATGGCATGGGACTCCCCGTCTGTGGGCACACCTACCTTCTCTCGTTCCAAAGTGCTGAAGTAGGCACAAGAAGTTCACACACGCAGTATTATACAACTATTTACGTTCTTGGGTCAGTTCTTTTTATTTTTTCCTAAGCTTCTGAATGACTGAGTCATATTTACACTGCGGAAAAATAAAGCCTAGCAATCTCATTGCTTAAATTAAATGACTTGGATATATATTAAGCCTTGCAGAAGATAAAATGTTGCTTATGGAGTTATTGTTTTATTGCCTTTGATAGAAGGAATGACCTATATGCCACAGAAGAACAAAGCTTGTTCTGATGCACAAAACTGATCAAAAACATTCTGCTTTTTTTGAAGATGATGGTGTGCATGCGTTGTGTGTCCTGAAGTACCTTTCGGGAGGCTCTGTGGGCCCCTGGGCCTGGCTGCTGGAGTTGTCCCCTGAGGTGCCAGTATTCTGGGTACCAGCCTGCTGTCCCAGCTGTCCACTCTGGGGGCCCCCTCCCTGGCCCTGGCTGCCGATGTTCCCAAAGGGAGGGAAAGAGGTGGGCTTGGCAGAAGGCATCCCGCTGCCAGGCTGGCCTGAGGATGTCACCAGGCTGTTGGATGACGCAGAGCCATTTGCGGACCCACTGTTGCTGCTGCCGTTGTTGGAAGCAGAGGAGCCTGCAGCGTTCACTGAGCCCTGCTGGCCCACTGAGCTGGAGGCAGAGCTAGAGAGTTGTGTGGATGACGACTGGCTAGACGAGGGCGGGGGAGTGGGCTGTGTGAGGAGGGAACTGTCCAATGGCTGTGATGCGAGGTACGGAGCTAAAGGCAGAAAGCATTGGACTTTCATTAATTACATCACACGAGAAAAATAAATAAAAGAAAAATAAAAAGACACTCAATTTTTTATTACATTTCAACTTCACTTCCTCCTACACTGATTTCAAGCTCTCTTTCAAGCAGCCAAGGCTGTCTAGCTAGCCTTTTTCATAACTAAATCAAGTGGTGTTGAAGGTGGAAACTTAGCAACAAAGAACTGACTGAGGCGAGCACTGAGCAAGAGAAAACACAGGCACCATGAAGAATAAAAAAAAATGCAGCCCACTATAAAAGACACATACCGAGGTTGTGGCGGCACACTTGTGCATAGAGTTTGAGCTTAGTGAAGGCGTCGCTGTTGCCGCTGGCAGCCTTGAGGAACCAGTCACTGACTGGCTGATCCACCAGGTTTTTTGCCCCATTTCCACCAACGAGGACTATGCCGTCGGGGTAGCCTTTAGAAATGGGCCGGTGCTGACCAAGTCGACACGACTATAGAGAAAGAGATACAAGCAGAGTGGCAAAAACCATGAATGTGTGAACTGGTACACTGATGTCATTTTAAGGATAGTTAACTAATGCAGGCTTGAGTGTAGTTGCAGTGCTTCTTTAATCATTGATCATGTCAACAGCTAAATATTTTTTACACCTGTCCAATAGAAAGTGATTATTCTACCAGGATTTAGTGTTAGTGATAATTATTGTATTTGCATAATTACCTGCCAAACCTGAGGTGAAGAGAAGAGAGTGTTACATTTGGATAGTGCTAATGCTCAAGTGTTTTATCAGATTCTCTACCTCGTAGACAGCTGTGAGGTCTCGGAAGAAGCTCTTGGCACCGCTGAGCAGGGCCTCGTTGTCAGGACAAACCACCAGGTACCCAATGTCCCGTTGGGAGCCGAAGGGATCCAGCAGCAGTTTCTCCCAGTAGGGCAGACCAAACGGAGACAGCACCACAAAGTCGTACTCATAACCCACCAGGAAGGTGGGAATGGGCAAGGGCTCCGGGGACTCGTCAGTGCCTGTGGGAGTGAAGTAGAAGGAGGAGGAGGAAGAGGGGTATACCAGGTGTGGAAGGAGACAAAAAGAAAGCAATACCAGTAAGTGAGTGTTGTTAACAGGTAAGGTGTCAGCCAGCCTCCCTCCTCCTTCTGCCCTCCAATGTAATCAGATTGTGAGGTCACCAAACTATCTGACAGCTCCTCCCAACAGAGCTGACATCTGGACCACAGCAGAGGGACCACACTGCTTATTGATCAGACATCAGCCAGAGTTTTTCTACCGCCAGACACACACATACCAAATGTCACACACACCAACAAGATGTTGAAATCATCCCTAAAGTCCTGGATTGGACCATCAATTTTGAGGTTTTTCAAGAATCACACTCAAACACCCATCATTTATACAGTATATATGATGATTTTAATACAGCTAAACTAGATGGTAGCAAAGCGTAAGTCACAACTGTGTATCAAGCGAATAACCTTCCCCAGATTGTCCCCAGCTTTACCGTAGGAGCCCCGTCCAGCCATCTTGTGGAACTGCTGCCAGGTGAGGGGACCCTGAACGCCCCACGACCTCACCGTCCTCTTCTTCTGGATTGCGTCCTGGAGTAAAGGCTGGAGGGATAACAGCACCCGCAGCACGTCCTGAGAGCACAGCGCACTCACGTCCACTGCTGGAGAGAGTCAAGGGGAGGGTACAGATTATTCACAACGTAAGAATCTCAACACTCACGAAGTGTATGATTATCTCTTCTAGTCCTACATTTAGTTATGGTTATTTGTAAATGTCTAGATGTAACTTTAGGACTTTTGGACAACAAGTTTGACTTAAAACTAATTCTGTTTTTTGATAAAGTGATGAGGAAAATATAAACTGGATATATTACTACAAAGTTTACAAAAATTAGTCAGGGGTCATTTGGATTATCCCATGTTAGAAGCAGCACTGTTAATTTACCATGTTCTCCACACTAAAAATGAAAGGAAAATCTTAACTGTGGTCTTCACTCGAAAGTTGACCAAAATTATGATTCAGTTTCATCTGTTTGAAGAATATTTTCGAAAAGGACAATACCTCAAAACAAAAACAATCTCAGGTAGAATATTGGCACCACAAAAACAAAATGTTTCAAAACAATCTCTGCAAACACTTTTCCACATTAACATTGATAAATACACTTCTTTTCTAG
This sequence comes from Diplodus puntazzo, assembly GCA_963678695.2. Taxonomy (NCBI): domain Eukaryota; kingdom Metazoa; phylum Chordata; class Actinopteri; order Spariformes; family Sparidae; genus Diplodus; species Diplodus puntazzo. Next base: position 14,492,416 of record OZ023167.1, on the reverse strand, counting down.
TTTGGCTCTGCTTTTGTAGTGAAGAAATATTTTTCATGAATGATTATTTGCAGACGGCCTCTTTCTAACACCTAACCCTAACTATTTTATGGTTGAATAAAAAGAGGCCAAAAACTACAGATGCCAAAAATTAAACAAAGAGTTTGGTGTCCACGCCTTAAAAACAATCTACAATTCCATATTTCTCACCGTTTTGTTTGGCCCAGTGGTGCAAGCAGGTGCTCTTGACCAGTGCCTCGTCCACCTTGCCACCCGACATGTTGTCCATGAACTGTCTGCCATGCTCCAGTGCCATGTAGCAGTCGCTGTGGTAGTCCTTCTCCTCCACTCTCACACAAGGTGGTACTGGAGCCCCGCTTGGCCCCCGTGTCACTATGTCATGCTCCAGGGTTGAAATGGGTGAAAAGGGGTTCGTACACTGGTCCTGCAGGAGGAGAATGAGCTCATCTGGTACGCGGTCGCCCCTTCCGACTCCTGATTTCTCAAGAGAGGAGAGCCGCAGCTCCTCAAAGCGCTTTTCTGCCTCTCGGCTGACGTCCGAGCCGCGGCCGATGATATCCAGCTCATCCTCCAGGAAGAGGCCCGAGCCATTGCCGTATCGCCGGTTGACCACGGCGCTGAAGCCACAGCTGCAGGTTTCCTGGGCCTCGGTGACCGGGTCGCTCAGGTACACGCCCACATCAGCTCCTTTTATGTTCATGTTACATACACAAATGCAGCAGCTGTCAAAGTTGCAGTCCTTGAAGAGGTTCATGACGGACTCCGAGAGGATGAGGGTGACGTAGAGGCTGTGGGCCTCGGGGATGGAGGGGACGGTGGCCGGCTCGACTGAGTTGAGCGGTCGGCACGTGGAGGGGGTGGATGCTGGAGAGTACAGGTCCGAGTTCTCGTATTTGAGTGAGCCCTGGACACTGGAGGGGCCTCGAGGTGTGCGTGGAGTGCGTGGCGTACGTGGGGTGGGTGCGGAGAAACGTGGGGTGGCGGGTGACGGCAGGATACCTGTGCCACTGTTACTTGGCGGGGCACTGTTGGACATGAAGGGTGTGTGGGTCTGAGGGGTGTAGGTCTGGCTGTAGTCCTGGTCCATGGTGCTGCCTACACTGGGGATGTTACTGAAGGCAGAAAGAGATAAAGACAAGAATTAGAAAAAGGAAAAAGTTAACTTTCCCCGTTGATTAAACTAATTTTCTCAATTAGCTTCTTGGTCTATAAATTGTCAGAAAATGGTGTAAAAATGCCGATTAGTATTTCCCAAAGCCCAAGATGACGTCATAAAATGGCTTGTTATATCCACAACACGATATAAAGATATTCACTTTACTGTCAGAGAAGCATAGAACCCCAAAAATATTCACATTAAAGAAGCTGGAAATGAGATAATTATAAACATGTTTCTTTTAAGAACATTAAGAAAAGAGTTGGCAATGAATCAAATAGTTGACATTTAATTGATACTTAATACACATGTCTGACAGTGGAAGCCAGGGGGATTCAGTGGTTGTTTGGAGTATTTCTGTGATGTCCAACAAAGCCACTTGGACAATGAAAAATTATTCCTATTAGACAATGAATACAAGTAACTATTTCAATGTCAGCTTCCAATGTCAACGTTGTTAAATTTACTACATTCTCCATAGTAAAAGAAAAAAAACTCAACTGTGGTCTTGGTTTACTGTAAATTTAAATGAGGCATGAAAAGAACGAAAACTCCTTGCACTAGTACACAGCACATCCTCGTGTTCTCTTTAAAAGCCAAAGCAGCAATGTTCGCCACATTGCTTCAAATAACAATATACTGTTATCCAACTGTCTCACTGCATTTGTGAAGAGAGTTCGCGCAATAAGGCAGTAGGGCACGACCACATTCACAACAAAAGGAATGCAGAGTGGGTTTAAACTGCACACATGTTTACACATGAGAGAACAAGAACACATGATGGAGAGAGAGAACGAGAAATGGGTAGCAAAGAGAGGTAGCAGGAGAGAGAAAGACATTCAATAAACATTTCAATGAGTGGCCCTCTGAGGTAAGGTTTATTTTTGGGCTGGCAAGCAACAGTGAGGAAAGCATGGGGGGGGGAACAGAGAGAGTATGAGAGAGAGAGTGTGTGAGTATGAGAGTGAGAGAGAGAGATGGAGGGAGGGTGAGCACATCATGTCCCGAGCTGTATGTGGGGAACAACTTCTGGCACGGACCCATTAGGAGGAAGTCCCTGCACAGCTCTCCCTCTCTCTGCTGCAGCCAGGGCACGTTCAAGATAGGATGCAGACAAAAAGGCAACGCAAACACAACATTTGTAGATCTATACCCATGACTTCTTGGACAGTGGCGAAGCTTAGTCAAATGCAGAAACTGCTCCCTCCCTTGAAAAGTCCACCTTAACCGGGCTTAACACTCCGATTACACACTTAATAAGAAAAAGAACATAATGAGCCCTACTCATATTAAAACTATTTTAAATGAGAGCACCTTTGTTGCTTGCTCTGCTCTACATTTCCCGTCATGCTCCAGTGTACTCTAATAAAATCTTAATAATCATTGGACAGAAGTATAGCCCCACAGTTGCAATTAGCTCTGCTGCAAAAAGATTTAATTCCTTCCTATGCAAAAGTCAGTCAATACTTCCATCCCTGAACCTGCGGGATAAACTGCAAGCTGACACTTCACTTCTCTGTTATTAAACCACACATCACTCCTTTCTTATGAGGCAAAACATTTTCCAATCACGACCATAGGAAATGCTTGGGCATTCGCTCCCGGCCAGTTTATTAGCCCACAGTGTTTGTGTTCTTCGTGTAAAATTGAATGATTTGCAGTGCAATAAAATTCAGCCAAACACACTAAGTGAGGCTGACATTGTTAAAAGCTGAAATAAGAAGTGCATCATGGTGAAAGTTTCTGCTCAGAGCAGCAAGATTAGATATAGATCAGTGAACCCTTCAAGTTTGGTGGGCCTGCCAGATTTCATGTACCCGGGTCAACGCAACACATGGGTATAATAAATTTAAGCCTACACAAATGTAATAAAGCTTGCCTGCTCTGATTACAAAACAAAAATCAGAGAGTCAATAGAACACAAGACAGTTTGTGTTAGGACGTCTCTGATAAGAGATCCCCGTGTGTGTGTGGAGAGTAGCAGAGGTGTGGCTGTGAGGACTTCAGAGGAACAGTGACAGATATGCTAAAGACTCCACGCTGCTATGAGCAGTGAGGTGGCAAGGAGTCGCTGTGGGGGCCCATCTCACAACTCCACTGATAATCCTCATCTTCAACCAAGAAGGCATTTTGCACTCATTTCCCTGCTCTGCCTGAGGCAGCCATGCATGAGAAATTGAGCAGCCTGCTATGGGGGCGTCCATGGGAGAGACCAGAGGATGTGCGGACAGAGAGGGAGCACAGTAGCAGTGTATGCTTCCTTGCACACAAAATGCAAACCAAGCAGCACAGCCTTGGCATTTCTTCAGCGGGTTTAGATTAGAATGCCTCAGTAACCATCGTGATAAATTATGAACGATCTTTGAAACGAGTTAGATAAAAATTATTCAGAAATAAGGCATGTAGAGTGTCAGCGAGGCCTGGCACTCACACCACTGCAATCACTTGATGCGATTCTGTTAAGCGGATGATTTTACAGATTGCGCTTTACTGCCTATCCGCAGTTATTTCACATTAAAGATCTCAGCAGCGTAATAACAGCAACCCCCACACACTAGCACTACAGCAGCATACCTGTCCTTGTTGAGAAAGGTCATGACAGGCACAGGGTTGAGCATCTCTCTACCCATGGTCCAGCTCGGTCGGTAGATGCAATCCTCTGGTATTTTGATAGGTGGGAGACACTGGCTGGGCAATGCCTTCAGAGGAGCAAACATGGTGCAGCCTACGAACGCCTGGCACAGCTCCGGCTTGTACACGAATGAATAGTCCTACAAGATGGACAGAAAATAAGGGAGAAAAAAAACAGTTAGGGCACAGGGAAACATGCCAAATTGCAACCTCAGAATGAAAAACAAAATATAGAGAAGATAAGTCAAGGCATTATTGGCTAACACTTTGCAACCTTACATTCCTTCAAACACAACATCTGTGGAAGCTTCAACTTAGTATCTCCAATAAGACTACTTATGCCTGACACAGAGTGCAAACTTAGCATTTCCAGGAGCTACAAAATGAATCATGGTGTGTACAATTAGGCCCTTACAAACAGTAGTTGAACAATAATGTTACAGAAATGCCAGAAACTACACTATTGTCATTTTAAAACATGTCTTTGGCACTGACTACTGATAATATAATTAATGCAAACACATTCTTTTGTTTCTTAAGACCCTAAGACACTGGGATTGTAATTTGAAACAAATGAGAAAACATATAATATATAATTATTTAAATAATTTTAAAAATCACAACAGTAAAACCATAAATTATTTTGCTCTGCAAAAAAGAAAACTGCATGTAAACAAAATGGGCAATACAAGACAGCAAAATATGCACAATAAATCTTTGACATAATAACCTTGACAGGCCGGCCAGTGATGACACTATCTGCTCATTAAGATATTTCAAAGTGCTGGCAATTTATTAAAAGTCAGTTGAAAAATATCAAATTAGCTATCTAAAAATATGTGTATTCTAGTTGAAACCTCAGAGGTAGAAATTCTCTATACCTCATATTATCCTCAGGACTGTATTCCTAATCTGAAGGGCAGCCTCTGACCAAGCGGCCTGCCAGTTGCCTCAAAACGAGCATGGCCGAGAACATATATCCACCAACCATCATTCACTTTGACTTATAACATCTACGAGTTCTGGCGGTAAATTCAACCCAATGGTTTGGTCAGTCAGTCATTGTTGCTGCAATAATCCATGACAGATTTACTGAGTCTCACCCCACCTTGATCTCAGATGGCTTGGGGCTGCAGAAGCTCTCCTCCACTTCAATCTTGAAGTGTCCTCCCAAAGACAAGGTGCCGTCCAGCGTGGTCATGCCAGGGTTGGCTTCCATACTGCCGTAGTCCTTGCTGCACATGTTCATAGGTGAGTAGCCCATGATGTGCTGCTCTAGGGAGGGAGGTGTGGGAAACATTTGGTGCAGGTCTGCTGAGCCTGGTGGAAGAGAGAAACAAGGGGACATCAGAATATGACTTAGATTGTAACGTGTTTGAGGAGGAACAAGTGCAATAGGGATGGCAATTCTACTCCAGTGTTTTTGCACTTATAAAGCTTTGCACTGCTAAATGTGCTGATAATGAGATCAAAATTAATTGTATTTGGTTTACAATGTTTTAATTGCCCACTACACAGCACTTTGAGACACAAACTATCTCTCTTAAGATAACAATTATGTAAACATGAGGACAACATCATATGGTAAAATGGGTAATTCTAAGCTGTTAGAACTCTGTGAGTGCTTCTGTCAAGATGCTTGCTGATGTATGTTTTCTTGCTCGGCAACCAAATATGACAAGCAGCTGTCTTTACAGGCAGCCAGCGTGTAAACACAAAACAGATGAATACTTATTAGATAAGCTTTAAGTCTAACAGGCATCTCGCCCACGGCTGATGAAATGTTTACATAGTTTGTCACAGTTCAATTGGCATGTTCGTTCAAATTTTTTTCTTTATTTATTAGCGAGAATATTTACGGCTGTTTATATAAAGTTGAGAGGTGGGTAAAAACAGAAGTTCCACGAGAGTGACTGGTTTCCTGGTGAAGATATCTATGTATATCTCTTTGCAAAGATAGGCAGAGACTATATGCAGGGAATATCCAAGGACTCACAACAGGTTTGTAGTTGAAAGTTCTTCAATGGGGCCTAAAATACACATTCCCAAGTATATGGGCAGATGCTGAGACTGTACCAGTGTACCATATTCACCACCACTAGGTGGCCAAGTCAAGGGTGAGCATCAAAGATGCTTGAGTAGTAAAAACCTTGATCTTAATTAAAGGATTTAAAGGTGAAATTGTGAGCAGGGGGAATTCTACATTTAAAACTGAATTGACTTCTGGCAAAATCTAAGAATCATTCTTAATTTTCAAGGGACTGGCACGGATGATGAATTGGATTCTAGATCAACACTTGAGGTAAATCCATCCTTGCAGTTTAAAGTGACACGGCATATCAGTGTTCAGGGAAGAGAGAGAGACATCAGTGTTGACATGTTGTTGACACTTACTAATGCAGGACACAGGGTCCAAAGTGGACTGCTTTGGTTCCTTGCCACCAAATTTCTCGTCCGTTCCGTTCACCGGTCGCCTGGAGCCAGGCTGTGGACAAAAAAAGAGAACTATTTTAGTACATGATCATTTTGGTAACTCAAAAAATCAGTCAATAATAATAATAATAATACCACTCTAAATGTATTCCTGTCATATTTCCCACACCCGAGGGCCTGCGAGTCAGTATCATACATGACATTTTCTTAAGAGTTACTGCAGTGGGTGGTGAGAACTGTCAGCTGATGATGAGCACAGTGAAGACACTGCACTGGCACAAAAATGCCAGTGGAACCACACACTCTCTCTCACACACACACTCTCTCTCACACACACACACACTCTCACTCTCTCTCACACACACACACACACTCTCACTCTCTCTCACACACACACACACACTCTCACTCTCTCTCACACACACACACTCTCACACACACTCTCACTCTCTCACACACTCTCACACACACTCTCACTCACACACACACACACACACACACACACACACACACAGACACACAGACACACACACACACACACACACACACACACACACACACCACCCCAGTCTGGGTGTAATTAGATATTCATTGCAGTGTGAGCCAAGGTCTCTACTAACCGCCAGATCATCCTCGTCCGAGTTGAAGAGGTTGTCCAGGTCGTTGATGGACACCACCAGGTCTGTCTCATGGATCAGGCTGGTGGAGGCCATGCGGTTGGAAGCAGCTGCCCGCTGAGCATCTGCACAAACAAATATACTTACTGTTAATACTAAAATATCTTTGGTTTTACTTCTTGTCCTCATGATGAGTTATGATTGTTTATGCAAACTGGCTACCTTGATTGGCTTCAATTTACTTTGAATTCAGCCAATACAGGAGAGAGATTTTCTTCCAAATTCAATCGCTGAAATGCTTTTGGCATGACAAATCGGATGCATGAGATTTAAATGAAAACTAACAGAGAGAATGTTCCTCATTATGTGAATGAGCGTAGTCTCTATTAACAAAACTTTGGAAAGACTGAACTTCAAGGAGCAGACAAGTTTTATTTGGTATGCTGAATGAACACCATCTAGGTTTCTTGAGGTTGGCAGTATGGCTATATGTGTTTATGTGACAGCAGCCAAGTCAGAAAAAAACAAGAGAGAAGATAATAGAAAAGCTCCTTACCATCTGAAGGACCTGCTCCTCCATCTTCACCCTGTGAGGAAAAAGAAAGACGGGATGGTTAGGAGGAGGGGGCGAATAAAGGCACATACCAATCACACCAGACAGATAGATCAAACAGAGAATATTGGATTTAAGGAAGCTCGGTATGTGAAGTCCAGACAGACAAATTGTTTATAAAAACATGACACCAGTCTTATGTCGATGAAGCTTTGTCTTGTATTTAATGAGGGCCTGCAGCTGAGCAGAGTCTGTTTCATTACTGTGTTAACGTGTGAGTGTTTGAAATCCTTTGAGTCCATAACTGTAATTAAGAACAATACAAAGAAATCTGACTGGACCACAGTAGGGATACATCACAATGCAGAATATGGAAATAAACAAAGAATAACAGGTGTCATCGAGCAGCCAGACTGACTTACTGAGGGGGGTCCCTTCTTGAATCGAGGCAAAAATGATAACAACAATAATAGTAATTAAAAAAAAGAGAGAAAATAGGAAGAACAGAGAAAATGGACTGCTTGCCTCTGCTGTGGCAAATGAGATTTCCAGAGTGGATCAGAGTAAAACCATGATCCAAGGAATGGCCTCTTAGGCTCCCACCCAGACATCAATATGTGGGAGGGCCAGCCTTCTGTCTGTGTGTATGAGTGTGTATGTGTGTGCTCTTATGGCAGGTTGTGTGTACACTATGTGCTGAGACAGTTCTAGCTGGGAAACAGGAATGTTATGTCCTAGCCATTGATTTCATTATGCCCCAGGGCTTTTCTCTGACTAAAGCAGGCTTTAATCTGTCTCCCTTTAAAGGACCATTCCACAGCAGAGCACTACATCTGCACCAAGGCCACAATCTATAGGTGCTAATGATGCCTTGACCCCTTATCAATAACCTGGCCTTGGGTGGGAATGTGTGCATGTCTAGAGTCTTTACATATTGCAAAAGCTTGTTTAGCTACAAGCGTGCCTGCTTCAAACTATCCCATCACCCTTTCTCCTCCATCTCATTTACCCTCGAGGCTCAGACATAGGCGCACCACTTCTCTGTAATGGTATGTTGATGAGATGATTGTGCTTTACAGCATGTGTCACACCGGTCAATAACTCTCCAGTTTGAAGATTTCACAGAGTGATCGCTGGAGATGCTCATATACAGTTCACAGTAGGTCGCTGCATTCTATAGTGAGCCAGCAGTAAGTGGTTAAATATTCTGAACTATGAATAAAGAAGGTGTTGCAACAGCTTATCCTGCTCCAAATCTATGAAGAGGAAATTCTCTTAGTGCTCCACATTTATATTCCTCAACAGCCAGGTAGAAAGTATCTTGCAGCTACAAAGACTGAAAAAAAAAAAAAAAAAACGCTCAAGGAAAACGGCCCTAACAAGGGGGAACACCCACACACACACCACACACACCATATGAAGCAGACAGTGGAAGGGCTCCATTGCACACACTGCTCTTCGGGGACTCTCCACTCCACTGAGAGCTGCCTTCACCCTTACATTCCAGCACAGACCGGGGGGGACGGAAGAGAGGGAAATATTTGAGTGCGCTTTTTAAGCTTAATGGTTCAGTGAGCCAGGTTTGATGCTGTGGTTAGACTCCTGGCTCAGTGAAGCCTGATGCAAACATGCAGCCAAGGAATGAACACACACACACACACACACACACACATCGAATCTCCCTTTCAATGCTGGGGGCGATCCACAGCTAACAGGTGGCCCTTGTCTGGAGCCGGAGCCAGCAAACCCAGAGGCAGAGGGAGAGGACTATGGTGGGAAGTGGAAGGAGGGAGAGGGCAGATCAAATAGGAAAAACATAACAACTTAAAGGAAATTAGACAGGCTAACTATTTGGTGTTCCTGTGGGCTCAACTAACAATGCTGGATCCAGGGATGGCTTCCTGTTCAGTTAGACTTGGGCAGCGACAGCGGATGTATGCAGAAAGTGGTCGCACCGTTATTTTTAGTGCAGTATTGCTGAGGATGCTGATGGCCTATTTTTCTACTTTGCCTGCTCACTGATCTTAAAGTCGGCCCCTCTTGTCCCCCTTTTACCTTAGGCGACTGCTGAGGAAGGCGTGGATGAAGTGGTAACTCTCCGTGCTGCCTTTTCGGAGGGCTTCACAACGCTAAGCATTTTTCAAACTGTCAAAGCCTTTTTTTGCATTAAATCCAATGGGGTGTGGCTGCACACAGGAATGAAAGCAACCAAATTGGAAAAAGCACTGCGTGTGGCTTATTTCTAGGCAGAATGGAGTTCAATGGGGACTGTATTTCAGGTCAAGTAGTCACAATAAAGAAATGTCAGGCTCGAGTTGAAGTTTGTGACAAGAACCACCCAAACCACCACCGGAGCTGTATCGATGTCTTGACAAGGTTTGAGGTTTTGAGGTTTGATTACTCTATGCTGAATCATGATGCTTCAAAATGTAGTATGTTGTGTTTCTGTATTAAAAAGTCTATAAATAACTAGACCTTTGTTATATATTTTAAAGAGCTGTACAGTATACTTATATACTCCTGAATGTTTAAAACCATGTTCCAATTCATAGAAGTCTGTCACTTGCCAGAAGTCAAAAACGACAATTTCCTCGCATGTGAACATTTCTACCCAAGTCACTTCGGTCAGATTTTCATCAGCAATGGTGGCTGTTCAACAATGAATACGACAACTCCCATGATCTCATGGTCCTTATGTCTTTTGTTTTGTTTTCGGAGACCCCTAGCAGCAGAGATGACAAACTGTGCGTTTAAATATCCTGCGAGATAAACTTTCCTTAATTATTAATTCCTAAAATGTAAGTTTAGTTTTCATTTCAACTGTAAAATTAAAGTTGAATTACACGTTTTCAAAGAACAGCATCAGAATGAATGAATTAATGTATGAGTGCAACAAAACCTGAGTTTGATATCCAATATCAGTAGGTTGAAATAAGATGCATATAGCAGAGTAAAGTGGAACATATGTCGTAGGAGATGCAGTTATATGTTTCAGGGATGCACAAAGGTAAAGGTTGCCAATACAGAAATGCAATGCTCTTTGTCAGTATGGAAACAAGTTGCAAAACATTTTTCACAGCAAACACGTTTTCAATTAATTTGTAGCCCATTTAGTTGAGATTCCAGATGTAAGACAAAATATATAGTCGACCATGGTCTTGCAATTTGCCTGGCCTCTCTTTGACGCTCTTAACCAGAGCAATTAAAAAGCAAAAGGGAACACTTTAACAGGAAGCTACAATAAGTTATTAAATCCTGTAAGGGTCCAGTTCAGAAACATTTCTCACTCCTCCGCTCGACCAGCCTTACCTTATGTTTCTTGCCTGGCTCACGCTCCCCGCCTGATTTATCCTTCTTGTTCGAGAATGTGAACTTGACATCTCCTTCCTCGAAGGCATAGGGATCCACCTCCGGCTCGTGATCTCCGTCGGTTATGGTAGCAGATAGGTACTGGTTCCTCCTGGCTCTATACATCTGAACGCGTTCTTCAGACACCTTCAGTGGACATTTGGATGTGGACATCACCCTGGGAAGATGGAAAATCAGTTTGAAGTGTTAGCACTGGATTAGCTTTAGATGACCATCAGAGAGAGTTGGAGTTTATGAGATATCACTCAGTCAATCCATTCCAAGAGCTATACTTCGATTACTGACCAGTGGAAAAGAGCAGTCAGATTACATTCAATATTATAGAAGTTTCAAAGAAGAGTTATAGAAGAGTTCCTGTTTCAAGTTTTGGCAACAGGAATATTTCCTCAACTACTCTGTTTTGGCCTGATGCTGCCTGATATCATATGTCATATTTGCTACCATGTTTATCTGCAGAAACAGAAATGGCAGCGATTGCAAACAGTTCTGACAGCTGTCGTGCAGCAGAGCTGGATGCATCATGTTTGTTGTCAGACAATTACATTTCGAGCAGATTTATAGAAACGTGGTGACTGCCACGCTGACTGCTCCTAACACTTACAGACAGACACATTTATCACTTGTTACTGTGACAGGGCTCATCCGATTTCTTATGTGGCTCTGACTGTGGCCTACTTGTTCCTTATATGCAACAGGACAGGGAGGGAGGGGAAAGCAGAAACTACTGGGAGCTTAAAAGGAGAGGAGGGACTGACCCAACTTAGGTGTTATCCCTCCCCTGCGCTGCCTCCTATATTTTTCTGTACTTCTGTCCTCTCGTGATGCCTGTCCAGCTCTGATGTGAGGTGATGGTGTGCAGTGGCCTGGGCCAGAGATTAGCCGCCATTCAGAGCAATGGCTGCAGGATTACAGCTCTCTAGAATAGCCCATCCAAGCGGCTGGCCCCCTTGGGATTGCATAACCCCGTCGAAAATTCCCATTATGGCCACCCTACGGCCTGCTGGTCACTCTGTCTGCCTGCCTTCACACCGGACAAGCCCCCACCCCCTGCTCTAACCATCTGTGAACGTCTTCCTTGCTAGCAGCTCCTACTTGGTGCAAGACTGTCTCCAGTGCCTGCCAAACTGACAGTATTTCTCTCAGCTTCAACTGTATTACAATAGGAGAGAGTTTTATCTTTATCCAACCCTACCATTACTCTACCACTTTCATAGCCCCAGTGTGTGTGTGTGTGTAGAACCAATGAGTAGTGCTGGCCCTGCACATTGGTGATGTATGATGTCAAAAGGGCACATAGCAAGAGATTAACATGCTGTGTGTGGCTAAGCGCTATGCCCAACATTCAGAAACTGCAGGATGAGAAAGGGGGAGAAGATGGGTTGTGCATCATTACTCTTTCAAAACAATTTTCTCTGGTCTATTGAAAGTGCTCCAAAGCGGCCTGGGGCCACTTTTCAGAGGAAAAGGTGGGAGGGTCTGGATGCCTAACTGCTTAGTCAGTCTATGAATGACTTAAGTCTTTATCTCCATATATGTGTGAAAAAAAAGACAGAGAGAGCAGTGATTGTTAATTGGCATGTGTCACTCACTCTGTGATCGACACCAGGTTGTCTTGCGATGCCAAGGCGTCGTCCCTCAACTTGTCCCCCGGCAGTAGTGGCGTGGGCAGCTCGGCTTCTTTCCTACGGGGTAGGTTGAATAACCTCCATGGTGCATGGGAGCTGTCCTCCTCCAAGTTGACCGCTGCGCCAACATACACTGTGGGCTCAGGGGGCTCAGAGTAGGTCGAACCTCCGGGGTGGGAGTGGGAGTGGGAGTGATGGGAGTGGAAGTGCTGATTCAGACCCTCTGGCCCTCCGGGCTCTTCGCCGCCACCCTTCACCCCGACCAAGCAGGGCTCCGGGGGTGGCTGGTAAAAGTGTTGGCTGTTGGGGGTTGAAGGGTTCTTCATGCCCTCCCCTGACTCTTCGCTACGCTCGCAGGGGTGGGGGCTAAGTGGAGGGGGTTGGGGCGAGTTGGCCTGTTCTGACGGCCCAGTGCTGATCACCCCACTATGGAGCTGGGGGGCTTTTTGGAGGGCGGACACATCCGCAGAGCGTATACTGGTGAATCTTCCTCCATCCTGACCCCTCATGGCTAACCTCTGGCCGGCTGTCGCCTCTGTGTCTATTGAAGCATCGTCGCTGGTCAAACTGCGGTGATGAAAGGGTGTTTGGGGTCTTTTCTGCTGCTTGTCACCTTTTTCCGGCTTCTCTCCCCCAGCTTTGTGCTTAGTAGGGGGCTGGGAGGGCTGGCCAGCTGACTGGGCTTGGCCTGGGGTGCTACCCATTCGCTGCTTTACTGACTTGTATCTGCAAGACAAACAGGTACATGTGTTACTACTGGTGACATAAACAAAACAGCAGTAGAGACAAAAATAATCTATCTCACCATGGAAATGCACAATTAAAAAGAAAAGAAAAATATCGAAAAATCCTGTGCAGTTTGTGTAAAAAATAAACAAAAAATCGCTCCATAAATCCTTCCATCTGCTTCTTCTAGAAAGCATCAATTACCTCAATTACTCTCACCTGCAACATAGCAGCCTCACTAATTAAACTCAAATCAATTAGCAGGCCGACAATTAAGTTGCATGAGTGTAAGGCTGCAAGATCTAATCCACAAACGTTGCACATTCATAATTCTATTTACTCTTCATACTCATACATGACATGAACAAAGTGCATCTCCTGAAAGCCTATACACCACTTTCCAAAACACCTAAAAAGAAAAATCACAGCAAATAAACCAATTGCCGTCAGTTGAAAAGAAACAATATCTCACTCCTATATAACTCGAATGGCCATTCAGCTAGTCCACATGAGGCCGATCAGATGATACATTACATTACACACCCTGCTAATGCTTCACCGCGATCACCAGGTTGGTTGCCTAGTCGATCACCGAACCTGCCCATAGCCAATCCAGCCACTTCGCTCACCTTCCCCTACCACTACCACTTTCTGTCTCTTGGGTCAGCATCTGTGTTTCTTTAGCCTCTCAGCTTAGTACTGTGGATTTACATTAGAATGTTGATGAGAAAGCTGTGTCTCTTTAATGGCAAGGGTACTTGTTTGCCCTGACAATTCGATGTCAAGATAAGCAGACACATGGAAGGCTTCCATCTAGGAAACAGAGTTAATGACCATTAAAATTGGCAATGCACATAGCTTCCCATTTCTGTGTCGCCAAAGTGTTGGGTGACTTCCAACAAATTAACATGCTCCAGCTGACTGGCCCAATCCACTCTGCTGTCGTCTGCGGTCCAAGCCGACTGTCCTTTCCCAAGTGCAAAGGATTCCCCAATGGAGGACTGCCCAAACTTGTCAGGTATCCCACCAATCAAAATTCAGTTTAGATTGTACTTTATAATTAACCATGATTAAAAATTGTCTTTCAATCTGTTAGATTGCTTCAGATTCGCCATGTGGAGGCCAGTCAAGCATCCAGCTCACTGACTGCTCACTGCTGCTTGTGTTTACATGTACCCTTGTGAGTAAAACAGCTGGTTTCAACTGTGGTTGGCCGAGATAAATGAGAAGCTGACGACTGAAGGATGTAAGGGACAGCTGATTTGCTGTTTAATTCAAGAATGACACACTGAAGACAGCGATTAAATTTAAATGTACTGAACGAGGAAATAAACATAGGACTGAAAGCAAGCTCTCCATGAGGCAGTATTCAACTGTAGCCTTTCCCTGCCAATGTCCACCCAATATACATCAACTGTTACTGTGCCCATATGCCCTAGTAGATAACAACAACGGTGATATTTAAACAGATATGTCTGATCTCATTCGACATGTTTTGAGCTCATTTGTCAACATTACTGTAGGAGCATGCAACACACGCTCTTATTCTTATTACCAGGGTATCCCTTAAATGTTCTATTGGAGGTCAAACTATTCTCTCTCCTTCAAATGATTCCCATCAATGTGGGAATAAAAAATGTCTGTCTTACAAAAACACAGCCCAGCAGAGGTTTCAGCCCCAGCACGGCTGTCATTTACACAAAATAGTGATAAATTGAAAAATATGAAGAATATGCTTGTCAAAGTCTAGACATGGATATAACTAGCAGATATTTTGCTGACTGCGGCTCTCTGTGGCACTGTTCAAAGCTCTGCAGACTTTATGTAACCTCTTTGAAAGGCTTTTGACCACACATACATACATGAGCAATACCTGCACATACTATACTTCCACATGGGAAATCACTGACCTGGAACAGCTGCAGTATGACCTCTGTGAATGCTCCACAAAATCCCAGGCCCCGACTTTCTCTGTCGACTCCTCCTCACAGGTACCGTTAGTTGCGGCTGAGAACTTCCGCCTGGAGAGAGGAAAAAAACATTTCAGACACAATTGTACGCACTAATTTTGACTTTTTCATGTAGCAGAGATAAGCCCAACCTCTTATTTTTTCCTATCATTTTTTGAAACACAAATCCTAAAAAGTTCACAGCCTTTTCTCATGTCCCCTCAGTGTACAATGGCGAATGGTAAAAGCTTTTTGCTGAGGCTGTATTCATTGCCCTGCTTGGAGCAACAATATTTTGGCTGACAAGCCAACAGCTAACTCCAGCCGACACTCTGTGCTTGGTCAAGGGGCTACAGATCCCGGGTTGCTCCCAATGTGTCAGTTTCACTGATGGTGAATAAAACAAAAGACCATGGGCCAAAACCGCAAGCTGACCCGTACTTTAATTAGAAGCAATCATTATTTCCAGACAGGTTTATCTGGGATTTTCTTTGTACGGTTTACGTATAAATAATAAAGTATTATGTGAGACTGGTTGACAACAATGCAGTGTATATATGACAGATGCGCAATCAGAAGGTGCAGGAAGTACCACCAAGAGGCAAGAGTGTCAGTGAGAAAGAAAAAAAGAAAAACTGCCATCACACTTCATTCAGAGTTTACTCAAAAAATTAACCAAGCGTGGCATCTGAGCCTGTGTAGATCACCTTGAAACAGTTGAAGAGGTTGAGTTAATTACATTGTTTTGAACTGAAAATTAGAATTCCAACTTCCCAAGAGTACTTGAACACTGCGGCACAGTCAATCAGTCTGTGCTCATTTCTAGAGACAATAACAGACTCACTTGTTCTGGGCTCGGTTGATATTGCACTCTTGCCAGACGCGCTCCACCACCTGACTGGCTAGCCGTCGTGGAATTTTGCCTCCATGGTGACTTGTTCTGTCCATGCTGAACGCGTCAGAGGATGAAGGCATCTTAACCCACTTCTGGGCCGAGTGAGAGTCCACTAGAGAGGGAAAGAGCAGGGTGAAGAGACATATGGCAAAAAAAATCAAATTCTATAATAATCTAAAGCAAGCTTTGTCCAAGACTTTACTGAAGTCTTTACTGTCCTGTCTTAAAAATGTGTGTATTCCATTACCTGTCTGTGCCTCCTCAGGCGATGTGGGAGGGGTGAGGGTCACCAAAGACATGGCGGGCTCTCGCTGGGAAGCAGGCACTTGGTGGCCACCCGAGTAGACGGCAGTGCAGTGGGAGGACCCCACAGGGGCCACAACAGGGATGTCTGACTGGGGTACCAGCACTAGGCAGGCTGGGTACACCATCCGCACACCACCTGTGTACACAGAAGTGGAATGTTCAAGAGGCAGGGCAGTTAATTCTATATTTCAAACAGGGAATCTCACAAAGGATCAGCTTAATGATGTATACTTTAAAAACTGACCTACGAGGACCTCCACAGAGGCCAGAGAGTCATCCTCCCAGTCCATGTCCTCCCCCTTGTCTTCCGACACACCCTCCTTGGCACTAGGACTGATGGGATAGAACTGGTTCCACTCCTCAATCAGCTTCTGGGTGGGTGGGTCTGACATCTTGAACGACTGGCCAGTGAGCGTCCCGTTCAGGCCGAAAGGACTCAGGATGACTAGTCAGAGGGAGACAAAGACAACACATGTTCGTCAATATAAGAGTCATCAAGTTTCAGTCACTTTTTGACCCTTTCATTGCTTATTTTAACCCCTCCACTCCCTTCATTGTCTCATCTTCAGCAAACTTAATTTCAACCTTCTGCTCTTCACCTCTGTACTTTTTATTTCTTTCCATCACTTTGCAATCCTAGCCTGATCCTTTCCCAATCTTCTTCCTTCCATCTTGTATACATCATCAGTCCTCTCATTCATACCATCCCTCGTTGACTACCTTCAATACATTTTCTCGTCCTATTTTTATTCTTGCAACAATCCAATTCTTCTCACCTTGATCATCTTTCCTGCCTTTCTTCTCCCACATGCTTTGCTTTCCCTGTCATTTTGCCATCTCGGACGAATCAGCTGTGCTCTGACCTTTCCAGAGCATTGCTGGACCCAGTCGGTCCCGGCTGACACGCCAAATACTTACAGAGCAATCCAGACACCAATTATTGGCAAGCGGTGGCCTCTCAGAGCCCATAAACAGAGGCTTATAAAAAGGGCCACTCCTCGGCAAACACACTTGACTGCACAGACATATGAGAGTCAGAGAGCCCATCAGTCTTCTTATAGAGCAGACCTATATCTATCAGAGAACGGACATAGTAATACAAACCAACATGCATAATGCATACATATGAGCACAGAGACCATATGCAGATCAACTTGACACGCATATATACTGACACAAACTGTCAGCTTGTTATGCATCTGTTCGCGTTTTCTACATGCAGCATACATTTTAATGTGGATAGGGGATATAGATGGTTCTGTGAACCGACTGACTGGGTGGGTTGGAGGGTGAGCATCAGCACTGCTTTTCTAACGTGTCATTACTAGGCTGGATGGCCTCTGTCCCCAGGTATTGATCCTGCAGCTGGACCAAAGAAACGCTTCGAGGATGACAAAAATGGTGGAAGACAACAGAAGAAAAAAAGAGTGGGAAAAGCCAGAAGAGATGCACCTCTCAAATGGTCCAACACTTAGAGAGAAGATCACCAAGACCGTCATGAAATCAAACCCCATTTTTGAACCATTTGTGGTCTGCATTTTTTCTGCAATAAACCACTCAATATACGATTACCTCTCTTTACGGTAGCTTTTATTGGTAGTGGCGGAGTCCACCAGTCTCGCGCAGGATTCAGATTGCCTACCTCAGCCCGAGGGATTCACAGGAGAACAATCCAGTGCAATTTTATCTCACTGGTATCAGTTTTAACATTTGTAAGGGGGTAATGGAACAGGAAGCAGCTGAAGAGCTGCAGGCGACACGGATTCACAACTCCAAGTCTTCTGCAAGGTAACCAACTTTACTGTGTCCCCCTGTTGTTTGGAAAAACTGCTCGCACCATGTGCAATCAGATGACGGTGTTGCAAATATTTTTGACTGACTTGTTTATTAAATCAAATCAAATCAAATCAAATCAATCTTTATTTATATTGCGCTTTTCATACAAAAAAGTATCTCGTATTAGAACAATATGATTTTGTCTGGTTGGGATATGAACAGATACACCAGCTGCTGTCGTACCTCTGACAAAGTAGCTGCTCAAGAGTGTTAAACAGCACCTCTGGTTGTCACAGTAACCCCAGGTGTGACCTAATCAACCCGCAGTGTAATCTTAAGCATTACAACTTTAATTGGGAAGTTTTGATAATACCTGGTTTGATAGAAAAATTTAATATACCTATGCGAAATGTAAGGATGTTTCAATGGTAGTGACCAGCAGAGACAATATTCGTTATCACGGTGGCATTCAAAACACTTGAATACTGAAACATTGTTCAAAGATATACCACGCAAAACATTCTGTGCAGACACAATGTATCCTGGATGCCTCCTCAGTCTAACGTTCACCTCAGCCTACAGAAAATTCTACCTCAGCAAAAGAATTGACCCTCACCGAGTAAAGAAAAAAAAGGTAATTTATGTTGCGGTACACAACAACATCCAACTATGCGTGATCACATTAACCTTAATTAGATGCAACTCTGATCCTTTTCCCTTTCTGTATTTTTATAGCTACACACACACTGCGAAGACCTGAGGCCAGTTGTGGAAGAGAGATCAAATTCAGCACAATTATGGAAATGGTTTACCGTTTTCTCCATCACCACCCCGCCGCACCCTCCCCTCCATCCCTACTGCCTCTCTCCCTTTCTCTCTCTCTCTGACTGCGAGTCTATCTCCGGCTCCCTGAAGACATGTCAAATGTGCTCAGATCAGTGTAATGGGCTGAGAGTTCATTACATTCACTCTGCGCCCTTTTATGAGGTCACATCCTGGAGAGGTCTGCCTGCCGGAGCGCTCTGCCGCACAGTAAACCAAGCTTGGCAGAGGTGAGCGGGGGAGAGAGGGGAGAGATGGATGGATGAAGGGGATGGAAGTCAGCCCTTCCTCGACGCTATGCTTGGTTAGCCAGGAGGAGATGCACTGCGGCGGTGAAAACACACACCTGCGCATAGACATACACACTGTACTCTGATGACTGAACACGCGGCGTGTGCTGATCGTAAAATACGCACACACTATGGAGACACATGTCCCCGTCATTTGGAAGCAGTGTTATCTCACAATGCACAAGGAGGAAGTGTGTGTATGTGTCTGACAATTTTAAATATTCCTATCTAGATGACTTGGAAAATAGAAGAAAAAAAAAGGTAACTGAGCAAAGGCAGGTATTCAATGACCAATAAAATGAGTCATGAGTGACCATATGCTAGTTGTTGGCTGGGGAACAACATGATGATTTTAAATGACTTCAAAAAACCCATCAACATCCCTACAGGAATACATACGCAAACTTCCGATGATCATTTTATTTTTATCCAAGGCACTTGCCTCTAACTATCATGGATAATCCTCTCCACCCTCTCCAACTCACACTGGTCAGACAGCGGAGCACCTTCTCCGGAAGGCTGCTTCAGCTTCGCTGTCGTAGCAACAGATACAGGAAATCTTTCCTGCCACAAGCCATCACTTTATACAACAACTCTCTCACCTCTGCGTGATAGAGAACTCTGGTCTCTCTACTGTTTTGTTGTATATATTATTATTGTTTATTGTTTATAGCACACTGTGCACTGTATATATACACTATGTATATATTGGATTCTATTTATGTTATGTACGAAGTGTTTTATTTGTGGACCCACAACTGCTGTAACAAAATAATTTCCCAGTCTGGGATCATTAAAGTATTTCTATCTATCTATCTATCTATCTATCTATCTATCTATCTATCTATCTATCTATCTATCTATCTATCTAACTAGACGGGACATTATCACCTCCCTTCAGGAGATCTTCAGAGGCAGTGAAGGGGTTGGCTATATGGGAATTACTGTGGTGAATGGAGGGAGTGATCACTGTTATTACTCTGGAGGGGGCGTACGGAGAGGGGAGAACTGAACCACATACATCTAACTACAGATGAGAAGGTAAAAGAGCAAAACTTCTCTGCAGGGCTCATGTGTCGCTCAACTAACATTTGTTGGAGAAAGAGTAATAAAGGCAAGGTCATTTTAAGATTTTAAATCCTGGCTGACTCCACTCAAACTCTGATCCAAAGTCTCACCAAGTGCTCCTTTGCCAGTTTTCTGTCGAGCACTTGTTTCGATTTAGAAGCAAGTGTGTTTAAAATGTGTTATAATAATAATAATAATAATAATAATAATAATAATAATAATAATAATACAAATATTATTTCGAGTCTGTTTCAGGTCGGATGTTGTCAAGTCAGATAAAGAGATATTCAAACCTCACTTTTGGCACAAATACAAACAGGATAAGTGTGTGAAATCATTTCATTCTAATAGTGTTGTTCAGAATTTTCTTCCATCCACAACATAATTCAAAATGTATCATAGTTATTACATTACCAATTCTACGTGTGAGTGGAAATGAAAGCAAACAATGGTTTTGGGATTACATAGTATTTGGCTTAGGGTGGGGTAATGAATTTAGAGCCAATGATGGAATATCATTAGAGCAGCAGATTTTTATAACTACACTATGCTATAATTTAAAGTGACTGCAGGGGCTTTTCTTTTTTATCTGGCAGCAAGCCAATCTGTAATAAACGACAGACTGACTGGAGATTGTATGCATCATCTCAGCACACACACAGCTTACTAAAACATTCCATTCAAGAAATTACAGTCCTTAATTTACTCTGAGCATTTAACATTTCTAATCAAATATTATTTTAATTTTACTTTAAAGATTTCGTATTTCACTCCAGTAAACTCTACCTTAACTCCCCATGGCAACAGGGGGGTGATTTGCTCTACAACCTAAATGGGGTCCCAAAGTTTAACGTTTAAGTAGCTTCTGTTTAAGGGTGGTGTCAAGTTATATTTGAACTGGTTCCCTTGGGACTTGTACATGCAAAAGCATATTAATTCTACAAAGTCTGGTAAGTCTACTAGAGTTATCTTGGATCCGAACTTTCTGCCATTATTTTACAAGGAGTTTCCTGAAGCTGAACTGTAACCTATAATTTCCTGTAATCCACTGTATAAATTTGTGGTTGTGAGCCTATTTTTTGTTTATCTGTTTCTGTTTGTTCTGGGATATACTATTTCCTAGAATCTCTGGCAGTAATGTGTGTGAAATACATTTTACTTTATTCTATGCTTTTTTATGCTTAAATTAAATTCCTGGAAGTAACAGTAGCTTGAGCACATCCACAAGGGGCACATTGTGTATTGGGCCGTTGCAGCATGATGTTGCTGTTACTTGACCTGTTTTGTTGCATACAGCAGAGATGTAACAATATATGATTCTACCATTTGTCTGAAACTTTTACAAGTTGTGCAACACTGTATCGACAATATAGCATTTCTTTTAATAAATGTAGCTAGGTTAAGTCAAATGATGAACAGTTGAGTTTTAGGGTTCTAAAACTAACAGACAGCTGCAGTACTGCCAACCAGATATTCTACCAAATTCAAAATTTGGGGTCAGACTGAACAATTCTGCACACCTTAGTCCAGTTTAATTGCTTAGAAAGGAAACTGTTTGATTATTTGCAGTAAATGAAAGATTCTTCTCAGCTGACTGATTCTGAATAAACTCGCAAAGCAGAAAGCAACAACAGCAACCAATCTTTCTGGCCTGGCCATCTGAGTCCACAGGCATGTGTTCAAACACGCAAGGAGGAGGAATTCTATTCGGTCGTAACGCAAATAATTAAATAAAATGATAAAAAAGAGACGTAGTAGTCAGATTTATTTCCTCCCACAAAAATCATGCTGTCTCTGCAATCAGCTGATCAGATCTGGACAAAACTTGAGGGTAATGATGTGACACACCATAACTTTGTAGCACTCCTTTTGAAGGTCAAATCAAAGTGAGACAATATAACACAACACTGCACATGCTTATGATGTATGCCAGCAGCAAACATTTGAAAAGAACATCCCAAAGCAAACAAATAACTGATCAAGCAAGGTGGAACTAAGTTGTTGTTTCTAATTGGACAAGACAGGGCTGCACAAGGAAAGTCTTCACTTCCCCCTGTGCATTCTGAGCTGCTCACAAACTGCCGTATGTCATGGACCAGACACCCACCTTGGAAGGGACTGGACGCCTGCTGAGCCAGAGTGAGGTGCTCCTCCGTCAGGTGATAGACGGGCTGGTGCTGGTTGATTTCCACACTCGTGCACACATTGCTCTCACCATGCAAGAAGAAGGTGAAGGCGCAGGATAGGTGTTCACTGTGAAGAAGAAGAGAGAGAAAGAGAGAGATGAGTCATTTGGGATTGCACTACTTTAATATTCACCTTTGAAAAGGAGCACCGCTTGCAATGAATAACTCCAAAAGAGTGTAAGGTGGAGAAGTGAGTGCTGTAAGGAAAGAGAACGGATCAGACGGTCGAGTTCATGTTCCTTTTCACAGGGAAAGAAAAGTTGGCAGGGAAAGGAAAAGTAGAAAGAGAAAATATGATTATAAAAGCCTGTCTTTTTTACTTGTCTAAGTCTACAATAGAGACTCTCTGCTCTCACTCATATTCTGCTTCAACATGGCAGATAAGAAAGATGATGCCAGAGATAGATAAGGGAGTAAAAGAAGGAGCTACTAATCTGTGCACCCGCTGGTGATAAAAAGATGCCTTGTAAGCCTGTATCAAACTGTTCTGATGGCTGGACAATATATGCAGTCTGACAATGCTACACACAATATTGCAGCAATATTGCTAACTGTCCGCGGCCCTCTAGAGTAGGGGTGGGACAAAATGTCGATCAATATATTACATCGCAAGAGGCACTGATTCCTTTATATTACATTATATTAATACATGCAGGTGCTTTGAAGAGATTCCCCCTCAGAGTCACTGCCTTATAAATGATTGCAGTGAAAACTTCTGTAAACTTGATTCACACAACTCAAATTTATACAGAGTTTAGTGAGGCATAGTTGGATCTTCCCTTTTAACGTTTAACTTCAAACTGTTCTGTAAACAGGCACTCAGCTAAGACTGTATGCACTTTGTATATACTGTTTAATTTCAGTTGCTAAATTCTGTGAGTAAAATGAGTAAATAAATGAATAAATAAATCTTTTTCCCGTTATGGGGTTCTGTTTTTTCTTTTTTAGTTACACAGACGTCAAGATGCATCGTAGGTACAATGTATCACAGAATCACTGTTTGATACTATTATCATCATCAGCACAATCATGAGTTACTCTGTGAGTGCCAGCCCTGCTCCAGAGTCATGCTAATAGTAAAATAGAAATCCTGCTTTCCAAAGAAGGCGGAATGTTTGTAAAATTGCAGTACAATCACTTGCAAAAGCTTTTCGACCTACATTTAACTGAATGCTGTCCAGAAAAAGACCAGAATATTTGAAAAGAGCCAGACGACATGATAAAAAAACAAATCATATGATGGTTATTTAGACCCACACCACAATGGGCCTACGATTCACACTTTACTGTGACTGATCAGTTTTGCGTCACAAGTTTCACTGAATAAAATGAGAAAAATCATGATGATGTGACGTTTTGGGGGGTTTGTTATAAAATGCTTCTGCATTTTGGATATTGCACTTCCCCATATTGCAATTTCAAAAACATTTCAATTAAATCTGCAGCCCTAATATTCAATGTTCAAACTACTCAAGTTTTTTGTTGTTGTTGTAAATATACACTAATTATCAACTCTCCCCTACAACAGCTCCCCTAATTCATTTGGAATTACGGTTGCAAACAGCACATACGGGTGGGGAATTTGAGGTAAGAGACTTCAATGGCCTGCAGAGGTCAGGGTGCAAGTAAGTCAACACAGCAGCGCTCACAGGTGGTATGTGTTCGAGAGTGTAGTTCTGTCCATCTAGTGTGGATAGCACTGTGTGTAAAACAAAGGGGCAAGCCCTGACTAACCCTGGCTTTCCAGCCAGTACGCTCAGCTCCAACAGTACCTCTCTCCCTCCCTCTCTCTCTCTCCCTCTGTCTGTCTGTCTCCCACACACACACACACACACACACACACACACACACACACACAAAAAAGCTCTTCTGCTTACAACAACGCCTGCCTGTGCCAGTCTGACCTCAACAGCACACAACAAAAGTGACAAGTTGAAGAAGAAACGGAAAGCAAGGACACAGCAGACGGAAGAAGAGGGGGGCAGAGCAAAATGCAGGCCATTGTCTGCAGGCTTTCCTCTCTCTTTCAGCCCGCGCTCATCCAAAACACACACCCACGACGCGCACACACACAAATCACACAAACGCAGGGAGTGCGAGAGAGACAGCGCAAGTGACGGATGACCAAATGAAAGAGGACGCTGTGAATTTGGAAGTGGATCAAAGAGGGTTGCCTCCTCCGAGGATTTGGTTAAGCAAATATCAGTCTTCTCTCCCCGTCTCTCTCTGGCACACCTACTCTGCAGAGGATTAAAGAGAAGGAGCAGAGAGGGAGAGCAAGGCAGATAGAGAGATGGAGAGCGAGAGAAAGAGAGAGCGAGAGAGCGAGAGAGCGAGAGAGAGAGAGAGAGAGAGAACTTCAAGAAGATAATACCACCTACGTAGTGAAGAGATGCCCTAAGCCCCCCAGAGCTTGACATTCATCTTACACATTTTTTTCTGAAAAAATTAGGTGGTGCTAGTTAGTCCCATGGCCATGGGTGTAAGATATTCATATTCTACAGCTGGAAGCAAGTAGGCTAATGAAGGTGAGTCAGAGAAGGAGGGAGACTTGGATATCCTCAGCAGTGCTAAAACATGCCAAACTCAGATATTGGACTGCTACTGCCATGACATTTAAGGAGAGTTTCAGACTTCTTCAAGTCTGTCATAATACAACACATATAGGCTTATTTGTACATTAATAAATAGCATAACATTAATAATTAAATAGCTGTAATCATTCCTCCCGTTTGTACTGGCCATGACGCAATTCCTTTCTAACGTGATCACAATGTAAATCATCATGGATATAATTTGCAGTCCCCACCCTGTAAAATAACTAATTCTTAAGCTAATCTAAAGCTTCAGCAGTCTGAGCTACTGGGCGTTCAGACAGAAAACAGCCGTGCGTTCCGTAGTTTCACAGAGACTAATACAAGACTTCTGCGGTCTGAGTTAAGACAAATCATGCAGGTGTCTTTCGGAGTTTCCGCACTTAGTGTTTCGTACCTGTGCTGCACATGCAGGGAACACAAAAAAGGGAGCTTCACACCGAAAGGTTGCAGTTTTGGATGATACACTCTGAATAACGCAGGATCGTCCAGCAGAAAAGTTGAGCATCAACCTTTACCAGAACATGAGGCGACATCATCCAGCAGTTAAATACAGAGTAAGAGCACATTCCCGGTAAATTACAATGGAACACAAACACCATATTTCTACTGTTTACCTCATCATCATCACAATAAAGATGAAATTATTGTTGGCGTGATCGCTTTCCAGAGTAGTTGCAATTATATTTTCTTATAATATTAGAAACTACTGTGCAGTGTTTTGGCATCTGATAAGCCCCTTACAACGATAGAAACAGTCCCCAAAACTCCAACCGTGCAGGGCAGTTGTTGATCTGAACGTCCACTAACTCACACAAAAGTTTTGCTAAAAACAAGGACTATGGATTTAGAAAGGAACACTTCATGGCCAGTATGGACACTATGAATGAATACGGCCATCAGTAACTCCAGAAATAATCCTGATTTTTGTTGTTGTTTTCATAACAAATCCACACAAACCAGATCAGGCTATGGAGTAAATGGGGACATTCTTTAAATTGTCTCGTTTTACATGGCCTACAGCATATTACAGATTACATGCCAATTTACAATATAATTCAATCATCCAAATGCATCTAAGTGTGCCACAAACATTATATCAAGGGAAGAAAAAAAATGTACTCTGTGTGTAAAATATCAGTATAATGTTTAAATGGACCAATATGGTACAAAGACTGAAGTCTAAAATCTTGCAATATATCATCTTAACAGATATAAAGCGCAACAATTATTACTTTCAGTTAAGACACAGAATGAAATACATTCTTAGTGTAAATACCATAAATTAGTCGAGCATGCAAGACACATTGCATAATTAGTCCCTAATGCATAACACCGAGAAAAAAAAAAACAGATTTGATGGGGAGGTTGAAATATCGGTTGGGTACTATTTTGAGCCTTGACCCAAATTTTATCACTCACTTAAAATAACATCTTGCTCACCCTTTAAGAACTGATTGTATTCAATAGTGTTTGTAGTGTGTGTTCCTTGTTTTACATACAAACAGGCAACACTGAGGAGACACAAAGTTGTAACTTACATTCGACTCCTTTTACCGAGTTGTACATGTGGGTTTTGTGTGTGTGTGTGTGTGTGTGTGTGTGTGTGTGTGTGTGTGTGTGTGTGCGTGCGTGCGTGCGTGCGTGCGCGCGCGCGCGCGCGCGCGCGCGCGCTCCACTCCAGGGGCATGGCATGACACCTAACCACCTGGAGGCTGTGTGAGTAACAGCAAGTAGAATAATAAAGACAGGGGTTACAATGGTAGCCAAGCATGAGTCCTCCTCATTAGCAGAACTTGGACTGAGACAGGCCAGAAAGGAATGTTAGGGGTTATTTAAGGTTCTCTTGAAAGGAATAAGCTACTTTTTGGAAGATGGGTGAGCTGGTCATCATTACAAGAATGTATTTTTAAAAAAGAAAGAGACAGGCTACAACAGAGAGGGACAAAGTGTGTTGTTGCATTCTGCAGACGTCAACGGGACTGCAGTCTCCTTTCACACACACAAAGAAAACCTGACGCTACACATTCACACACATCTGCGTTTGCAGGCAGGACACTTGTAAGCTTGAGGTAGAGGGCTGCCATCTGTGGCTCAACACACAGAAGTACAGCCCAGCTCTCACACACAGCATCAGAGCAGATTCAAATCAATTCTTGACAAATGTGATTGTACAGATTGCTCCGCCGGTGTCAGCTGATAGGTTAAGAAGATTATCTGACATGCCAGCTGTTGGCATTAACACTGTTGCATGCCAAATGATCACATTACTATCCTGCAGTGATTTAACGATGATGTATGTATAAAAATATCACTTTACATATGTCACTGACTCGGAAATCAAAAATATGCCTGTATAAACAAAACATGTGCAGTTGAGGCATTTTCACTTCTTCACAAATCATATGAAAACTGGAAATAATCCTGTACGTCAGTCTCATAAATAGCTCTTATTATACACTATTGAACTAAACATTTAGACCACCGAGTTGCAGAGGGATTGCCGACAGAGGCATGGCTCAAATATCAACAGGTGCTTGGTTAGCGCTTGGCCCAGCAAGCACCCAAACGTCAACAGAAACAGCAACAGCGTTCGCCGTCCTGTCCACACACATGACATCCACTAACATGCAGCGTCGTGCCAAATTCAATTCTTCTGCAAACATCCACGGCCTGCTGGTGAGGCAAACACAAAACACACACACCTCAGCGTGTGGGCCACACATACACCGGCAAACAACAGCTGCTGAGCATGGTGGGAAAGTGTGCATGTGTGTGGCTGAGATTAGTTGAGCAGGTCAAGTGTAGCAATGAGGAAGTCAAAATTAATTAGTGCAGAAGGGCTCTCTATACATTATTAGAGATCAATTTTTCAAACAGATTAATAAAGCATGAAGGGGGATAACTTTGATCCAGGTTATTATTTAGTGGTAAACTCAATTGTTTTTGTAGACAAGGTGAAATCGTAAAAGGAAGAGTAACACATTTTCAGAAAAGCACTTATTCACTTCCTTGCTGAAAGGTGGATGAGACGATTGATACCACTCTCGTGTCTGTACCTGAAGGTACAGCTAGCAGCCAGTTAGCTTTAGAACTTATCCATTACAGCAGTCGGCCGATATAAGCCTATTACAGATACATCAGCATCAGCAATTCTTTTGTGCCGATAAGAAAACCTTCCTTTTTTTGCAAAACATAATGCAGAAAAAGGAGATTGGGTTCAATTATAATTATCATATTCCCAGCGAAGTTTGCTGTTCCAGTTCACTGTCGACTAGGCAGCACCTCTAAATCTTAACACATTATATCTCGCTTGCTTAAAAACTCTGTTGTTTTAAGGGGTGACAGACTATGTCTTGGCAAGAAGCAGTGACTTCCAGAACTATTCCTTTAAATGAACATGAACATCCTTGAATTATTCCCTGTGTGCCTCCATTCTAAATGAAATCCTAATGAAATTAGGATTTCATTTGAAAACAATTTCCTACTTTGCCTGAAGGTCCACAGAAACCTCCTGAGGGACCCCTCGAGGGCCCTACTCCATGACACACTGTGTCTGTTTAAGTATGTCGAACCTGCCTCAAGACTCAGGTTCTCTGAGATTTCAGAATGTCATCTCCCCTTCAGCAAGATACTGCTTGCACTTCAAAAAAGAAGGGGGCCAAAACCCAAGGCCAATGCTGAGTGCATGTATGTGATTAAAACACCACCTGTCAGCAGCCCACTGTGCATGAGCTAATGGACACAAAAATCCCTCTCTAAACTACTAAATACTTCCAATCTCATTTGTTTGCTCCACTATTAGAGGAATTAAATGCATCATTTTAACAGTGGAGAGAGAAAAATGAGACACAGCAGACTGCACTCTACCCAAAATACTGAGTTTAACAGCCCTCAAAACAACTAGATAGTTGTCAGAATATCATGTTCATTAACTAGAATTGAGTGGGATTCCACTTTTATCTCCACCTCTCCCTCTCAGTCATGTTGAGAGAGAGTATAAAGGAAGGAGGGAGGGTTGCCGTTGTTGCCTGACAAAAAGACACAAGATCTTTTAATCATCTTTTCTCTCTTCGTCTCCACCTTTCCTCCCACTCTTCATCTATTAACTGCCAAATACACTGGGCAGCTCTCTGATCCGCTCTTCTTTTCCTCTCCTCGCCGCCACCACACACAGCGCACGCTCACTCACCCGCCACTGCGATTGTCCACAGAAGCACTCTCTGCTCCACCTCTCAGATGCAAATGGCCAGAGGCCTTTGGCTCGGTATGGACACAATAAGATAGTCCAGCGAGGATTCGAAGCGGGGCCACATACAAAGGAGGGCAGGTGGGCACATTTGCCTTTAGCTGGCATGCCACGGAAACGAGGTGCCAAAGGCCGGCGGCAACCTGTGCAGCGGCAGAGAGGGAGCTGCGTGGGACTGACAGCCTCTGTCAGTGTCACACGGATGGTCTGTTGTGTAGCACACCATCCCCAAGTTTTGACTTTTCTTCAAAAAAAGATACATGCATCACAGCTTGTTTCCTAGCAGTATACAGAATATGCCTTTTGACATGTCATTTTATCCAAGAGTTTATTCAATGCACCTTCCCCACTGACACACTGAAGCGGAACAAAAAGCAGCTTTTTTAGTTTCCGCAAACATTTCTAAGTTGCACTGGACACTATATTCTGCATCTTTTCCACTGCTTGCCACAGATCCCATCTAAAACGCTCCACAGCTTATGATTGTTTTCTTCACCGATCAATCTGCAGATATAATTCTCAATCAATCGTTTAAAATGTGAAATGTCACCAACTTTTGAAAAATACCAATCTCAGTCCAAGATATCTTAAAAGTGCTTCAAAAAGAAAGATACTACGTTTACAGTGATGTAAAACATTTGCCATTTTATGACACTGTTAAGACTAAACAACTAATCAATTCATAAAAAAAAAAAAAAGTTGACAGATGAATGTAGACTGAAAACAGTTGTTCGCTGCAGCCCTACAAATGAGTGTTTGGCATTTTAGTTTGAGAAATTACTGAAACAATTAATCAGTTAACGAATAAGATGCTGATTAATTTTCAGTGCTGCGACTAATCAATAAATGTACTTGAATAAGCAAACAAACTTTTAAGATGGCTGATGTGCTTTAAACACTTAAGTCATATTAACTCAAACTTCTGTTCTTGTGAGAAGTATGTCTCATCTACTGAAAACCTTTGCTTTTCTACTATCTGACAAAAATGATGGACAACTGCAATGATGGGAAGACGGCAGATTGCTCTTCCTGAATAAAACAATGGCTGCGAGCAACGCCATCTCATTTATTTTCTGTGAGTTATCTGCACCGAGCCTTGCCAGCAGATTAATTTGAGGCTTGTTGTTACAGCAAATGGCAGCGAAATCAGTTGCCCATGTAAACCTACAGGGACAGAGCATCCCGCTCCACTCATTTACTGTCGAAGCTGTTAGAAATTAATGTGCACTGGAATTTTTGTACCACACCATTTTAATGTTCCTGACAATTTGCATGCATTAGTGGCATTTTTATTGAGTTCTACTTCCCTTTTGTGTCACATTTGTTGCACTATTCTACAATATGTTGCTCCTGTTCTTTAGATATTTTCAGCCAACACAAGTGTGCCTAAGCTTGACAGGATTTCTGGTTGTCTGCTTGCTTGGTGTCTGTCTGTTGTTTGATTTGTTTGCTTCCGTCAAGGTTAAGGGTTATTACAAGGGAAGCTTTAGTTAATCTGCATTTTACTGACATAATAACTTGTGTGCATTGTTGCATCATTTTATCACTGCTCTTTTGATCAGTCTCTCCAAGTTTTTTCAGGCATCAGGTGAATGCTTGGATACAGAGCTGTAAAGTCAATGTGAAACTTGATTCAAGGCAAATCAAGAGTCAAATGGAAGCCACTCAGCCTGAAGCTTAAACGGACAGTTTGGGGGAAGATATGAAGATAGAGACGGGAGAAAAGGGAAGGAGGCTGCAGAGCAGTGACATTCCACAGATGTTTATTGGCCTTGGCTGGCCGTGCTCTAAGAACCGAGCTTCCGTTCAGCTCATGTACACTTCCTCAGCACAACAACAACAACAGCAAGTGTCACTACTGCTGGGACCCTTCCATCTCTGGCCATTTTGCATTACTGTGTCCAGTGGGGAACTATGGTCTGTCTCATACGTAGATATCTGCCATTTGCAGCAGCTTGTTGTTACGATCTGGGGCATGTAAACATGTTTTGACCGGTCATGTGCTGCTGCAGTGACAAGGAGTGCTGGCATTGGTGAAGTTTCTGGCACAACATTATTAAACAAAGTTTGTGGAATTAATGCTTACGATATCAATCGGCACTACATGAACATGGATCAACTTTTTTGACTATGGACAGAGACGTAAGAGACATTAGGTGACTTGCCAAGAAACCATAGTTAGCATTTTCTACAAAACGTGTGTGGAGTCCATTTTTATGAACAACACTGCAATTATTAAGTTAGCATAACTGTTTACATAAAAGGGCAGAATATCTAAAGGCTGTGCAAATTTGACTTTCGTATCCAAGCCCCATTAAGAATTGACAAGGGACAACACACATATTTTCCTGAAATAATAAGGTGTTTTGTTCAAGAGTGAAAGATAAAAACAAATAAGGGAGGAAAGATGGATACAAACAATGAAGGTGGTAAACAGCACTGAATTAGAGGACACATTTCCAGGCTGATATAATCCTCCCTACTGTCTAGCCACCTGACCACTGGGAAACAACAGCACTGTCTGCTGCCAAAGTAACACAAGCACACAAACACACAGAGCCCTGAGAGACGCAGCAGCGCTGGCTTTAGCACGCAGTTCACACAGGAGAGTAGGTGCTAGAGAAAACACTAAACTGAAACTCTTACGGCGGGCACATTCACTTACACACTCTCAGAGCTCTATTACTTTGAATTGATTTCCCTCTGCCACAAATGGAGAGGGGGGTGAGCCTCTTTATATATGGCAGATTAAACTTGGAAGGGAGAGAGAAATGGAGAGAGATAGAACGACAGGTCTACAAAAAGTGGAGAAAACCGATCCTCTGCAAGTCTATCATAGCCACACAGATACAGCCTCAGCTGAATAAAGATAGTACTGCCACAGCCCTGACAACAAGTCAGGTACCCTGCTCCCTTTCCCGTTTAAGCTACATCACACTCAGATGCAGACGCACACACAAGTACGCACACCCCAGGGTTCCTCTAATACACCTGCTGTTAGCTAAAAAGCAAACTGTCTCAATCTGAGCCAGATACCTTTGCTCTTCTGAAAAAACACTCTTTTCAGCAATTATGCTCATTACCATGTTCACATAATCACTTTGCAACTGCATCGTGATGCAACATCTGTTCCTTCTTGTGAAAGAGGCACTCAGTATCTCACTGCAGTGTGATATGCATTTAATTGTACATACAAAGAACATAAGATACTTGCAACAATCCTGCGCTTTAACTGTGCAGCGTACAACATCCTATAAACCGGTCATTGAAAACTACAGTTATGGTCGTATGTAAAAAGGGTTGAAATTTAAGCCTGTTTAAAGCCATGCTCATACTGAGTCATTAGGTCATCATGCCCTTAGTAATATGAGTTGTGCAGTTGTAATAATAATGGTTCATCACCCAGAGCCATGGCCAATTAGTCAGCCTCATCCTGGATTAAAGCTGGGCTTCTGCACTTAACCCACAAAGGGAAGGCCTGCTTTGGCCTCTTTTTCTTTCAAATGAGCTGAAACGCTTTTGGAAAATCGCGTTAGACTGTAGTTAGTGTGGTTGAAATTTTCGACTACCAGCTGAGACACATTTTACATGCAAATTTAACTAAATGCAATGGCCAAGTTTGTGGGTTTTATGTGGCTCTGTGTAGAGACTTCAATATCAAGTTAGCAGCTTGTGGCACATTTAAACTTTTATTGAACTGATAACTCTGCTTTATTGTGACTCTATAAATGTAATGTTTCATTTAAGTCAGCAGATCCATTTCTTTTATTTGTCAAATCAAAGGGAGAGAACACATTCAGTATATTCCCTTATACTTTTCGACAGTATCACCTGGCAACATTAGCTCGAGTGGATGAGGCTATGTGAGCTTTTTCCAAGTAAATCATCAATGTGTGTTGGCCCCAGTACTATGCAAGAAAAGCAAATGATCAGGAGGAGAATATTTTCAAACACACCTCAAGGGTCAACTTCTCTTTGGCGAGACATCAGCCGTTATTCATGCTTTGTGCATTATGCTAGTGGAAGTGTGCTTGTTGATGCTTTGAAAACATCTGTTACACTAATGACACTCTCTGTTGATGGTGGGCATAATGCAGCATTAAAACAAGAGAGGTATCAAAGATTCATAATAAAAAGTGCGCATTCAGCAGCACGTCACAACAACAACTAACATTATTTTTTGCATTGAATTGACTACTTTCATTAACACAAGTAAAAAAAAGTCTGTAGTGGATTTACATACCTCAACTCAGCAGAGCTGTTTCAACTAGAAAGTTGTAATTCTAACAGACTGAATGTTAAAATGCATTTTGTAATTTTTGATATTTTGTTTATAAAGAAAGCAAGTGTTTATTGTATGTGTTCTTTTAACTCCTTATGTAGCCTATTCTGACTGTTCACTCAACATAGATGAAGTCAGTGGTTTAAACAGTATTCTAATAGAAAGACTTATCAATGAAATCAAAATGAAAAGTTGCATTCCTCATTGAAACTGAAACATACATTTGGCTAGCACTGAACAGTTTAGATTGACTTCATTCAAGGTGTCTCTGGATGTTGCCCTGCACTTTGGTGAGATTCCTGTGAATATTTTAACATTTATTCTGGTTCAAGGCTACAATTTAGCCACCTTACAGTCTACAGCAATGAGGTGAAAGGACTAACACCATATAAGGGATTAGCTTTAAATGTGGCCATCTGTCTGAACCTCTGGATTAAAAGACAGTACCACAGGAATCAGTTACTTTAAAAAAAGGACGGAGGGGGTGAGGGGGGTTGGGGGGTGCAGCGAGCGAGTGACGCCTGACGGATT
Organism: Diplodus puntazzo; assembly: GCA_963678695.2. Lineage (NCBI taxonomy): Eukaryota > Metazoa > Chordata > Actinopteri > Spariformes > Sparidae > Diplodus > Diplodus puntazzo. The sequence goes on along the minus strand of OZ023167.1, from coordinate 14,458,358 downwards.
AACTATGACGACTTCTTCAGACCTTCGCTTGGCCCCGCACTCTGCCGTGGCCTCTGGTCACATGGGGAAAGTGGGAGGAATGGGAGGAATGCAGTGTGCAGCGGGTGAGGAACATGGGGAGCGAAGGAAATGTGAGGACACAGGATTCCCTCAGTGAAAAGTGACATTATTGGCCTTGCTGTTACCCTTGATTCTATGGCTGACACAAATATAGATTTTCTCACCACTATATACATAAAAAGACAACAAAGATGGTTAACTTTAAGATGAGAGACTCTTCGTTCTCTCAGGGCCTCTCACTGGCATTAGAAGAAATGAGGAATGCGTTCAGGAGTGGAAATTGGTGGCCTCACAATAAGTTTTACTGAGTTTTCTCATGGTCTCTTGCTTCCAGTGTTATCAACAGTAGAGCCTGAATGATAATTCGGTTGGCAGATGTTATCTACCAATATTGGCCCATATCAGCATCGGCATGCATGTTGTTGATGTCAGCAGATGTGAAAACTCTTTCGGTGGCACAGAAAAGCAAATGCTTGGGCTGATTAATAATTATTACATTTCAAGTCAAGTTTGCTTTTTCAATGCCCTGAGGTCATTTTAGACAATAATGTTTATTGTTATGCTGTAAAATATCCTGTTTCCATTACATATTTTTTTTTATCAGAATTTGATAATCACATTTGAGGGATAAAAAAAAAGAAAAAAAAAAAAGTTGTATTTATTTTTTTTTTTTTTTACAGGGACGGTGCAGTTTAGCATTCAGTAGTTCCAATACAGAGAACGCAACTGATATGCTGCTCAGATATATATATTTTTTTTAATTCCTAAATATTGGTATTGACATTAGCCCCAAAAACTGCCTGTTGGCTGGGTTCAAGTAAACAGTACCCAGAAGTCATACAAGTAAAAACTGTGTTAAAATATTACTTCAGTAAAAGGGAGAATCTCCCATTCGAACAGAACTTGAGCTGAGGTATCTGATATTAAATATTCTAAAGTATCAAAAGTGATTAATGTATAGTATAATATATCATTACAGTCTTAGTATATTATATATAATAACATGTACGCGTATACTGTGTACTATGGGGTCGAACAATTATCAGCCTGACGGAATTTCTGATCAAATACATTTTTCTGATTATAAGATTATCAATTTTTTTTTTTCATCCGGTTTAAAGTGGCTGTGTCAAGAAGCAGGAAATAACAAATAATTTAGTAAAGTACCTCACAGAGTATTTCAAAATTGTACTTTTGAGTAAATGGTTATATTAACATTCCATCACTCATTGCTTCTTCACACTGCCTGACACACTAAGCTTTTTGTTAACCGTGCACACACTGTCATGGGATATGGTAATCAAACTCATATTTGCAAATCAGAGTTCTCATTCACTTGGTAACACTCTACCTTGTTCACTACGATAGAAAGTCATAATCCATCCATGTCATCTAAGTGACATGATTTACTTATTTCCATCGGGAAATAACTTAATTAATAAATACTGTTTCAACCAATGCAATCAACATAAATAATAAGGTTTGTCTTGAGGCATGGAGATAGCTACAGTGTGGGGTCTTTCTAAGGTCAGCGATACAAAAGGCATTGCTTTAAATTGCAACACTAAAGTGATGCAAAGGGAAATTGGCTATTAATAATGTATAAGTGCCCAGCGATTAAGGAAATGGTCCATACCAATGAAAAACACTGGTATTTTCCTTTAAGAGCCATATTTATCTTGTGGACAGGATCTCTCCAGCAACATGATATATCCAGAGCACCGGGTCACATGGTCCCCCAGCCCAGTCTCCCCGGAGTTCCTGTTGCTAGAGAGACTGATGAAGTAGAGGGAAGCCCCAGGGGGTAGGGGGGCCAAATGTAGGGGATGGGGTGCTGAAGAGAGGCGCCGAGTTGTCCTGTAGATCTACATCAGCACTATTAGTCCCCTATGCACACTACATGCCATTTCGTCCAGCTGCATTCCTTGTGTCATACACCAGTAATTCCGACGAAAAAGCTCATGTGCCAGCCCCTCCGCTGACCTCCTCGCTGTGGACTGGCTTGCATGCCGATTGTTGACGAGCATGTTTGTGTGGCTTGCCTCCCTGTGTGTTTGTGTTGTGCTGGGAGCAGGCAGGGGATAAATTTAGCGCTTTAGCCCCAGACTGGAGGCAGTGGCCCTTTATCCTGCACTGTCCTACTTAACAGAGTGCTGCTCCCTGCTTCCGCCTGCCACAGCGAACCAGGACTCACACATTCACCTCCCAACATTGGGCCACAAAAAGAGAGGAAGAGCAAGACAGTCACATGTGTTTATGCAGGAATATTTGTTATTATATAACCACGCTTTGCATTAATTCATTATGATTTGCTCGTGTGATATAAGCTGATGCACACTGGCCTCATTTCATAACAGCTTGATTTGTTAATGACGCTTTCAGTCAGACAGCAGCAACTAAATGCACAACAGACGAGACTTATTTAAATACAGCGGCGTAGTAATCTAACACTCTCCTGATTGCAGCGCAGTCAGAGTACATTGTAGATCTTGTAAATGCTGCTTTCATTACACAGTGCATACCAAGCAGATAAAAAGAAATGAGATCCCCTTTGTCCTGATCAAATTGAAACATCAAAGCGGGCTGGATTTAATGTTGCTCTGAATTTCAGTAATGCAGCCAATTAGGAGCAAGTCAACGAGCTAGTCTGCCTTAAGCTGACCAATAGAGCACGAGCATCCTGCTTCACCTTGGAAACACACGATCCCATGGTGCATTTCCCTGCTGCCATGACAACCAAGAGGAGCTCTCCCTTGCTCGTACCCTCCCTCCCTCCCTTCCTTCATCCCTTGTGTTCTCTCCCGCTCTCTCTGTTTCCTGAAGCCAGTCTACCTAGCAGCATAAGGTTCACACAAACAACCACGCTGCACAACTTGGAGCCGCCTGTACTCCAGACAAAGAGAATAACTGTCAGCTGTATCAACTCGTACTGCTGCATTTGCAGTTCACGTTAGGAGACAAAGGCGTCCACAAACTGATGTGTACTGATTCTTTTAAGAAACCAATCAAAAACCACTTTTATTGTTACCAATATTTTAATGTAACATTCATCTCAACATATTTCTTTATTTTTCCAATCTCCTAAAAATACGAGTCTCAAGAAATGTGGCTAATTCCTCATGTCTTGATAAGAGAAGCAGACAATAGGAGCAACTTGCGGCTCCAATAGAGGTCATCATTATCAAAGATTGTGAAAATACAATTTACTGCTAACTGCTTACCACACACATCAGACAAAAAGGGGAGAGAGAGAGAACAAGAGGGGGAGAGAGAGAAGGGGTCGGAGAGAGAGAGAGAGGGGGGAGAGAGAGAGAGAGAGAGAGAGAGAGATGATGTAAGCATTTCAACACAGGCTGAGGTCTGGGGTTGAGGTTATGAACACTGTCAGCTGGCCACAGCTTCCACCAACTGGTGACTTTGGATGCCACAAGGGGGCTGCCTGATGATCAAGTGTGAAGCAGACCACAAAAACAGACCTTTTACTGGGGCTGCAATTCACTTATTTTCATTATTGATTAATCTGCTAATTATTCTCATGATGAGTTAATTAATCATTTAGTCTATTTAATGCCAAATTAAAACTGAAAGAGTAGTATTTCCCAGGGCCCACAGTGATGTCTTCAAATCTGTTCTTCTCCCAAACACTCCTTATTTAGCATCATAAATGACAAAGAAGAGCAGAAAATCCTTACATCGAAAAAACCTTCCAACCAAATGTGACTTGAAAAATGACTTAATATATCGATTCTCCCAATATTTTTTTTTTAATCGAAAAATCAATTAATCGACAATCATTGCAGCTCTAACTTTTAATATTTATAGCTTTTAAAAGTTGAGAAGTTCTGACTGATGACAGTCACAACTGTGCCGCAATGGTGCATTCAAGTACAGACTAACTGATTAGTTGATTGATACCTATTATCAATAATTCATTTCATAATCAACTAATTTTTTTTGAATCCCAGCATCTACACCAACCCAGCCGACCCAAATTCTAAACTTGGGTAAATATAACATCTAAGAATATCTGAGATCTAATGATAAACATCAATAATTCTGGTGAGAAGATTAGCATATACTCTAATTAATTTCATTGTCAGTTAAAAAAAAAAAAAAAAACTTGAAAATTTGGGATTTTCTTGGGTGCTAATCCAATTGTGATTCAGGAGGAGAGGCAATCCTAACTAGTGGCTGACCCACAGGTCAATGAACGGTGAACAAGGTCCTTAGACGAGACAGATGAGCAGAGGTAAACAAGCACTGTCATCTAATCAGTTTAGTCTGCGTTTAGGGAGGAAGGGGAAGTATTCAAGAATGGTGGGCGCTAAACAATGTACAGTAAGTACACCTCTCACTGGACAATAAGTGGGATTTCCCCGGAACTTTTACATCCCATTCCCTGTGGAATCAACCAGTCACCCAAAGACCTGAGCACTGACATATATGGGACCATTATGTAGACCTGCAAGGATAAGGCAATTCATTGATCTAGATTATTGCCAACTATTCTGATTATGGATGAATTGTTTCCGTTATTTTTTATGCAAACATGTCAACATTTGCGGCTCCCATCAGCTGCTTTTCCTTGTCATTTATGAAAGTGAATTAAGAGTATTTGGGTGATGACTGTTGACTCGACAAAAGAAGCAAACTGAATAGGTCACTATGGCAAATTGTGATGAGCATTTTTCACAATTTTTGACATTTTGGAAACTAAAAACCATTACAAATAATTGGCAAATTAACTGTCATGTCATTTTACCTACTAGTCTCCCCAGGTAGTGAACATGCTGACGTGGGAAAGCGGGAGTGCTGGTGGGACAAACCAGGGTATCTTCATAGTGACAGGCTCAGCATTAACAGGAAACTAGAGCTCTGGATAACATAGAATCAAAATAGGGTAGGACCCATCACTGTGTACTTAGCATTACTTAGTCCCACAGAAACGAAAAAGCGAACATTACTTAAGCCATTTCACAATTACAAACACCACAGCCCTACATCAATAACAGCACAGGAAATGTTTGAGTGTCAGACCAGCTGGTCTGGGCGCAGTAGCAACATCAAAAAACACACAAAAGGGGTCGAGTACATTTCCGTCACATTTTTCTGGTGCTTTGTTTGTCGAAATCCCAGCGAGGCTGGAGCACGGCGGAACACACCGAAGGGAGAGGACAAACATCCTTGACGACAACTAAGATTCAGGGTGGTTGCACCACTATTTATAACCTGCCCAGTCTGCTCCGTGACAGCAGAGGGGGATGGAGGGAAGGGGAGAGGGAGAGGGAGAGTGAGAAGAGAGAGTTGAGAGAGAACCAGACACACAGACAGAGGGTGGCCTGTGAATTCCAGAGCAGAGGAAAAGACCATTGTTTTTTTTCCCTTGACTGAGGCCCTCCTGTGATCAGCCTACTGGGTAATGAGGCAATAGAGCTAAAAACAAGCCATGAATATAGCTTAAAAGAGAAGTGGCTTGTTCTTCAGTATTATTTTGTCTATTATTCTGCCAGTTAAGTGAAAATCTATCCTACTCGTTCTTAGAGATGAGAGTCATTGTCTACAGATGTAAGGCTCTGAAAGAGTGTACATTAAAGCTGGCCACTCTGATCTGCCAGCACACATTGTGATGATGATAAAGACAAGCTGACAGCAGGTAGCAGAGTTCTGGCCGATTCTATTCAGTACAGAGCAACTGGCCTGCACAAAACACACACACAGACACGTGTCCGTGGATACACAAGATTATGTCACCGCGTGGCCCCTCTGGTCACCTGACTGGGAAATCTGGCAACAACACCAAAACAACTGCAGAACAATAACACTCTGAAACATGCACACACAAAATACAGCCTCCTTGATTCTAGAGCTTGTCTGCTTTCTCATCCAACATTGTCCAGCAGTTGTTTCAATGCCAGCATAAACTTTTTTCACCTCAAACTACGATTATAACTTCCAAACCACAGTTTAAAAATATATTCTAAAAAAATTAAAAATCCACCTGACTACAAACAATAGGTGTCAGGTATAAAAGAGTCAGGGTGAGGTAGGCAGGGAGTTAAGGGAGGTGCAGGGCAAACACTGCTATGGTCATTTTCTCTGCACTAGCCACGTCTCCATCTCTTATCAATAAACCCAGACACCAAGGACAAGAAATTCAGCTCAGCAGATAGCAAAGAGGAGGAGAAGGATGTCTCAGTTGTACACAAACACACTCAGAGCAAGAGGAGAGAGTTCTGGCACTCTGGCACGACAGCACCCCTGTTCAGTCTTTTTTTTAAAACGCTAATATCATGACTGTAAAGTGTACAATGCAGGGACGTCCACGGCTGATCCGTGATTTTTATTACATTAATAATGTTTAATGACGTCTGAGCCATTTACAATGCTTTCTTTGTTAGACTCAGGTAGGGCCAGTTGTCAAAAGTGACCAAATGCTCCCCATTAAAAAAAACACTACCTGTAACCCAACCTGCAAACAAGCAACCGGCACTTTAACAATGGGGCACACAGAATAAATAAACAGGAGCCAGCAGTTTCAACTGAACTAATAATACGGTGATGTGCAGGCAAGCTGAGCGGCTTAGGGTTAAAAAACAAGTTCACGTTGCATATAATTTAGCATCATTTGGCATGTAAGCAACACATCTACACCCCCCCACCCCCCACCTGCTGCTGGTTTAAAACTGCTTTTGAAAATATTTTGTTGATGCTGGAGACATAGACTCACAGTAAAGCACGTGCAAGTGTTAAATGAAGCAGCAATTAAATACCATGCAGGTGATCTTGGCTGACATTATTTTGTTTTTGTTACAAATTTTAATGTACTATTATTACTCAGGGCTTAACTTGCACCTGAATGCTAAAGAAAGAAGACAAATGTACAGGCTGTACAGAACAGCAAGGGTGGCCAGTTTTCTTCCCCTTGGAGAGACAAAACTTTTTCAGAGCAGACATTTGGACACATGACTTATGTACAAACAAGTGTGACTAATCCTGCCCCAATCAAAATGTTGACATTCAAATGCTACGCTGCTTTTTCTTTTGCATGATAGTGTGTCTCATTTCCAGGACAGCAAATACTAGCTGTTTTTATACTGGGCAGCAAGCCGCCAATTTGGCTGTCCTTTTTGCGGCTAGGTCCGCGGATTTAGACAGAAGACGGTATGTTGTTGTAACGGCAAGCTAACTCCAATGGGGTGCAATGTAATGCTCTTATTTTGAAGACAAATAGACCTGCTTTACTGTTTACGCCCAACTTCGTGCTTCATGTCACGTCACATGTTTACGCTTAACCCAGTGGTGGCTTTTTGGAAAAGAAAGAATATTGTACCTCCCTTTTAGATAGACAAGGTGGCACAATGCAGACTTTACCTTGCTGCAAATGTGCCACCTTTTTGAATTAACAAAGGGGCTACTGTTGCTGGATTGGACCAAGCCACCAATACCTATGAAAAAGTCTCCACATTCAACTCTCTCTCTCTCTCTCTCTCAAGATTCACTCACACCTCACCTTTAATAGTGGTGTAGCAGCAATGGAACAGCACAATAAGTGGCATTTATCTGACCACAATAACAAAACAAAAATCTATGTCAGCTATAAGGCTTTCATGGTGAATCGCTTTTTTAAACAAAAGATCAGATTATGTATCTGCATTGGCTTGGCACTCGTGTTATTCAAATTGAGGATTTTGTTCAACAATTTCTATGGCGCGATGATGGAACAAAATATGACATATTTGATGAAAACCTCAATAGAAGCTTCAAATGTAAAAAAACAAACAAAACAAAACAAAAAAAAACCATTCAGTTCAGACCTTCAAAAAGGTGATTAAAATTGAGATTGTATTAGACTAGTATCATAAGACACTTGAATTAAGATCAGCAGCAAATAAAACATGAGCAGCAAATCCCTGGTACAATATAGGCTATTTAATAAGAGCCTCTTGAGCAGTCATAAGAATACATACTGTATATTTGTATCAGGTGCTGCAGTGGGAGCAGAACCCCTCACCCTCGAAGTGTGGGTTCAATAGCCTACACACTCCACTAAACATAAAAACTGTGAACCCTGCGCCTGTTGGAGCAGTGCTCAGCCTGAGCTGCACAGGACCATATCACAGCCAAACAACAAGAGACATAACATGTCTGAAAGGGTAACACTGAGAAGGAAAAATGCCAATACCCATTTCCAGAGTGCAGGTGCATGCACAGAGCTCAGCCATAAACAAGAGACGACGTGGATAAGAAGTCCGCAGAGCGAGTGGTGCCAACGTACCTCTTGTTGATGGGCTTCTCATCCTTCTCATACGGTTTGACAAACCACTTGCCGATGCGAACGAAGCTTCGATTCATGAGGCAGCGCTCCAGCAAGTTGTGGATGGCTTTGAACAGCAGCGTGCGACATTCGTAGGAAAGGCCGTTCTCCCATAGCCCGTCATCCTCGGCTGGAGAGAAAAAGAGGAGAGAGGCAAAAAAAAGGTGAGTGGAAAGCTTTAAGAGTTTTTGTGCCATTTTTACACACTCGTAATAACTACCCAAGGCCAACAATGTCAGTGTTGGCAGCACAAAAACTCCATTTACTATTACAGGGAGAGTGGGGCTAGCTGCTGCAGCTGGTAGAAGCAAGGAATAAAGCAGCCTTATTACACTTGTTCAGATGGTACAGTCAATAACTGTCAATGTTTACACGATTAAGTATGGGGGCACCAACTGTCATGCATACATCACATTTCCCTGTATCACCAATAAAGTTTTTAAAGTAAAAAATCTTTTGATTTTATCACCCAGCTTTACATTAATTATACATTAAAACATGACTTGTAAAAGTTCTCAGTTCTCCAAGTGTGTTTATTTCTGAACAGCAAACCCCACAAATACACAGATTTGTGTTTGAAGAAGGCTCTTCGACAAATGCAATCACGATCATTTCATTTCTGAGTTCACTGCTCTTTGTAAGGCTGTGCTTGCATTATTATGCTATAATACTATCATTACAGTGGCATAAAAAGGTCTAAGAATTATAATATTGTTTATCCCAAGTACTTATATAGCCTCCAACAAAAGCAGTTATTGTGACAGGCCTGCTCTGACATACTATTACTCTCCACACAGGTTGCTCAAGAGGACTTGATGCCTCAGCATGAATATGTATACACTGTTTGTGTGTATGACATCAAGTCTGAGCTCAGTTTCACATTGACAATCTTTCGGACTATACACAATCAATGTTTTCATTATGAAACGCCTTGCAATTCAAGTCTGACAAACTTTCTCACAATCATAGACGTAGCTGCGAGCGTTTAGGTTTCTAATCAAACACACTGAGAAGGTAGCTGAGAATGGGATCTGGTGAGAATAATCACAGAGGGAGAAGTGTGACGAGCTTACTCTGGCAATCTGATAAGTGTGACAAGCCATTTTAAAAATGGACGTGCCAGTTAACATCGGACACCTTGATACAGAAATTGCACATTTCCTGGAATGCAAAACAGAAAGTCATATCTGAACCGAAATCTGAAAATCATATCCCAAGAAGATGCAAAGAGCAGTGTTCTCACTAGCACAGAGAGAGGTCAAGTAGAAACCTGCTGCTGCCTGCTCTCAGGCTGTGGAGGTTTCAGGTGCTCTGCTCCTCCGCACATTGAGTTTTAATACAGGGTTTAGGGGTGTAATGGTGCACAAAGTCACAGTTCAACGGTAACCAGGTTTTATTTTCAGTACGGAGGGAAACACCAAGATTGTACATCTCTCCATTTGTAAATGTTTGAGTGCGTTAATCTTGAATAAAGGATAATCAACTGGGTGACATTAAACTTAATAAAAAGCAACAGCGATGTGCTTTAAATCTATGTGCACATGTGGGAACATTATATTTTATTTCACACACTTTGAGCATACTCATGTCATCTGCAAAACTGATTATGGAAACATTCTGCTGTGATAAACACCCCTATGAGTAACAACTCTCCCACTGTCATTGTTGCTGCTTGAGTGAGTCGCTGTTTGAACACCGCAGGGGGAAAGGACTTAGCACCCTTTTCCAGCTTCCCTCCAGCAATACATATACGCCGGTGATGCTGTTGCAAATACGCCAACTTGTTTGATGTAGCTCTTTTGTGTTGTTCCACAGGTTGGGATAACCAAACTAGTACGGTTTAGCTAGCTTTAACCGAAAGTCACACTGCCACTTTCACACTCTCCGAAAGAACATTTGAGTTTCTGTTCTACACCTGCAAAGCGATAGACTGTAATTAGACTGTGTTAGGCTCACAGGATTCTAATTATTTAGTTGGTCTGGTGTACCGAACCGAAACAAGAGACACACACCAAAGTGAGTGTCCTGTAACATGCTGTTCAGGATGAATAAATGTACCGTTATACCCATATCAGAGTTGCTTTGTGAATCACATTCTGCGCTGGCCTGAATGCTGCTCTAATCTCATTAACAGCCACTGCTCACATCTTACAGCACTTAAGCTCCTTTCAGTCAAGTCTCCAGCAAACATCTCTCCAAGTGTGCTGTCTCTGCCTGAGCGCAGACGAAATAAATACCGGGTGTGACCCACCCTTCGTGTCAGTTTGGCGTGCACCAGGGAGGCACGAGCCAGCCCACAAGCAAGTTAATCATAATTTATTGAATTTTTAAGTGAACCCTTGGCTTGCAGTTGTAAAGATAAAGATTTTTTAAATTTAGACGATTCCAGAGCTATCAAAATAGGAAATTACATTGATTTCCTTCTTTTAATAAAAGAGACAGCATGGGCCCTGTGTGCCAGCCCGGCAGTTCTGAAAAGCTGGAGCTGCTGAGAGCTCGAATGTTTTTTTTCTTCTTTAAACAATTGCAAACAACATCTGTGGGAAAAATGCAAAAGAAAAATTGTCAACTTTAATTTCAACCTCATCAAATCCACTTTCAAATGCCACAGCTCTGCTGGACACTGCAAGTTCAGCTAGCCTTTAAAACATTATATCCAACCAAAGGAAAACAACCTCAGGCTAGCTGCCAAGTAAAAAGCTGCTACGTGCTCGATGATTTTGAGAGCAGCAAACTAATTCATCAGGTGCACACACATCTTGAGGGATAAGATCAGGAACACAGAAAAGCAGGGCAAAGGCAGGAAAAAGGCCGGAAAACAGCAATTTCCTATTAAAATTTAACAGAAAGTGCAGAATAAAAATAAATCAACAGCAGTGAAGCACCATTTAACTTTCCAGAAAATGTGGATGTGATCGAGTATGCATGGCATCAAGAACGCTTTTCACCAAGTCTGCTTTGAGTGATTTAGCAGCTGGTCTGGCCGTCCTGAGAGACGAGGCAGGCAAGAGGGCAAAAAGTCAACAAGAAAAGAAAGCCAGCCCACTGAGGCACTGACAGCAGATTAAGAGAAGGGACAAGAAAAAAAGAAAACAAAACAGGATTTAGGCCAAACTCTAATGCTGAAGAGACAGATCAGTATGACTGATAACATTAGAAAGAAGGGGAGGAAATGAGGAGAGCAGCCGGGCTCAAATCTACAGCAAGAGACACATCAACCCAGTTTGTGCTTTGCAGTTCGACCCGCAGTCCTACTCGAGTCCTCTGTGGACGATTCTCTAAAACTGGCAGAAAACCTCCATACACCTACTACATCACATCAACTGCCATGGCAATCCCATCTGCTCCACTCTGCCAAGACCACATCTGCCCCATTCCTCCTCCTCCTCCTCCTCCTCCCTGTCGCCTGTTCCTCCTCAGTCTCTCCCTCGAGCGCCGAGCAGCTCTAAAACAGGCGTCTGGTTTACATCAAGTGTTCTTAACGACCTCATGTTCATCATGCGATGCCTGCTGCAACGCTCCCCGCTTCAGACAGACACGGAGACGCAAAATGTGTCCGTTGAAATCTAGCGTTCGTTCCGATGTAAGCAATGTGACACACACAAGAACTGGCAGTGCAACTTTGAAAAATCTAGATCAAAAAATCAAAACCCAACCAAGTATCCAGGGTACAGGTTATACTATATACATTTGTAAATAGAAGAATCCCCATGACGGTTTTCTCTGGACTCAACGGTAGGGGAACAACTCCAGGATGGGAAAATACAAAAAATGTAAATCAAACATTAACATGTTTGTTTTTCTTGTACTTGTTCTTGTACTGTCCCAGGTCCTTGAGTGAATCACATTAGCCTTCTTCAAGACAAAATCAAGTGAAGAAGCGTCAGCTATTTACTTACTCCACATAAAAAAAATGGAAACCCTTTTCACAACTGAAAGATAAAAGATAGTCAGTAGATTGAAAGGGAGTGGGTCATAACGTGTGAGAGCCTTGTATGACACTTGATTCACCTGAGACTGCAAGATGCAACATAGCATAGTACTTCTCAACAAAAAAAATCAGGACAAATCCTCGTTTTGACAATCTTATTGTGCAATCTTGCTTCAGAGTCAACACTAGGGCTGAAACGAAATTAGTGTCATCAATTATTTTACCGATTTTCTTGATAACTTAATATCAATTAATCATTGAGGCCATTTGACATCTGAAAATAGGTAATTGGAAAGTTCTGTGACTGACATATTCACTGTTTTATCTCATATTATGGCCACACAATATAGCTTTATCATATCATATCATGATAAGAGACCATACATCGTTTTCGATTTTTTTTTTTATGTTTTTATATCATGTTAAGGCATAGGTGTCGTCTTTTCCTGGTTTTAAATAACGCATTGGAGTGATGTTATCTGAGTCATTATATTACATTAACCATTACTGATGATTATATTACAAAAATCTACCTGTTTTATCATTTTGTAAAAGTACCTATTGTCATCCCTATAATTTTGTTGGAATATCAATATTGAGATCTTAAGTCAATCACATTGTTAATTCTGAAATGCTTTTTCGGCTTTTAGCCGTTATTTTGACAACTCGGAGTCAGACAGGAAAGCAGGTGAGAGAGAGGGGAAGACAAGCAGCAGAGTTGCCCCGGGCCGGAATCAAATCCAAGCCACTGCTGAGGACTCAGCTTCCATACCAGGGACACATGCTCTATTAGGTGACCAATGTTTTACACTTGAAGTGCTTTTGAGTAGACATAATCATAATCACTACACTCTCCTATTGTTGATTAGGAAGGGAAAGCATCATCACAGTTACAAAACTGATACAAAGCAAACAAGGCAAAGTGTAACACAATTGCTTTTGCTCAAGTAAAAATATACAGTGACATTAACATCGCCCAGGCTGCCTTGTGTTTCAAATTTAATGCATCTGACTGTGTTTTGGGCGGAGGTGCAGCTTTAAAGTGTAACAGACGATTATATGGAAAAGATTTGTGTACCTATGGTTGCTGTACATTTTCTCTTACATCCGTGACCCAAAATTCCAGCGTAGTGACGGTCTTGTGGGTGCACATGTGATGAGAGGGTGGGGAACGGTGTGCAGTGGTCAGTGCACAGGGCGAAAGATGAGTGGCCTCATTTAAACAAAGATTTATGAGCTCAGCTGATGGCTGGGACACTTTCATCTCTCTGCCTCCTGTGTAGTGGGCCCATATGATCTGACCTTTATAAGAGCTCTTAAGCGGGTGCATAGCAGCTCTATTAAGAATATTCACATCTACCTCGAGTAAGCAAGTAAAAACACATTTTGAAACAAAAGCACACAGAGCCTTTCCTGTAACATCAAGATACAATGCAGCATCAGTACTCTGCTTCCCCTAAAAACACACCGAAGGCATGTGAGTGATCCAGGGATCTATATGAAGTGATGAGAAAGTTTAGGAATTTAGTAAAAGCTGAGGATATATTTTGGACCATGCCCCCCCCCCCCCAAGTTGCTCGTCTGTGTATAAGCAATTAGGGCAGCAGTCAGTCATTAAACAGCAAGATTAATGCCTTGTGATCGACTGTGCTCAGGGGGATTCGACCAAACCCGGCCAGAGGGTTTTCTCCTCTCCTCTACTTCCTCCTCCTCCTCCTCCTCTTCCTCCTTATCTGCAAGGAGGGCGAGCAAGAGAACCAATGGTGCTGTGTAAAGTCTCCATTACTAATTAATGAATATTTCTTGAGCAGAGAGGGGGGGGAAAAGAGACGGATAGAGAGGCGAGGGAGACTGCACCCATGGGCCAGAGCTGCATGCATGGCCGAGTCCCTGCGCTGTGCCAGTCAATGGAGATCCATCAGAAGAGAGCGAGAGAGGGAGATGGAGCAGGAGGAGAAGAAAGCGGAGGGTGGTTCACAGGCAGGAGATTAGCTCTGGAAAATTGATCCCCAAGCACAAAAGCCATCGGCCTCCACTACTTTTTCCTCCTAAGAGCTGGTCTGGGTTTATCTATTCATCACTCTCTATGCTGCACACTGAACTTTGGGACCATCTCTGACGGCAAAAAAAAAAAAAAGCAACACAAATCCTAAGCCAAGGTAAACCAAGTGTATCACTGACCAATTTTGTTTGATGCACAACAGCTTCTCTGTGGACACTGCCACACAAACCTAGTGTGTGTTCCCAACAACTCTTGGTTTGAGTGAATTTCCAGCATTGTATGGTAACCATCGAATAGTATGAAAAAATGAGAATATTAACAGGGTGTTCATGTCATTCCAGGAAGTAATGTTACTAAGCAAGTTCCTTAATTAGTTTTAGCCATATCGTATAGCCCAGACTCTTCACTGTTCACTTTAAAGTTTTCAGACAGCCTTTGTCTATGTTTACAGCTGAAGAGTGGAGATTTCAAAAATTCTGTTTGACTTTCACAGGCTGTCCAAGTCAATAACATTTGGAAATTCTAAAGGGTGAGTGGCATTTCTCCTTTCTGAATCCTTGCCTGGGGCATCCGCTGGGCTGCATACAATGGGCCTTACATCATTGAGGGACTGAATCTGTATCGCATTCATTTTTTTTGTGTGTCATCGCTTCTGTCCTTATCCAAGGGAGCAAATATGCCATAACAAACTTTAAAATAGGATTGCAAGTGCCGAGTCAGACAACCACATAACTGATGGCTTGACATTTTGCTGTAGGAATATAGCTCTGTACTAGACAAATATGATCCCACGTTTTAATATTTGTCATAAAGATTAACGCTCAAAGACCATAGGCAAGTTTCAAAAAGGCAGATACAAATGATGATGGGCCCCAGGATCATGGAAGCAAGCACTAGGAAACAATGAAATCTAATCAAATAAATGTGATTTATTGAATTTTATGCAATTTGCATTTTAAAATCACAGCTGTCTAAGATTATTAAAAGAAATCTGAATTTGAAGTCTATCATGTGCAAGACATCATCATTCCACACCAATAAATCAATCTGCTGAGTACTTCCTTCCTCATTCTCTGACATTTCATCTGATGCTTCCCCACATGATATGATACAGCAACAGGAGACCAAATGAAACCCACCATTCTCCTGAGCAAATCACAGATTTCTCTGGGTTTGAACGCGACTGTTCAATGCCTTCAAGCCATTTTGAACTGCTCTACACACTTCTATTTACATATATAGTCAGACAACCGGTCACACAAAGCATAATCCGACTATGGATATCAAAATGCCGATAACATTCTTTAGTTAAATCAACATTGCAAAACCCAAAGCCTTTAGAGTTACCATTTTCAGTCGGAAAGAACAACAGTAAATGATTACATTTAAGATGCTGGAAGCAGCATAAGATTTACATTTTTTGCTTGAAAAATGACTGAAACACGTTTTTCCAGTGGTGATTCATGTTCATTCAATTGACAAAGCGATCCATCAACTAATTGTGGAAGCACCACACTGTAAAGACAACCATAATCTAATGCAATAGGAAAAAAGGAGACATGGCATCAACAGATCTCATAGGTCTCTCTATTTGAATATTCTGTGTCAACGAACATCTGTATTCTGCAGGCAGTGCTTCGAACAGAGAAACTCTCAGATATGACGGCAATTCAATAATTCTGAAGTAGTGAGAGCTTCATAGAATACAGGAAAAAAAAACTGTCTGACCAGTAAAACTGTGAAACTTTCAGTCAACACAGCCCTCACAGACTACTGAAATATGCCCTTTGGAACTAGGTATTCTGCCCTGAGGTGCAAAAGCAGTGTTGTTTTTATTCCACCCTTGATTCAAATAGGCACAGAGGAGAGTGGTCAAACAAGAACAAAAAAACACTATGAACTTGGAAAAGCTAGAAAGATTCCAAGAATTACTGAATGCTTGCAAAAACCACAACAACTAAGAGTAGACCATTGTGAAAAACACACTCACAAGTGTTGCTAAATTGAGCTTTTCTTCTCTCAATCACTGGATGGATCCCAAACAATGTGTTCGCCATCAACTGTTGTAGGAGATGGTCATTCTAAATGCAATCCTCTTCTTCCCTCCCCCACCATTTCTCTCTCTCGTTCTCTAGGGATCTGACCTGACACCCAGTAATGAATAGATGTGTGAGCTCCAGGGACCTCAGTGGAGATGGCTGGCTGATAACCTGCTCTGGACAGCAGATGACAGTCTCTCCCTTTTAACCTTCCCCTCTACAAATAATAATCCCAGCTGTGCCGCTCAAGAAGGAAAATGCACAGATAGATCTCCAACATACTTCCAAGACGGCTAGACAAACAAAATTAAATGCATGTATCAAATCAGATATTTGTAAAATAAAAAATCTCAAAACATATTTGTTCTTTGGTGTTTTTTTCCCTTCAAAATAAATGAAAAAGGTTAAGAGGGACTGCGACGTGAAGCCCACTGCTCTGGATTCATGTGCAGCTGAGGGAACAGTGAACTAGGAAAGACCCAAGAGGGAAACATGGTGCCAGACTTCCAGCAGTGGAAGCCCCAGTGGGACTTTGTTGTACAGGGGAAGTACACGATGGAGGGTGGGAAGAGGGACCAGACTAGTAAGAACTTAGGAGAAATGCACCAAGGAGCAATTACCCTCACAGACCGACATCCATTCCTAATTTCTATGCATAAAGATTTTTTTTTTTTTTTAAAAAGTCTGTGGATCTTTGAGGGGAGGAAAAGGCACCCATTTATCTTTTGCTGTGAGTGCT
The DNA here is from genome assembly GCA_963678695.2 of Diplodus puntazzo. Classification (NCBI taxonomy): domain Eukaryota; kingdom Metazoa; phylum Chordata; class Actinopteri; order Spariformes; family Sparidae; genus Diplodus; species Diplodus puntazzo. The sequence continues at coordinate 14,441,273 of OZ023167.1, read as the reverse complement.
CCTGGTCAGGAGATTCCACCAGCTTTTTGAAGAGAGAGGACGATGAAGAGAGCAAGGCATTTGCATAAGAATACATGCCTATACTCAACCACTGCAAGGGTGGGGGTGTTTAATTCAGCAATGGCATTCACTTGTTGGGAATAATTTCTGTGCATGGCCAGGGGAAGATCAGAATAGGTTTGCTCGTTGTGTTAGCAGAGCAAGGCGGGTTGTCCAACAGTGTGGCGAAGGGGCTTGGTGGTTACCCTTACATTCTTTCAATGGTGATTAAGTGTCAGACGTTAAAAGATCCCTCAAGTTTTCCGCCCTTCACTACTCTCATCTCTCTAGCTCCCTCCTTCTCCCCTCATCTCCCTGGAGAGAAGGGATTACTGGCACGCTGGTATAAAGAAATGGCACTTGCTCAAAATTAAAAGACTTTCACAGGCCGCTAATCTAATGAGGGTGGAGGGGTAGGGGGGGGAATGAGCAAGTGCCATTTCAGCTTGCTGAAATGAAAGGAAAAGAGCGGATTTTCATGTTTACCGCCAACATTGCACTAAAGACTAAAAAAAGAGACTGACAACACAAAAAGAAAAAAAAAAGACTTTTTAAAAATTCCCAAGACAGGCCAGGACCAAAGGCAAAAAAATATCCATTAAACTAGTCGAGAAGAAAAAAAGTGTGGCGTTTTAAAGGCGACAACAGTTGTGACATCCTGAGTCGACAGGTTGGGCTGGGTCCTGCAGTCGTCTGCCCTGCCAACTCTGCTGGTATTTGTCGATTCGCGCCTCCACAGGCAGAGCACCTGGGAGAGTCCACAAACGCAACAGACTGTCAATCATCATCCACACACGCAAACACTCTGCAGCAGTGATCTTCAATCCTGATGTTCAGGAAACAAGACAACCTTCAATTTCTGATTCCATCAGCATTCACATGATGTCGCCTTATTTCCAATTAGATGGTCAGAGTGAAAACCAGCAAGAATCTGGAGCCTTAGCAGAAAAACTGCCAAGTCTTCCGCCTCAAAAGCCCTGGTTTGTCAAACCAGTAGTCCACGTCAGAAGGCCAAAGTATTTATAGCTGTTCAAATGGCAACACTTGAGGGCAGTCGTCATAGAGAGAGGAAGATTGTTTAAAATGCGGCCATGATGCACACGTTTACATGTAAAGCCATCAAGGTCCCAACATTCCTCCATCTCCGGCTCAGCTGTGTTCTCAGGTCTCAGGACACACCATCCTGAACACACTGATCAGCAGCTGCACGTGGTTGTTGGGGGAAGGAGGACGAGAGAAAGAAGCCCTCTGGCTGACTTTAGATCCATCTAGAGGGGCCGCTCTGCTTCATTTCACTGGCAGTCCCACAGCAGCTACAGGAGGGGAAAAGGCTCAAAGGAGGGAGGAAGACATCTTCCACCAGAGAGAAAGGAACAGCAGCGTCCAAAACAGGAAACACGGATTACACCACCCATCTGGGAACCATTCACACCGAGATGCAGTTGAGTCAGGGTGCAAGACACTTGAGGAATATGAGGAGTGGGGAATGTGAAGAATCTCATCAGGTGCCCAGGATGCACGTCTCTGTGACTGTCCATGTAAAGATCATTCTAAGGAGGAAAAATGCCCTGTACCTGTGTTGTTGATCAAGAATTAAAAGAATAGATCTGAAACAGGTTCTGCCAAGTGCCCTGCTATAACACAATTCATCATTTTGTTTGGAAATACCTGGAAGGAAGATGTGCTGTTGATTTTTTTGTCCAATATCCAATGATTTAATTTCTATTTTCTGAAACACAGGAAGGTGTTGTCCCAAAACCAGTGTAAGAACATAGCTCTGACTCCAACAATTTCCAAATATAGATTCCCCATACCATCCCCTCCTGCTTGAAATGTGGCACACTCCATTAGAGAGCCCGAGCCAGACACTTCAGGTAATTACCAGGACCCGTTAGGCCTGAATGAGCTGCCCATCGTAGCCTTCAGCTCCCATTTTGAGTCCACTTCAGGCACAATGTCCCATAATGAAGGAGGGTCACAGACAGGCTGTGCTTGGCTCAGACTCCAAAGTTCAATCTACATGGCAGAAAGCATGAATAAAGATGGCCTTTTCCATCTTCCAACTCTAATGTTACTGTTACTGAAGAGGGAAAAGAAGAAAGTGGGGGGTGGATGCATTTGCCTCGTTTCCACATGGCTGCTCCTGCATGCAGGGTCTCTCTCTCTCTCTCAAAAGTTAAAATCGGACTGAGTTCCGCTCCCTCTACCTTCTTCCTCTCTGGCGACATGTGACTTTAGATTACTTGTTCCACTAAAAACTACAAAAATAAAAAAATAAAATGCAAGGTGCTGCTTCCATCTGTTGTAGGGCAGCGGTCACTTAGACATGATGCCCCTGTCTCAAACACACGTGCAATAATGAAACAGTGTAATGCCCGCTGCCTCCAGAGAGAAAGGGCTGCCCTGCAGGTGTTGGCACTACCAACCTGGCTGGCTAGCTTATCAGTCACAGGATGGTTAAGAGGGGGAATTAGGGAAGCATCTCATCACACAGATTTTAACATTTCCCTGAGGCTCTCACTTACAGGGCATCTCCCCTGTACCTACCTGACAACCAAGCAACGAAATCTGTATCATTTTCCATTTTACAAAACAATAACGTATCTTGACAGGGTGATCGATGTTCAATCGCTGCTTTTACAAAAGCTGTGAGCCCTCTACACTCCCAGCTATCTTTTACAGCCATCACTCTTTTAGCTATATAACCTTGAGTGAATCCAACAAAAGGTGCATTTGTAGTTGAGGTGAATTTCATATTCATAGATTATTTTTCTCACCAGAGCAGTGACTCAAAGACAGTGAATAGCAGTCCCTTTTCTCTCTTTCATAATATAATTTGCCAAAACAACTAGAAAGCCTAACTTGTGTAACTATCTGCCTAACTATTATGCAGCAGTAAGGTAAGTTGTTACTGTAGAAAGTGTGATTTCCATGTTATTTTATTATTATAAAGCAGGTCTAGTTGCTAAATGAATACTGTGAAAGTATCAAAACGCACACTCCATGGAGAAATGTAACAACCAGTATTCAGACACCTCAAAAAAGCCGTAAGGACTTTGTAAGACTGTGATGTCATTAAGAGACAGACACTCAGAGGGGGATTCTAGGTGCTGCAGCAATGGACAGTACAAGAAAAATAATATTTTAGTTTTTTTCAAAAACAACATATTATAGTGGACAGCCAAATTAAAGTATAAATGAGCATAATTAATGACCTTTACCAAAATATACAAATGTGTCAGAGAACTCTCCATTAAAACAAATCCCTACAAGCACCCTCAGTGTTGTCCAATAGCCGACCCTGACCTCTGACGTGCATGTAGTGAGGAAAGAGTATAAAGAGAATGTACCTGCACAGCTCAAGAAAGAAAAACATGCCCTTATATGTATGCCAAGAGGCCCCCACCTGCAAGTTCATGGTGGATGAGATCGGCGAAGTTGGGGTCGTCCCCCCACCAGAAGAGCCAAAGCTCCCTCCGGCCCTGCCGCTGGCTGCGCCGCCATACACTCAGCACATCTGCCTTCAAGCAGCGGCTGAAGCTGCATAGGATGGGGTCCTCCTCTGTCACCGGGAAGAGGATGGGTGCAGAGGTGGGACCCTGCCACACAAACCTCTTCCATTTGATCCCTGTCAAGTCAGCCTGCAAAACAAGGGAGGGGGGGAGAAGGAGAAAAAGAGATTATTAGTGTGCAGAGTCGCTGCTTCAGGATCCACTCAGCACCTTGGAGTAAACATGTGCTGAGCAGAGTGTAAAGGCGAGGTATTAATCCTCTTTTATGGGGCAGTTCACCCACCGACTACTTCTGACAACAAGACGCCCAGGCTGTCAAAATTGAAGAAAGAAGACAAAAAAACTGTGGGAAATTGGAAGATGGAAAGATACACGGTAGATGACAAGAAAACAGGGAACTATTGTGTGTGACTGAAATGGAAATTGCCCGAAAAATTTTGGACATTTGTTTGTTTCTGCAAAGAACTGTGTACTTGTGCTTCAGGTCCTTTCAATATCACCATGAACAATATGTTCGAAACACAAATAGGAAAAAAACTAATGCTGGTAAATGTGGTCTCACCACCTTAATCCTCATTATTGGTGAGTGCTGGGGGGGTGCTTTGCCTTTCTATAAACGCTGTCTGGCTTTTATAGAGAGAACAAAACACACAGGAAAAAGCCTCATAGGCAGTAAATCACTGGCGGGGTTATTAAGTGTTAAAGCAGGAACATTACGCTCCACTGCTAGCTAGCACTGCTGCTTATCACCCAAGCGCCGACAGTCTACCCATGTCTACCTAAACACATGCACACATACACACACACTGACTACTGCAAAGAACACACACACACACACGATGCCTTAGGCATACATCCCCATTTCCACTGGCAATCTTGGTCCTCTATCTATCCTTGTAGACATTTCAAGTAATCTGTGCGAACATGGACTGTTCATTTTCATGCCGTTTAGTCCTATTCCGTTCAGGCTGAGTTGGCAAGCTGTCCCTCTGTATATTCAACCAATTAATCCATTACAATTCGGGGGATATCTTAACTCAAGTGCAGAGGCGCTGAGCCTGAACAAGTGATTACCCGTGGTTGTGGCGGAGCGGTGGTCTTTCGCCTGGCTAGGGATAAGCTGGGAGATTTGTGGTGTTAGTTGTGATGGTGCTGGTGGGGGTTGGGGGGGTAGGTCGAGGACCGTCAAAACAGAGCATTGTGTGGAGTCAGCTGGAGCAGAGCTAGATCACAACAAGTTAGGATGCCGCGAGACGTAGTGAGCACACACAGGTTGACAAATCATGAATAAACCTAAGGTTAAAAATAAATTACTGTATTAATGACACCTGTATATGTCCGGGTAACACACAACAGCAATGTACCGGCTAGATTGTTATTCCACAGTTATGAATTATACACTGTATGCATCAGCAATACACAGAAAGCATGTGTTTAATTTGTTCCGCCACCAACTCCAGGGAAAAGGTGACTGGCAAGCAAACAAAAGCCCAAGGTTTCATTGTAGTGTCACAACCAAACACGGCAGTTGTCGGGACACATGATCGAAACATAATGATCTTTGATGAACAATCTGGCTCGGGACAAATTCAAAAGCTCCCACACAAGCAGTGAGAACAAGCTCTGAGGTGCAGGCAGCAGAGCTGGGTCTTTATGTAACGTCACAGCTGCAGCAGTTAGGCTGCTCCTTCCTGCTGGAGTGTGAGAAGAAGCACTATGTTACACCTGCACCTTGCTAGAAAACATCTGTGCACACAAAGCACAGGGAGGGCGGAGACAACAGTTAACTGTGAAACCAGAACATGAGCGTCACCGATAGACAATTAGTAAGTGAACAGCCGCATCATCTTACTGACCAGGGCCAGTGCCCAATGATAATGGTGTGTTTCTTATAAAAGGTTTTGTTAAGAAGAACCCTACAGATTTTATTATGGGCCACTCCTCCACGTAGATATTGGTTTGACACTTTTAGATGTGGTCATGGTCTGCAGTCAGACAGCCAGGCATCCAGCTGTCTTATTCAAATAGGCAACCCCCAGTCATGCCCGAAACCATTTGGTCAAATCTGTTGGTTATAATTAATTGCATTAATGTTTTTTCCTAGTTCTTTTTACATTTGCGTGCTTTGTCTGAAATATCCTTTATACACACACACACACACACACACACACACATACACACACACACACACTTAAAGTAGCCTTATAAGACAACATAACTGTAACCAACGACCACTTAATACCGGGGAGATGTACATTACCATTGCTCTTACAGGCCAGGTCTAATACAATACAACACAAAAGTGGATACTGTTACAACATAACACGCTGACATTTTGTTATTGCCAAGGTAAAGTGCATTGGTTTGTATTTGCATCAGGGGGTTAAAAGGCCATTCATCCCTAAATACTTCCTACTGTATCTTGTTCTGTGTAAACTTCACATCCAAACAACATAGGATCATACGGAAATGCAAACTGCTCTCTATCCAACCTGCCAACAAATCAAAATTTGAGAAGAGCAACCCACTACCAACCATCCATTAGGTATCGATGAAGCAATATTGAAAAAAAAAATTGCTGGTGTCAGACTTTCTAAAAATGCAACAGAGGGATAAGGCATTCTTAATTCAAACAAACATGCAAGTCTGTGACATTTGGTCATGAGAGAGCTGAATAGTTACATTTACAGTCAGCCTCCCATGTATCAGGCGTCTTTTACAGTGGCATGGCGAGAAAACGCTGACATGTCTCTAGTTATAGACTGCGGTACAACTGTACATGCAGAGCTACTTCAACCAAACGACCACATCCTGCGGGCACTGAAACTTTGACCTGGTTCATTTCTGAGATTTAGCTACTGTAGTAGCAGTCCCAGCCAAAATACTGATTGATGCTGCTGCCGCTGCTGCTGCTGTACTGTTAATGTGTGAATGAAATACAACAGCCTACGAGAGCAGAAGGCTGGGCTCTTCATCTTACGCTACACTTCTATTCATCACCTTTTTTGCGACTATATCTGTCACTATTAGGATGTTTGCATCTATGCTGCAGTTTCTTTGCCAAGTAGGCAATTGAATACATTATGAATCTCTCCCTTAAGAAAATGCGGCATGATATATGGTGTACAGGAAAAAGCAAACCAAATGGTGTGTTATTAATGTCAACAAGCAATTAGCCACAGTAATTGAATGTATTGCGTTTATTATTTTAAGACTATGTGAATCTCCACCCTCATTATCTAACAGCATTATCATTAACAGACACTACACTATCAAACTGTCACAGCCATCTCAATTCTTCATCATCATTACTCTCTGCAATAAAGGATCAGTGCAGATGCCTCTCACACAACAATGTTATCTGAAAGATGCATTTAAATGAGTAATGTTACCACGATTGTTTTAACAAGGGCATTAGGGTTGAAATGAGTTACATCATCACCATCATTGTCATTTAAAATTCAGAGTGATCTTTTCTCTTTCGCACTCCTTGGATGCTACGGAGCAAAAAGGTGACAAATATTAACTCAAGTTCTCCCACTTCCAGCGAGAGACTGACTGTGGATGTGGCGAGAACTTTAACTGGATCAAACAGAAACTCCACAGAGCTTAAAAGCGACTACACTGTCTAAATGTTTGAGAAAAGTGAGAAAGTGATTTGAGGAAGCTCAAGAGCGGCAAGGGTTCACCTTAAGGACACACATCTAAACCGGCTGAGCTGATTTGAGAGAATTAGACAAAAATGTGGAAAGTCATTTTCAGGGGAACAGGTCTCCTCCCGCAAGACATCAAGTAAAATCTGCTTTGTTTACGCAGGAAATAAGTACTTGAGCAGCGGATTCAGAGTGGATGTAACTAATAAAGACTGAAAATGTGTTTCGGTAATTAATGATTCTACAAACAATAGGATCAAACCAAATGTCCCTGTTGAAACACTTAAGTTCATCTTTGTACTTATTCTGTGTTTGAAACAGAAACAGCTACACTGATTGCAAGCATTTAACTCCTAACAACAATGTATTCTTAACAACATTCACAACAACAAACTGCATTCACTACTTTTACCTTCAATGCTATAGTTATAACCTTTACAAGCAATCTTTCTAGTTGCACAGATGTACAGTAGGCTGCATTATTTAGTGATTAAACAGCTGTTAAATTGCATTTTCAATAGTACTAAAAAAGTAATAGATGGTTAGAGTGTAGAAAAATGTTGTCATACTGCTTGTGGTTCGTACATCAGATCTGTTTTGGTCATAAATGTCGCAAGATCAAAGTTTGCACGAACCACATCTGATTGTGTATCAAAGCAAAACTATGAACTGCAGACAAAATATATGAACTTCTGTCCTAACATATTCCTGAGCGTGAAGAGACAGAACTGAATTGCCCCTCTGTCAAAGACATCAGTCCTCCACTCCTCATCCACAATATCCAAGAGGCAGACTGCTCTATCAAGGATAAATGTGCCTTCTGCAGTTGTTCTGTCTGTTCTTTCAAAATAAATTAGTGGCAGCCTGTGTGCAAAAACAGAGGCTGCCAAAGATATCTGTGTTTCTTTCCAACGTTCATGCTTTCCAGGCACCGCAATGATTCTACACGGTTTTTTACCCCTGGCCATGTCTTCATAAATGTTCAGGTATGTGAGCGACTGCTTGTGGGTCATGAGTTTTATCTTTCATAAGCCAAAGCCAGAAATCACACTGCGGCATTACGAGGGCAATCTAAACCCAAAGCCACTGGATATGGGCAGGAAGTTTTCCTGAGGTGACGCGTACTTGGGGGGGTTACGACCCCTGATTTTGCCAGCTGCTCACCTTCCCTCTGGCCACTTAGGGTTCTGGGGCTCAGCAGGGAACACTGTGTTCAAACAGCTGCCTTCCTGCCTTTCAAGATATGAGGCAAGCAACAGGTGAAGCTGCTCAAATCATGTTGCAGATGCTCCTCTTCCACCGAGTCTCTTTTCCTGTCTGCCACCTCTCACAGTTAACCCCGTCAGCAGACGTGAAACTAACAAGTGTGCCTTTGCATTTTTCGTTGAGGAGAATGCAAATTCGCCAGTTTCATTTGAGCAACTGGACACACAGCTCTTGTTAATTTATTGTGTGCCACAGTCACGCATCGCTGAACTGAAGATTTTTGCCAGGTGCTTTTTTAAATATTAAACGTACTCTGAGACGGAAATACATAGCAGCGCGAAATACAAATTTCCTGAAATGTCAGTGACATAGCTGCCTGCACAACACAGGAACATTTTAAACTGAATTTCACACCGAGTTAAATCCATTGAGCCCTCCTTTAAAACACCAGGAAAAAAGTATGCAACAAGTAGAAACATACTCCAGAGAAAACTATCACTGAAAAAGTAAGGGGGGAAAAAGTCCCACAATGTGTTCGCATTCTTTCACCATAAAACCACAAAGTGGAGTCTGTTCAGTGAGTGAGTCATAACAGCAGTGGTGTTATGCTTAGTCTCAGTGTGCAGGAAAATGTCAGCCAGACAGGCACAGCACCGCAACTACCAGCCTCTGCCTCGCCTGTCCACTGTAGCCAGTGCTGCCTTGAAGTGCTGTCGTAAACATTGTAATTACGTGTTCAGCACACACACAATCGACCCAACTAAGTAGTATTGAGAGAGTGGGGATTTTCTGCAATGAAATGTTACCTTTAGGGGGGCTGACAGCTTGGAAGCTGGGTCAATTTGTGGTTAAGACAGTGTAGTATTTCACTGTACTATTGTCATTATAGTGTATTCTTTGTCAACATCACTAGTATTGATGCATTGCTACTCTTACTCCTCACTCAACTTTTAACAACTTTTTGAAGACGTACACTTAACAAATCTATCTAGGATGTTACTTCCACTGTCTAATCAACTTTTTCTAAGACGGTACATTTCAGCATTTGAAGAAGTCACATCCGCAACTTCCAGGATTGATGAGGGCAAACTCTTTAGCTTAGCAGCAAGTAAAACAGTAGTTACACCTGCTGACAAGCCAATTAACTGCAACAACAAACACATTCAGATCATGTTCACGATTATCCAGCCAGACGAGCCAGCCACTCAAGCGACACCTTTACGTATGCCGTATGTGGCTCGGACTGGGGACTATACAGCTGAGGCTCACTTCGCACCGTTTATCTCCCAGGGGATTTAAAGAATACCTGTGAACTCCAAGTGAGTAGGATCACAACCACAACTATTTGTGGAGGGGGGGGGCACTGTCACCCAGCCACAACTGTCAACATGATATGATGAGGAAGCTACTCAGAGACAGACAAACAGGGGAGACCCATCATACGCTTCAGCCCAGTTTATAGTAGTAAAGAGTGAAGTTCAGATTTGTAGCTACCTAGATGTTTGTAAAGCCCAGGAATGTATGCCAGAGATTATATAATCAGCCCAGGGCCTGTGCCCTAGTTGTTGTAAATACTAGAAAATGAAGTCCAAGGAGATTGAGCTAGTGACAAACAAGATGATGGCATATTACATAAATAATTAACGCTTTCAAAACAAATGCTGGTGCCACGAACAATGCTGTTACATGCTCGCTGCAGAGAGGAAAAAAAAAAGCTCTGTGGGCAAAGCATAAGGGGCGTGCTTTAATAGACAAGCCGTGCAAGTTGACAGTCGTCCCCTCCAGGAGTTGACAGTGTGTTTCTGCAAAAACACAGCATTTCACAGCAAGAAGCACAGGCTCGGTGAAAGGAGCTTCAACTCTGCACAACTACAAAAAAAGTGCACGAAGTGTTCGGTGCACGGGTCGCCGCCACTCGATAAAAACATAGTGGGAATGTAATGACAACGAGATAGGAAGTTAATAATAAACAAGGTGCTGAGGCGACAGGGGAGAAAGTGCCACAACAAGTAACTCGCCCTGCAGACACAGTCGTGCTTTTTGGCAGCAAAATGCACAACAGTTATTTCCCTGCTAGCAGGAGGATGTGTTTGCTGTGTCTGTCCTGAGAAATGTAGTAAATGAAAGCTTTGCAAGCGGAGTGGCGTTAACCTTGAGTGTTTGGCTTTTAAGTTAGCGAACGGGAAAATGAAAATGTTGCGGAAAGGAGGCAATAAGGGACAGGCAGTCACAACTAAGTGGCAAGGTGTTAAAACAAGTGCACACGGCGACATTAGCGGACTAGGATACCTTGTTGTCCTGAAATGATGTCAGCTCGACAGGGCCGTAAGCCTAGCTAAGCTCGGCTCCTATCAACTGATGCCTGTGTGGCTAGCGTTAGCTTAGCCCCCGTTCAGCTAGTTAAAAATGGCTGCTTTCCTTTAGTTTTAAATCTCTTACCAGACAGAATAGATTGGAATGGCAATCCTCCAAGCTGGCCCCGTTTGGTATATAACAAGAACTCATCCTTCTTCACTGCGAGGTCCAACTCTCCATCATTTCACGTCCCGGGAAATAAAGAACAATTTGCGGATTTGTGTTTTCTGAGATGTGCAGGCTTAATCAACGAGAAATATTTTTTGTAACATTTGGCTGGAGGATAGTTAATTCAACAACCTTCCGATTGCAGTTCCCCCGCCGGAGCTAAAAGCGGATAAAAGAGACTGTGTGGTCGCTACGAAGACATCTCAAAAGCGCACAGGAAAAACAAATTAAAGGGAGCGAAAATTGTTCATAAAACAAAAAGAAAAGGAGAGCAAAGAAGCAACTCTCCCCCTCCCCCTTAGCCCTAAAACGGTCTCTGCTTTAAAAAAATAAAAACGTCCTGTCTTACTCCTCCATTGCAAAAATTAGTCTAAAAACGAAATACATCCTGTAAAAGCCTCTCGAAATATGCCATCGGCCTATATTTCAACGATTATTTCGATCATTTTTTCAGCCTCGGTTCCTGTTGGTTTCCATTTGAATTCATGGATTCCTTTCTTTAATGGCGGCCACAGGGACAACTCTGCCTTCCACAGCCTATTGGCTCGTTCGTGGTCAAAGCTTTGTCAAGTTAACCGAAGACACACAGACACACGTCAGAAAGTAGGCAACGTTTCCGGCAAAATAAAAGCAAGGAATTATGTTATACGACATTATAACTAAAGCTATAAACAAAAAAATTGAGAAAAAACAAAATTTGGAAACCAAATGTAATTACTGAACGATATATTTGATATCCTTCGGACATTTGTGCCACAAAGAAATGTTGCAACGTGTTTTTTCTATGCTTGTTTTATTTTGACAGTCCCAACAAGTACTTCCGTGCTCCAGTATGGTTAGCGTGATACTGTCGTGGTCATGAGGGCTGTAATAACACAAGACTGATAGGTATTGCCGCTAGGCCAGCGCAAGTGGCGCTACTGAGCAACAGATTTTGTTACCAATGATCAAACCCTATAAACTTGCTCACTTACACAGTGCACCACCTAGCGCATGTGATGTTCCACTTGCAATGAAATGTGCAACCAAGATGCATTGATGCGCCCTTTGTTTTGTTTTATTTCAATCAGATCCATTCATTTGGTCTCAATTTCACACAGGGTGGCTTAAGTGAGATAGAGGAAGCAGTGAAATCACACATTCGGTGCAGCAATGAAAAGTGCATAGTACTAAAGAGATTTTAAAAGGCAATGACATTAAGAGGGCTGAGAACGCTATGATACTATGAAAAATAAATCAAAATGTATTCGTTGACACATTTACAGAATAGGATTTGCCGCTGTGCTTCAGAACCTGGCAATAAGAACACTACAGTCGGAGTTAAATAAAACAAAGGGGAGAACATGAATTACACAAAATCAAAGTCAGAGAGAGAACAATGTTGAAGTGTTTCTTCAAGTGCCACAGCAGGCAACAGTTTAATATGAATGAATTCAAAGGCCAAACAAATTGTATTCACCAGTAAGCAAACAGCTTTATACCAACTCTGACACAGTATCAGTTATTACTTTGTGATAAACTTTCAGCATGGCTGAAACTGGCATACTTATCCACCTCTTTCTTTATATATTGGTTTTGATTAGGAAAGAATATACCAATAAATGCCAGAGTAACATCTTTTCTGGTTTCAGCTAATCATATGTGTACTTTAGCTGTGAAGCACAGCAGGAATCAGTTTCACTTAAAGCAACAGTTAACCAAAAAATAAATAAATAAAAATCAGTCCCTATCTATTCGCCCTCATGCCGATGAAAAGGTTGGAGAAGTTTCATAGTCCACAACACATTTCTGGAGCTCAACAGCAAACCAATGTTGCATCATTCTCCTGAACAGCTGAAGTAGATGGGGGTTAAAATGTAAATAAACAACTTAAAAAGATATATAAAGTAGCTCCATCAGGCATAAGATATATGACTTGATCTGTTTCATACGCTATTTATTTGTTTAACTTTCTTTAAGGGATCTTCCTCTTTGCCACTGCCCTCGGGTAGACATCATGCAACCGGCATGCTCAGAGACACTTAAAAAAGATGGATGGTTGTCTCCACGCTATGCTTTTTTTTTTTTTTTGCCGGCTGTGGCCTCTCAGCCAGCACTTCCCTCTGAATAATTTCTTACTCAAACCAGACAGTTGCACACCATCAAACTTCATGATTTTTAAGCTCATGTTTGAATCAGCTCAGTTATACATACCATTTTTCCAAAATATTGCAAAACATTGCACAATTGCACTCCTGATCTCATACGACCAGCATCCGAGCTGCTGTCGGGCCAAACCAAAAGAGCTTCAATTACAGCTACAAACTGTGAGAGAAATTAACCAAACAAAATATGTTTTCCAAGTTCTTCTGGCTTGTACTGTGGTCAGCATTAAGTTTAAGGCTAACTGACTTTAAAAGGCCTCTGTGTCTGGTTGAATTGGCTCTACCACCGGGCACAGGAGTTTTTCTCATGAAGCTGTGCATGCAAATAGTTGTTACTGTCAGTGCTATTGGAGCTGACATTTATAGATCATTTCAACAATGAATCAAATCCTTATACCATGGACCAAAGACTATTGCCAGCTGCCCAGCTAGCCCATATTCTGTTGTATTGTGATTCACTGATGAATTTCTACTCCCTTTAAGCGCTACTTTTTTAGTTTCTTATAATTATAGCGCTTTGTAGTTATTGTTAATGAGCCGTGAGCAGTCTAATAATACATTAATATATATACAGTAATGATCTGTGACAGTTCACCAGTAACATTTCCTGTTTGCAGCACTGAAAGTGGAAGCTGGGAAAACCAGGCCTTAAAGGTGACGATGACAGCAGCTCCTGGGGGCAGAACACAGCTGGCTGCTCCAGAAACACTGTAGTCACGAAGGTGTGGCAGCCTGAAAAGTGATAGCACGGTGCCAAACAGCAATATGCGAGGAGATCAAATTGTTCCAAGTATCTATTGGGGGAATACTTCACCAACATGACTTGACAACATTTTCCGTCATTCTATTACACTGCTCCAAAGCTAAAGAAACGTTAGTCCCTCACATGACAACACAAAAAATACAATGCAAAATTTCCAGATCTAAATGAAATGATCAGGCATAGATTATGTTAATAATGGAAGCACTTTAAACTCATTATTACTACAGTGTATAACAAGTGTTTTGTGCTTGTATTCTGCGGTCTCCAAGGCACTTCAACATTAGCTTTGTGACTTTCATCTGATCCCAAAGGATCGAGCAGCTTTCTCAACCTTAAATCTCCCCATAGGAATGAATAATAATCCCACATTCGGTGCTTCCCACGCTTTATCATCACTCTCCTTGACACCAAAGACAATTGTGGCATGATACCATCTGTATAAGACTGTTTAACAGAAGAAAACATCTAATAGCGCAGCTGATGAGCACAGTTGTCGTAGCAGAGTAACTAATGTGAATAGCAGATTGCTATCATATCTGGTGATGGTTTTCTCTCACTTATCTCCAGCTCCCTCTTATCTAAGTCCCACAGAGACATTCTGTCATATATATATATATTCCATCCCAGCAGCACTTATTGGGGAAATGAAAGTGTAAGATAGTTTGGAGTTGGCCAACTGCTCTTTTGACATTTGATTTGACATGCTCTGTGGTCCCCGCCATTCTGCTATAGGAGCATTTGCCAGAGGGGCCCCGTCTCACTGTTGTGTGACTAAATCCTGCTTGAGAAAGTGAATAATAAATCTGAGATGTATCCAGAAAGAGAACATGGCCTGAATTTAATGAGAGTTGGTGGTCAGATAAGACAGAAAAAACATTAACGCTTCGGACCGTAAATTAGACTACCATTACCATACCATAGACCTACCATTAGACTTGGTATTCACTTAACATGCTCAAACAAATGTTGGAGCGTGAAACACTCAAGGTGAGAATACAGCGTGGAGAGATGTGAAGCTTGGCCACTCGTGTGTGTTTGTTTGTGTGTGTGTGCGTGTGTGTGCGTCCTGTGACCTTAGACACAGAGCAGGAGACAGGACAAACAGCACAGCTACTGAAAGATCACAAGAATCACGTGACATATTTGAAAAGCTTTCTGTAAATCAATAAAATTGACCTCGCAGACAGGAAAGGTTTTTCCCCTCACTGGCAGACACAGCTCAGGCATCCAGCAGTCAAGAGCCCACCTCCGAGGTCCATAGTTCAACTGCGTAACTTGTGTTTACAGAGGCTAAGTGGTGATATCCCATTGTTGGCCTCTGCAGCGGAGGAATAGTTATATGGAGGGTCAACAAGCGTGCCATGTTCAAATAAGTGGCCCTCCCCCAGCCCCCACGTTAAAGCACACAGCGATATGTGCTCTTTGCTTCCCCCCCTCTCTCTCTCCTGCCCTCTCTCTCACACACAAACACATATACACACACTCCCTATCGGCCTTTTACTCAGGCATCCACAAACCCGGGCAACAAAGATGGATTGCGGAGGGCTTTTGAAAATGATGAGAACAAGCACTTATTCCATTCATTTGCTCACATAATGGCACTTGGCCCTGACTGCAAAGTTATTAAAATGTGGAATAAAAACATCTTGAGAGCCAAGGTTGTGCTTGAATTACAGTAATATAATGTTTAAAGGGCCACGGGGCTGATCTGAAAATAAAAGAACATGAGATTCAAGTACTTACTGTATTTGGTTCATATTTTCATACAGTTCATATATATTTAACCACGATGAAACGTAAATACATAAACTGGTGAGCTTTTTTTTCTTTTCTTTCTTCCCTGTGTAATAGCAACAGTGTCTTACTGGATCCAACTAAGCATTAATTTAGAAGGAGGAAACTAAAAAAGCGCAACATGAAAATAAAAGCAGATGCATCTCTCACTTGCATTGCAACAAGAAACAAAACGATATAGTTGGCTCGTAAGCAAAGCAGTGAAAATAAGACTTGAACTGAAAGAAACGAAGAACATCATGCACAACATTTTATAGGCTCAAGTTCAGACATTTCCTGTACCCAGGATATTTGCTCACAATGACAAAGTGACAGTTTCTTTTGGCATTGCTCTATGGTGTGCAGCATTGTCAAAAATATTGATATATTGACACCTATTGATTCTGATAATTTGAAACAGTCTTAAAGCTAATTTTTTGCAGAAAAGGTACACCTGTACCAGCTACCTTTCTTTACTCTTCTCTACCAAAGGGAGTTGACATGCACAGCACTGCATAATCCCATTTCCTACAGAAATAAATGAATTGAGCCTTGTTATACTTATCTTTTAATAAACATCTAATCTTATTCTCTCATTCCATGTCAATTTCCCCCCCCGTAGAATGGATCATGGTATTCAATATGATTTTTTTTTAAAGGTATTGTATCAAAGTTAGATACTCCAGTATTGAGAGACAACACTAGTGTTGTGTATGTTCACCAGTTGTACAGTTATCATTTTAGCTTACATAAATGTGAGAAATATTAAAAAGGAAGCAAAGAAATATTGCATTTGTAAAGGCTACAACAGGGAAATCCCCCCCCCGAAATGTAGGATTGGAAACACTCCAAGACACACACACACCTCACCTCTTCTCAGTGAAAAAAAATGTAGTTTGATGAGTTTGTGAGGTACCGTTGGATCATGGGAGCTGTCGCTTCACTGTTCAGCAACCACCATTGCTGACAGAAATATATCTGACTTGACTCAGGTAGAAATGTTCAAGAACCATATAATACAGTTTTATTCATGTTCGGTTAATTTCACCGACTTCCTTCCTCACTTTCTGATGTAACATCTGAAGTTTTCCCAGAAGCTATAGTAAACACAACATACCCTTGAATAAAATTTCCCAAATTGATGGAAACCTTTGGGATAACGTAAGTACACAACTCAACTCAATAAGTTTGAGTCGTTTTTAAACCTTTTTATGCATAATTTTTGCATATCATATAGGCAGAAAATCCATTCTAAAATGCTTCAATATCTGCTCCAACATTTCACCCCATTCTGCTGCCACTGTACAAAGACTTGACGCTGCTTCAACTTGAATGGGAACCTCCCAGCCCCTCCCTTGCACAGACACCAGCGCAGAAATGCCAGATTGAGAGTTCTACGTGTGACAAAGTGGGAGCAGCCCCTCGTCATTAGCTTGAGAGGGCTGCAGAGTGCTGAGGATGCAGAGAGGCTGGCTCTGTGCCCTCAGCCTCCGTCTGAGCAGCCGGGGCTGGAGTGTGTGAAGGCTCGCCGAGCGAGGGGTCAGGCAAGGCAGATTGTGAACCGCAAGCGCTCAAACCGAAAAAAAAAAAAAAAAGCCTAGTCCTGGGTAGTGTAGCGGGTCAACAAGGCATTAAAGCATGAAAACATAATGGCTGTCTGCTTGTAGCTGTCTTTGCAAGAGATGGATGAACTTCAGCTCTTTGTCAGCTGACACCTGCTCAAATCCAGCCCTACAAAATGCTTTGTAACGGGACCAGTGTGCTACAACATGAGTCTCTTCAGAACGACGTCAAACAGTGTTATTCAGAGGCAGTTAGGCAGAGAGCTGCTCTTTGTTGAGTCACTTCTGTAGTTAAATAGTGTGAAGTGCTTGTCAGCTCAGTTGTTGCAACAATGCTTTGCTTCTCTATCCACAGTGAGGTCTGGCTGAGGTTAGCGCCATGTTCCCTGCCTTGATGGAGCTGAGGGGTTAGTTGTTCGGGTGCTGCCCCTGTGCGCGCAGGAACATTCCAGGCACACAAATAAAGCTGTAGCTGTGCCTTTGTTGCAGTGCTGACTAGACAAGAGCCTTTCTGCAGGGCTGCTGCCTTTAAAAAGACGAAGTCGTGCATCCCTGCTGGTAAATGATCTGACACACTTTTTCCCGCTGCAGTCTTTTCACAAGCCCTTGTTGTTAGGCTGTCGTTGCTATTCTCCCTCTCCCTTCCCGCCTTCTTGGTTCCTTACCCTCCCTCCTCTCTTTCATACACTTTGCACACACGTTGCAAGCAGATGGAGGGAAAAAGGTGTTTATATCGAAGATATTTTCCCCTTCTTAAGCAGCCTTCCACCCTGCAGAAACCAGCATGGGATTAATAAATTCAATATGAATTGAAAGCTAATGAAATGTGCACCCCCACCTCTCCCTCCTGACTGCCAGTCGCCTGGAAGAAGGCTGAGCACAGAGCTCCTTGAGACCAGGCGGAGAGAGGCAGAGAATGAGATCATTGTCACAAATGCACCATCAAAAGCAGCAGTCAGCAAAACCGTAAAAACTGGCCCGCTGTCAGGAGGGCTGACCTGGGTGACTGGCAACAACATGCCCGGCATTCCTCTGTGACACGGTACTTTGTCATTTTCTTCACAGAGAGGGACGGGCCACTTCCCAGGAAGCAACATTCACACCGTGTTCCAGACTGGAGTAATTATTCATGTCTGCTCCTGCGTGGAGTTATTTCTCCCGAACATTCATGGATGTCCGTCACGACTGTTTCCGCCTCGTAAAATGGGGAAATTAAATTTAAAAGGATACATGCAAGAGACTACACATAGTGTCATGTACATTAAGATATTGCAGGCAATCCTGGACGCTTGCTCTTGGATAATGTGGCAGCTTGTGCCATAACAAAGGACACAGCAGCCACAGGAAATACATCCAGGTTTGCAGACACTGCAGTTTTCCCACCTTCCATATGGACGGCTGCAATTAGATCAGAAACAGAAGCAGGGAGAGAAACAAGCAGACAGAGACAGAGGGAGACAAGGAGCAGGAGGGGGCAGTGAGACAGAGAGCAATGGGGATGTTAGGGTTCAACTCAAGGGCACGCTGAGTGTCAAGGAGTAGGGTGGCTGAAGTGCTGTTGACGTAGCGGAGGCCCTTGTGCAGCAGGACCGGCCATGTTTCCAATTAAAGCAGCCTCGGCCCCTAATTGTTTAATTGGAGGCTGTGTGTGGGATGGAGGAGGCTCCAGAGCCCATGTGTTCACCCCTCCTCCTCAGCTGATTGATATCGAGGCCTGTTTACCACCCAGTAGGTCCCCCACTCCTCATGATGGGATTTCATTGCCCCATCAGCACCGCCACCAACACACATCAGCGCCCTTCCAACCTCGCCCCTCAGCTCTCTGCATCGAGCTCATTACATTAGTTGATCATGCCGGAAAAAAGTGAAACACTTGCAGAAACGTGTAAATTACTGTAAAGCAGCGGCGTGATTGATGGACATCGCCGGGCTCTATTTCAAACAAACAACAGATGTGAGACACAACAGACCTCATTTCAGTCACTTAACTTGTCAGGTACGAGTCTCAATTCGATTTCCAGCTCATAAATGTCAAAGTCTGAGCTCCAGAATGTAGCCACAGGTCGAGGCAACTCAAGGGTAGGTTGCAAAACAAGTGAGGTCAAATAGTGTATTTCATACATTCAGATTCTGATTCAGAGCCTGATATTTGATGTCTAAAAAAAGTCTTTATCATGTAACTTGTGCTTGTGTCGTAAACTATAAATAATGCATAAATACATTTAAATTAAATTGCTCCTGATGAGCAGTAGGCACCTTGCACGGCAGTCAGTGTATGAATGTGTGTGTGAATGGGTGAATGTGACAAGTGTTGTTAAGCGCTTTGAGCGGTCAGTAGACTAGAAAAAAAAATGCTATAGAAAAGCAAGTTCATTTACTATTCCATTGAAATGTAAAAAAGAAAAAAATCCTATTCCCGATATCAATAAGTGATTAAATGATATTTTCCTGTGAAAATTCTAATCTTGCATTAAAGTTCAATTAGACTTTGGTGATTAGATGCATAATAAGCTTTGTTAAGGTTTACATTTGTGATCGTTGTTCCATCAGTTTGCTTAGTCACATTGCGTTTGAAATATTAACTATGTCCCGCCAAAATGAAGTTCACCAGAAACTCAGGATTCATTGGGTCTGCAAATGAGATTACATTTTAAATAAGGTCAAACATTAAATGAGGAATAAAATGTGAAAGGAAATTGAGTTTCATTACAGGGTTCAGAGAGTTGTTTCACAAGGTACAAGGTACATGATTTAATCATGAAACTAACCGTTTCATTTCAATACAGAATGACTTCTAGACTATTTACAGCAAACATTGCTGTAAATACATCTTAAAGTAACCCTCCCATCTGTAGGGAAACAAACAAATACATACATCGAAGGATCAAGCACAGCACACTCAATATTTTATGGGACTCTGGTCAATATTCTTGAGCAGGGTTTATTTGAACATACTTGTTCCTGGTCAATAAGTTTACCAGCTGCAGCATTCAAGGCCTCTGTAAACAGTCTCCTACCAACAGAGAATCCTGACAGATACAGTATCCTCCTCTGCTCACTGATCAATACATGCAGTATGCACTAAATCTGTTCTGGATGTAAAGAACAGAACAGTAATGACTTTGTGTCATTAACACTGAATAGAACTGACAGCCCAGTGAGGACTGTGGCGTACATTTCTATTAATGAATGCAATAATACCATGTACATGTCATTACTTGCTCAGTGCAAGCCAAGCAGGTACTTTGATACAGGTTCTCAGCTGCCAAGAAGACATCCGTCTGTGCTGCCAACAGAAACTAGATTGTTGTGTGTGTGTCTTCAGACGGGTGTGCATCAATGTACATGCAAATGTGTGTGTGTGTGTGTGTGTGTGTGTGTGTGTGTGTGTGTGTGTGTGTGTGTATGTGTGTGTGTGTGTGTGTGTGTGTGTGCAAGTGTGTGTGTGTGTCTGTACATACTGTTTGTGTGTTTGAAGTCATTATTCATGGTGCAATATGCCATAAATACTCTCAACATAGCACACTCTCATTGCAATGTTAACACTTGCTCAACACTCATGCATTATGCATGCCTGCATCTGTGTCTTACATTTACTGTGTAGAGTGTCTTGTTCTGAGGGGCAATATGGTCGGCGTGCTGTAATGTGTGATCAGCTTGCACCAATTCCTGCACGGAATGGGATTTACTAGATATAAGCTGTGTCTCAGCTTGTACTGTGCATTTAGAAAGTATCAAGATTTGTCACTTTTTATTATTATATGCCAAAATAATTAGCAGAAGCCCAGTACCCTGTAACGACAAAGCAGAAACAGGTCATGGAAATTTTTAAGTGAAAAAAACAGAAACATAATATTGACATAAGAATTAGCTGAAGCACCTTTGGCAGTGATTACAGTCTCTGGAGTACTTGGATATGACGTCACAAGCTTTACACACCTGGATTTGAGGATTTTCTACTTTTCTTCTCTGCAAATCCTTTCTCAGGCTGGATAGGGACCATGGAACATGTTTGATGGGGTTCAAGTCCGGGTACTAGCATGGCCATTCATGGCAACACAGTATCACAGCAGTTCATGAAACTGTCTCAAAATATAATCTAGAGGATTAGTTTACATGCACGAATTTGCACCACATTTCTTGGAACACAACATTTCTAAACCTCGTTGAAGTCCCAGGGAGGTGGTCAGGGTGGACAGCGTCTGAACAAATTCCAGGACTGGGACACAACTGAGGGTTGCACGAAGCAGTTTGGTTAAGGTTAGGAAAAGATATTTACAATCTGTGAAACAGTCACAAAAAACTATCTATAGGATTCACTTTCGTTAAGGTTATGGAAAACACTGTGTGTTTTAAAAACACATTCAATTACATATATTACATGATAGAAATCATCAATGAAATGTACAATGTACAATTCACAAAACTTAATCTTCAGGATTTATGTACATGGACAAACATTTTCCAGTATAAACTTGGACAATTTGTGCCAGTGTACACAATTGAATTGTGTTGCTGTGCTGTGATACTGCATTGCCCAAGGAAATTCACTGTGGTGTCTCTGAGCCGCTCCTGTGTTTGTAGGATCATTGTCTGAGGTCCTGAATGCTCTACACCAGGTTTCATTCATAATATCTCTGTACTTTGCTCTATTTTTGCTCTCCCTCAAACTGAAAACACCTTAACAGCATGATGCGGCAACCACCACGCTTTGCCGTTAGTGTGTTACTACACAGGTGGCAAATTTCCAAATATGAAGCTTAGAATGGTGTCCAAACTGTTTGGTTTCATCTGACCAGGGAATCTTGTTTCTTTCAGTTTCCTTTAAGTGCTTTTTTTTTTATCAACTCCGAGTGAATTTTCATGTGTCTGTCAGTGAGGAGAGACTCTTTAATGGCAGTCCTTCTGGTAGTATCTCCCATCTCCTCAGAGACCATCACTTTCTTAGCCACCTGTCTTCCTAAAATGTCCTGTTCCAGGAAGAGTCCCGGTTGTTCAAAACTTCCTCAATTTCTGCCTTGTATCACTATTTTAACAACAAGAAAAAAGCTCTTTTTGGAATTCAGGTTTTCAAATTGTGTGCCTCAATCATGTGAATTTATGCGGGGGAAAAAAGCAGAGCATGGAAATTACAACATGTTTACAGCGGCATGTATTCACTTTTTAGAAACCCTGGCAGCTTGATCTCAAGACGGCTGCAGATTCAATGAGAAATGTTTAACGTATCATTCTGTCAGTTTATCTGCAGCTTGTGTAAGCCGCATGAAAAAAAAAAAGAGAGCTGGTATAATTTAGTGTCAAATGGTTCTTTAATATACTCCACTTGTGAACAACTGAAAGAGAGCGTTTTGGCTGAGGTTATTTGGTTTGCAAATCAGATATGCCCTTGCATGTTGGAGTGCTTTCATGATACCACTTACCAAGCTCGGGAAGGGCACAGTCGACTGAGCTCACTTCATCATCATCACATCAGCTTTGACTGGACCACTGCCACTGGAACTCAGCACTGCTCAGTCAGTTGACTACTGCAGGATTTACCCCCTCCACAACAGGTAGTGCAGACTACAACAGTATATTTACCGGGGGCCCCGCTGTAATAGATGACAGATGATAAGACTTTGGTGTAATCTCTTTGTGCTCATATTGATTAGAGATAAACATCTGGCCGGTGCTATCAGCCACAGAGGCTCTGCGTTGATGTAGTTTTGAGGACATATTAAAACCTTTTATTGTACTCCTGGCACCTCCGCCCACTGCCCCGCATACATCACACACACACACACACACACACACACACACACACACACACACACACACACACACAAACACACACACACACACACACACATACAGTACACACACCATCCATTCTGGCCTTTTCTCTCTGAATCACGGCTGTGTGTGACTCGATGAGTCAGAGTTGGCCTCAGCGGAGGATGAATGAGGGGTGGGTGTTGGATAACTTCTCTGCCACCCAATGTCAAGTTTTGCAGTCAGTTTTATTTATATATCCCAAAATCACAAATCACCATTTGCTTCAAGGGGTTTTACAATCTGCACAGCATACAGGACCCTTGATTTAAATGAGGAAAACCTCCCTTACAAAAGAAAAAACCTTTAAACATGGTAAAAGGGGAAGAAACCTCAGAAGAGCCACAGGGGAGGGATCTCTCTCCGAGGACGGACGTATGTACCGTAGATGTAATATTTATGGAATAGATTCACTGCAGAAAATCATAGTATTAACAAATATGATGACAAATGTAGGTAGTAAAACCTAAGCGAGGAGGATGGATCCAGGAGGACAGTTGAGCAGCTTCAGGGGTCGCCCACTGAGTAGGATCTGAGCCAAAGCACCTCCTCTTCACCATAGAGACCTGGAGAGGGGCCACATACAGTACATATACATAGATTTTGTATACTAACAAAATCAAAACAAAAAAGTTAAGTTCTTAAAAATGTCATACTGGCTGTGAACATCTGGGCTTTATACAAGGCTGAGTTATGCAAACAAGATAGTCAAACTTAGACTAACTACTGAGTTGTGGAAATTTAGAGCCATCAAGCTGATGTAGTAGCGCCACCAATAGATGAAATACCATAACATTTGGCAGGGTGAGTCAGAATTGATATACAGTCTACATGTGTGTTCCAAATGTGGCTGTAATTCCACAACGAGAGTCACAGTAACAAGTCATGAGAGCACAGACGTAAAATGTGCCACGAAGAATTTACTCGCCAATTACATAGCATCTAAAAAAATGCCTTTGGGGCTCATCAAAATATGTTATGTACCACATTTACGGTTTAATTGCTGACGTTTTGGGATGAGACCAACAGTGAGGAGGAAAGCTGCTCCCACTGAGCCTGCGAGTGCATTTTCCCTGTTTCTCCACCCGTCAGTCACAGCAGGGAGTCATGCAAACTGGGCTCCTACTACCAGCGTTGATCAGGGTGGGCTCCAGCTGAGAGGCCCGACTGCTCTGAGCTCACCATTAACCCTTCACAGAATGGAAACTGACCATGAGACAGGTGTTAAAAACCCAGTGCTGGCGTTAAACTAGTCTGAGATAAACTGTGGGAGGCTCTTCCTGAATTGCATTGGGAGATTAAAAAAAATAAAAAGCGTTGTCTTCTTAAGGATTTGCAAAGTAACAAAAGGCAGACATACTAAAACAGAAAACATAAGGGTGCTGGAAGGCAGATACTGAAAGTAAGGATTATGCAAATCCAAACAACTGTCTTGACTTAAAGCACCCATATAGGTGTTTTAAGTTATGGTGCCTGATAACACCTCTCCTCAGAGCAGTGTGGGCATGCACAAACTGGGCTTCACTGGCAGCTCACTTAGTCACCTGTTGGTGCTGTTGCACCCATCAGGACAATTTAGTAAGTTAGCACATAGTTTTACGACCATCAAGAGATTTGCAGGATAGAAGCACTTCATTCCGTCTTTCAACAACTTTAAATACGACAAATCCACCTCCGTGATCAGAAAGGTGGCAGATATTTTAATAAAGATATCCCTTTTTTCTGAAAACTGCTATGCACTCTACAAGAATATTAAATACGTGTGTGGTGAGGCAGTGCATAGTAAATATTGGTTAATACCGTCAGGAGAGTGTAGATTTTACTTCCCAACAGAAATGGATGACGGAGCCAGAGAAGCAGAGTGGGTGCTAAATAATTTAGGGGAAATGATCTCAGAGTTCTATGAAGGCTTTTTTTTTTTTTTTTTTTGGTCAAGTGGACTATTTTTTTCAGACAATCTTGGATGCAATCACTATTGTAACTGCCAGTGAGTCAGGCTGCATTCACATCAACGCACGCTGCGGAGCAAAAATAAAAAGAATCCAGCTACCACTGGAAGCAATTACTATAAAAAATA
This sequence comes from Diplodus puntazzo, assembly GCA_963678695.2. Lineage (NCBI taxonomy): Eukaryota > Metazoa > Chordata > Actinopteri > Spariformes > Sparidae > Diplodus > Diplodus puntazzo. The sequence continues at coordinate 14,416,210 of OZ023167.1, read as the reverse complement.
CCTATTAGAGTGAACATGGAACAAAGTTAATCTAGTCAGCACTTGTGTGTTTTCATATGACTGAGCAGAGATGTTGGGAAGTAAATGAACTCCAGAACGCTTGTTCCAAATTATGATAACGCAACCATGAAGTTGGCTGAAAATAGCTACTCAATAACAGTTTGATGCTTGGTAGTTTTTTTAAGGTAATATTACCCCACAACTTTTAACTCAAAACAAATGGAAATGGAATAAAACAGCATTTTCGGACACTAATATCATGATGGTAGTAATCGTTTTTTGGCAATTTATATACAGTAGGGAAGGCAAAGCAAAACAATTATAGTTAAACACCAGTGATCACATTATATGAGGTTACCTGTGCCTCACAAATAATGTATAAATGGCATAACTGTTACTCTCCAGAGCTAAATCTTTGCAGAACACATCATGCGCAACACATTTGGTGCACATACCTGAATGCAGGTGATCCTTGATAATCGGTTGGTTAGCTGTTTTCATTTGCAACAGGTTAATAAAACTCTTACACGCCACCCGTTTCCTTTCCACCTATTACTGCTGGCTTCCATTCCTCACACATTCTCACGTTATGTTTGTTAGCTTAAGTCTAATGTTACAGGTGCTCATATGCTTCACATCTACTGTTTCTCGATTAGTGTGGTGCGACTCCTCACATTTATTCGGGGTATATTTGTGAGTGTGTGTTTGTCTGTCCTCATCAGGAAACCAAACGTCTCCACACAAGAGAAGATATTTTTGCCAGTTTGCAAAAAAGCAGCACAATTAGTTGCTTTAGAGGCTGGTTTCAGTTTGTTGTATCATCAAACTCTGTTTGATTCCACACCCCCACCAGGGGTTAGAGATTCCTCTTATCCATGGAAATATTTTTAAAGTCTTCTCGGGTTGGTAGAGAGAATTGTAAGTAATCCATGATTCCTAGAAAATGAACCCTTATAACTTTTGAAACCCCCTGACTTACCCACAAGTGCTATCATGAGGTTGACACGTGTATTTTTAAGTTCATTTCTCAACAGCTTTTGGATGAATTGCCTCAAGATTTCATGTTTGCCCCGGATGAACTGAAAGATGATCCCAACTGGAATCATTTAATTGTCCCTTACATAGTCACAGATAACGTCAACATGGTTTTAAATATCCTGTGTATAGTTTAGCAGTTAAAAGCACTTGGGGAAACATCAGAAACGCTCCTTTTCCTCTCTGCAGGCTGGAGGGGCGTGTCCCTGTCTACCTGTGTTTGACTGACAGCAGCTGACAGGTTGCCAGCGTGCTGGTGTTACACAGAAATGTAACAAACACGTCACATTCAGTGTGTTGTTAGTGGTGCTGAAGAGGAAGCATTGCACCAGACCGAAGTCACATTTGCATGTGTGTTTACATGCTGTTTATTGTGCTGCAGCTGAGCAGCTAATTAGCTCTCTAGCCCGGAAACTGGTGTCAGCAATGCACTTTTTCCTGGCGAACGGTGGCCCGTTCGACAAGCTGGAGTGTAGGACAAGATGCGTGTCAATGCTTGTGAGTTAGGTAAGAGGGAGAATTTAGCAGGAGAGCTATTGCATGCTGTTGATCTTGTGTTCGCTCAGTGTGACCGCATGACATTGCTGCTTTGTGCAGGATTTGATTGGCTGTATCAAAATAAGGTCTCCATCTATGTTTTATTTGAAATGTTTGAAAGTGTAAACCATTTAATACACCCTGGTTGCATGACACAAAGAGGCTGTAAAGATGGACTAGTGATCAGATGAGCTTCACTGTTCAGCGTAATGATGCTGAATGTCCCTGACAACCTCTCTCATTTCATTTAGCTACTCGTTAGCTGTCTTTTTTAATTCACTGGCGTACTTCATGTCGTAGAACAAAAGAACATGACAATCTCTGATGCTTGTGTTAACCACGGACCTTGTTTCAGACGCCTAACCAAAAACCCATTCAGAAAAAAACCCATTGAGACTTTGAGATGAGGGAATTGGATGTGCAAGAATACTAACTCATTTCTGGGTTTTAGGACTCCTGCAGAACACCATTTCTCCCTTTTGGTTTCTAAATGTGGCTGAATAGGAGAGCACATGAAAACTGAT